>CM035435.1:4248878-4756378 GCA_020310875.1 Ceratopteris richardii | reverse complement strand
ACCCGAGCACTTGCCATAGCTATGCACGGAGCCTATACGAGATCCAAGACCAGCCTCCCATTCCCAGACTGCAAAGCTCCCGTCCTACTACCTCTGACTTCTTCACATCCACTATGGTGGGATGCGCTATTGCCCGGCTGCAGCATGGAAGGGCCCATGATCATTTCGGTTTACAGGCAGAGCACCTCATCTATGGAGGCATGACTCTCGCACCGCTCATTGCTCATCTCTTCAACCGTGCATGGTTGAAGGGTTCCCAGACTCATGGACTGAGCACACCATAGTGCCCATTCATAAGTGAGGTGATACTATGGATCCAGCTACGTATCGGACGATCATGATTGGCCCTATATTGGCCAAGTTATATGGGGCGGTACTAGAGACAGAGTTGAGTACTCTCGCTGAGAGGAAGGGCATCAGGGCTCTAGGACAGGCAGGTTTCAGACGAGATTACTCTACCATTGACCACATCTTCACTCTGAGATGCGTGATCGACCAGGCCAGGGTGAGGAAGAGGAGATTATATTGTTGCTTTGTGGACTTCCGCAAAGCATTTGACACTGTTCCCAAGGATCGACTCTTCAGACGACTACTTGACATCGGAGCTCCGGAGGAGATGACATGGGGGATCTACGCCTTATACGAGAGAGTATCTGGTAGAGTCAGATGTCCAGGGGGCTTATCTGATCCACTTGCTAGCACTATCGGGGTGAAGCAAGGATGCCCTCTCTCACCCACCCTCTTTGGTCTCTACATTGATGAGATAGTGGACTTCATACAGCAGTAGGGGGGAGATGGCATTGAGGTACACGGATCCACTGTCCATATTCTTTTATACGCTGATGATATTGTATTGGTTTCAGAGTCTGCAGAAGGTCTACAGCATCATCTACACGGCCTAGATGACTTTTGCAGACACAGAGGGTTATCTGTGAACCTTGGTAAAACCAAGGTCTTGATCTTTCATACATCAGCACAGGTACGCAGACATAGTTTGTTCACAGCAGCAGGTGGACCGATCGAGGTGGTCGGATCATATGTTTACTTGGGGGTGACATTTACAGCAGCATCAGGGGTCTTCTCTATGGCTCAGATAGCCCGTGACCGCATCACACGTGGGTACGCAGCACTAGCTTTGATGGAGAGACAGTGCCACCAGGCATATTTTCAGGAGCCCCGCACAAAGGGGTGGCACTTTGACACTTTGGTTATGCCAGCGCTCATGTATGGGGCAGCCATATGGGGACGAGGATTAGCTACATCAGTATGGACAGCATTAGAGAGGCCACAGATCCTCATGATTGCCAGACTTATCCGCAGCAAGCCTTCAGTACCACATGATATCATTGGAGCAGAGCTTGCTGCACCACCGATGCTAGTTGAGGCACTATTCCAGACAGTATGCCTATTACACAGACTTCGGAGCATGGATACAGAGCGCATTGCTTATCGTGCTTTCGAGGCATCACGTGATATGGCATTAGCAGGCGACACCTCCTCATGGTATGCACAGACACGAGACTGGCTTGCCCACCATGGCTTTGACACAGACAGGCTACCACCACTACAGTACGACTCTCATGCACCCACCTACTCCCTCTCTCATCAAGAGAGGAATAGGATCATTCGTCAGGAGATATGGCATACATACATACAGAGGACATGGGTGAGCCCTAGGGGTACATTGCCACCGAAAATGCTCTACTACTGCGAGCATTTTCTACATATATCGGGCACGGGCTTCATCGAGATTCCAAGATACATGCAGACCTACCTTCCCCACCACCTACGAGTCTTCATTGGGCAACTCCGGGTTTCATCACATCAGCTCGAGATTGAGAGGGGTCGGTCCAGGGAGTCCCCCGTGAGGAGAGGTGGTGCCCAGTATGCGAGACAGAGGTAGAGAGTGAGGAGCATTTTGTTATCAGATGTCCAGCATACTTAGACCTACGAGCACAGTTCCAGATCGAGGAGTCATTCAAGCTGTGCATGACTATAGGAGACCAGAGACGCGCTTTCTCACAGCAGCATACGAGAGGCGAGAACGGTCACTACAGCCCATACATCAGCCACGGGTGAGTACCCAGCAGACCATTACCCAGTTCTTTCAGCTAGTTGAGCTACATCAGAGAGGTCCATCTATAGGGCTCACGCTCCACCAGGCAGCAGCACAGAGAGCACGGCGCCGACCACGCATGGGCGGATATCGTCGACCACGACCATATCAGGAGGATATCTCACGCATCGGGATTGCCTACGACCACATGATGGAGCATAGGCGTACCACCACCCACTGGATTGTCTTCCTTCAAGAGGCACTCAGACCACCACCGATGTACCACATACTACACCCACGTCCACCCATCACCAGTAGCTAGGGTGTTGTACTCACATTTTGTATCCCCCCATGTATTAGGTGGTCACTATCTGCAAAGTCAGAGCCACGTCTCCCCAGCCTTTTCCAGCCCTATATAGCTTTGTGTAGCGATATACTTTTTATTTCATTTCTTCTACACAGGATTACTACACTTGTACATGGTTTTTGTCTCATAGGCCAAGTTTGGCCTCCAGAAGACATTAATATGACTTTCTTTCTTTCTTTCTTTCTCCCCCCCCGTCTCTTCCCTCCCTCCCCTTCTCTTCCCATGGAATCACTTGTGCATCTTTCCTCTCCTTGCACTTTCTCGTACACTCTCCCACAAATGTATTTGGTAATAGATTCTGTATGCACACACGTTAATCCTAGCCTGTCCATGGACACATGGCACTGATGTCACTCCTCTCCTACTCTCTTTTCGTCCTTTTCTATGAAGTGTAGAATCTCAAGGAAGATATTCCCCACGGCACCAGGATGGAAGGGCAAGGTAGTGGCAATGAGTACTTCAAGGAGACTCAAGTAAGTAGGAACTGAGGAGGCCCTCCTCTTTTTAAGGAAGGAGCTCATGAAACAAGTATCTTCTATCAGGGTCTGATTCTCTTTCCTCTCTCTCATTCTATTGAGGACACTCACTATCCCTTTTGCTCAATTGGAGGACTGATTCTAGTCACATACGTTCTCCACTTGATTCTACTCACATACATTGTCCACCCTCCACCCTCTTGTCAAGTGCACCTTCTTCTTCTCTCACTCACCCACAGAGTACCGAAGGAGGACTAGGAGAAGGAAGGAATCAGCAAGCGTGTGGTGGGTTGACTGCCAACGGGTTGGTGCTCAGGAGAGTGCAGTGCAGTAGACACATTGCGTGGAAGGAACCTGCAACTTCGAATTCTTCAACCACCTCCACACAAGAGCTCTGCCCCGACAGATTGCATGGGGCTAGTCTGCAGTCCGGCTTTCCTTGCTGTATCCATACATTTCTCTCTCCCTTTTCTCTTTTGTGTTGTTGAAGCATTGTATCGAAGGGAATTTAAACCCAATTGTCCTTTCTTTGTATCCACCCATTTCCCCTCTCCCTTTTTCTCTTTTCTGTTGTCAAATCATAGCATTGCACTGTAAGGAAATCTAAGTCATCTTGTACTAGGATTCTGCCTATTTAGTTGTGAAATTCACTAAATCTTTTGGGGTATTCATTGTACCTCGTGCACAATGGAGGAATTCATTGTCTTTGAGTTGTGCCCATTTGCATTTATATGCGCAAACATGCATACACATTTTCACGTTTGCACATCCTACACACATCATTGTTTTTCCCTGATTCTTCATGCCCTGTCGATCGGGAGCACCCCTGCAAGGGCAACACTGGGTCAGCTCAACGGCCAGCACCCACAGCCAAAGAATAAAAGAATTTTGCCTTAAGAGCAGCCACAACAAGTTATCAGGATATGTTAGTAATCGTTGTTACTTAAGTTGTGCCTCGGAAGAAACCTTGACAAGGATTTAAACATCCTAGAAGGTTGAATCAACCTGGACGCAATCTCAAAGTTAAGAGTTTGTGCGAATTGTTCCTCTTTTTGGGTAGTCTCTTCTGGTAAACCAAAACATAAAGAGGAGACAATACCGTTTGTGCAAGAAACTCTTAGCCCATATATATGTAACCTCAGCCCGCATGAACTGTATATCAGATCAACCATGATGAACAACCACAACAGTTCTGACTTTGCTCTTTTCTGCACCAATCAGTTATCAGCCTATTCTGTTGTACCTTCAAGTCTTTTATATGTTCTTCCTCATCTATTTTTTGTACTCTATCAACCTCAGCTTATGTTCTCACCCTCATATCAGCCTTTGCTTCAACTCCATGGCATACAGTAGTTAGAAGAAGAAGATCAGTTTGGGGTTTGAAGATTCATTTGAATTTCATGTGTTTAGATCTAGTTCAGGGTCGTTAGTCAGATTAACTGATAGATGTTTTAAACGAGATCAATTGAAGTTTAGTCATATGTGTTGAGGTTTCATATATACTAAATGTAATCAAATTTTTGTATTGGTTGATTTTATATGTTCTTATCAATTTATCTCTGTTCAATGTGTCGAGTATGAGTTTCTATCTTTTAATATTATTGAACATCAAATTCAAGATTTGATATTGAAGCATGTGTTGATATGCAAGATGCATTACTTGCATGTTTATTCATGCTAGTTCTTATCTGTACTTCGATCATTTTTATTTTTTTATCGCCAAGCATATCTCAATTTGATTATCTTTAGTCTGTTTTGGGACCTCACAAGCACTCTGATGTAGAAGGAGATTCGATAGTCATATTCCATCAAGCGATTGGCTCTATACAAGAGGCAGTGGGCATACGGCTATCTTGTTCACTGGTTCAGTTGGTGACTTGCTCGTCTTGGGTGGAATTAATGACTTCAAGATCTTCTTGGCTATAAATAGAGTTGGTTCCTGTAAACATTGAAGTTCACAAACAATAACCATTTAGTATCGAATTAATTGTTCAGTCACATGCTTGTACGTGGTTACATGACAATCAGTAATTAATGTGTGCTCATGCATATAATATGAGTTGTTTTAGCACATTTAGTCTAATATGAAGGATATTTCTTTTGTAATTTTTACTTCAACCATTCAATTAATTGATTCCTTTTTCTTTATGCTCGTAAATTCTTCATGAGGTAGGAGGTTGGATCTCAATGCATGTGTAGCTTTGATCAATCTTAGTTTGAGTGGAGGGATTGCCAAGAAATATTAATCAGATTTTTCTCCATAATTTTGCCTTGGGGATAACTTTCAAAAAGAAATGGGGCTATTTGCTTCTTCATGCTCTCTTGGTCTCTCTTTATGTGAAAAAACATTTATTTCTCTCTTTCTTATATCACACAAGGTAGAGGTTGCAAACTTCTTCTAGTTCATTTCTCAAAAACAACATTATTTTCAATGAAGTTAGAGCATACATATATATGTCTTTGCACATAAACGAAAATACAAAGGATAGATGGATTGTCTAGATTTATAAATATCAATAATTGACTTGGTAAAGTAAGTAGATGTGACCATAAAGAAGAATTTGTCAATGAGTCATACATCATGCGAATGTGGATTAGTATATATGACTCATTCTTGAGGTGAGTCACATGTTGACAATCAACACTTCTCTTCAAGATTAACTCCATATTTTACACTCCCAACATGACCTAACCTTTTATAGTTTCTTTGCATCCAAAAACTTGTGAAGATATCATTGACTTATTAATGTATGGTGTAATAAAGTGATAGGTTGGAGATGGTTGAACCACAAACTTGATAGGTAGGAGATGGTTGAACTACACCCTAAGAGGGAGGATTAGGAAGTAATCCTCAACCATGGCTTTTGGGGCAAGTGGTTAGCCCATCACATTCCTAACCAAGAGGTTGTGAGTTCAATTCCTTACATATGGTAACCGGTAACACGTATCAAGTCAATCTTTTTGCAAGAAGTTTATCTCAAATGTAATGGTAACACATGTAAGTATGCATAATTGGTGCAAGATCACTTGATTGTTTGCCAACGTGATATTGCTTATGCTATCATCACCAATATATCAATTTTTAACTCATCAGGACTTGAATTACATAGCATCTTCAGGAACCAAGATACCTCACATGTATCTATACTTGGTACTCTCTTGTTTGAGTTTGTGTTTGATAGCATAATTGTCGGTTGCTTTATTTTACTTCAACACATTTCACATTGTAAAGGGTTAAAATGTAACCATATATAGATTTTCTAACATATAATGATGATCAGCCTCCAATTTTTCGAATTGATATGCTTCCTCATTAGATTTGCATACATAAAATAACCGATAATTGATGTGTCCTTCAAATATTGAAGCACTCATTGTAGTGTATAAGTATGGTTTCTTAATACTTACATAAATTAATTTAAAACCCCAATTGCATAACAAATATTAGGACTTCTAAATATCACATAATCGAGAATACCAATTATTTTTTGTACATAATTGATTTTGTAATATGGCATTGATATCATAAGTGCTCACATCACAATTTTCTCTATAGGTATAATAAGTTTGCAATTCATTTCCAACATCTATGACATACTTTTGTTGCAAGAAGAAAATATCTTCTTGTTTTGTTACGACTTCAATGGAACGAATATGCTTAAGCTCTCCTAAATATTACATATGGACTTAAATTTTATTAGCTCTTTCATATTTTCATTGTCTTATCATATCTTTCAATGATAACATAATCCACATTATTAATAAGAATAACCACACTTTTTGGGGATAAATTTCATAAGGACTCTTTTTTGTGTGTGCACCATTTGTACATTCTAATTTTTCTTATGTTGATAAGGATAAAGGCCATAAGGATAATTCATTTGTATATCTATAGTTCTTCCTTATGGATTTATTTTAGAGCTTTTCAAATATATTTTTTCTTGATTTTTTGGTCCATCGAGAATACTTTCTAACATATTTTCTCTTGATTTTTGGATCACATGAATAGAACTCTATAGACACTTTGTATGCTATTTAACCTTTGGATTACTTAGTCTCTGTGATTCAAGTGTCCAAAAATATTACTTTTTGTAAAGTATGATATGCTTTTACAAAGAACTTGTTAAGAGCGGAAGCTAGGAATGCACAAAAAAAACATGATAAAGAAGCTTAGGATCATAAAATAATGACACTAGAAAGTGCATAATCTACAAAACTAGGTAGCCTATTAGGATATATATATAAGCAGAGGAAAAAAAACCTCCAAAAGAGGGGGAAAAAAGTACATCAACATATTAGGTGTATTAATTTACATCAATATTAAAATATTTCAATTGAGAGTGATGTTTTGAAAAAAGAGTTGGCACTCATATCTAAGGAAGCGTTAAGCTATGTGATTGACAACAATCCACAAAAGAGGATAATTTCGAAGCTTTGCAAAAATTTTCAAATCTCGCATGAAAGATCATCTATGAAAAGATCTACAAGATCGTTCTATGTAAGTACATAAGTCAGTATAGTATATTTAACAAAGATTCTCTTCTTGAGATAATGGTGGTACATCTCAACATGCTTTTTGCAATCATGGAACATTGGGTTTTGTACAATTTTTGCTATCTGATTATCAATAAAAATGATGGTGGTAGATGATTAGTCAACACAAGAATCAACCATATGGAATATATGCCATACAATTCCAATAGGAGTTATGAAAATTTACCTATACTCAACCTCAAAACTAGAATTAGTCATAAGAATATAAGTTGCACACATCAATAGTGGACATTAAAATTTCACTAATAACTAGGAGTGGACATAATAGGTTGCTTCTCACTTGACGAAGAATGCAGGAGCTATCAAGCATGAAACAAAAACCCCTTGTGAACATGAGTTTCATAACAACCAAACCAATCCAAGTCTTTTAAAACATGTAAATATGGAAGTACTAATCTTCCCTTGAGATGAAACAACCCAAGTTACCTAGTGCCATTTCTTAGTCACGTACCAATGCTTAACACCACACTTTGGTTATGCATAGACTTACTCATATGGGAGATGAAAAATTGAATGTTAAATAACGTAATGTGGATATAAAGCAAACATCTTATAACTAAAAAATAAATAAATTGCAACACCAAATCCATCTGTAACATCATGCAAAATAATCATAAACATGCCTCATGGGAGCAACAATGGATTTAGAATCCTCAAGTTTGAAATATTGCAAAGTTGTCAATGCACTTTCTTTGATGGATGGAAATTCCTCTAACTCACATAAATTAAATGCCCAAATATTGATGCAAAAATCCGAGATCTAACATTTCAAATGAGGCATAAAATTTAGCCTTAACTTTAGTAATATGTTGTTGGAAATTTAGTAGGCCCATAACTAATACCACAGGTCCATGGTTCCATAGGTCCAAGATTTACAACACAAATTCCAGCAATCTTCCAATATTGACAAAACATGAACATACCACATTTAATCATACAAATGATGAGACAAAGATAGAGAAATATTAGACAACATGTGTAAAGTGTTACGTAAGCCACTGCTTACTCACACTATCATCTATACAAATGTTCGAATTACAATGTGGGAGTCGAAATCTCAACCACTCTATGTGAACAGAAATAGATGGATGAGTGAATGTACAAAATTTACAAGTATTCAGATGTAGGGACAAAAATCTGAATATGTATGAGATGTACGACTTGATAGGTTATAGAAGAGTGTATATGAGTGACAGAAAGAGGAAAGATCAGTTGGAAATTGATATTCAACAAACCCTAATCTGAATTTAGGCTATGGAAGACCCTAAATTAGATGTGTGTGTGAAAGATCACATATTTACAGAATTAGCATAGAATGCTAACATGTTTTAGCCAGAAATCCTCATACTCATGTGAACACACCTTCTCTAACACCTCATCTGATTGCATGTACTGATTCTCCTTTAGATATGCCGAATAGGACTCCTCCTGATATGGATGCCACTGCCTCCATAAACTCCAAGTAGTACCTGTGTGCATAAAGAGAATATGTACCTGAATTCTTAACATAAGATGCAAATTTTATGTTAACTTCCATCCAATGTCTTTGAAGTACACCGAAATCTTCATGTAGAAGACAATCTTCAAATACATCATGTAGATGGCTGATCCACACCACCAAGTTGCTGAGGGGTAAGTCTTCTCCGTAACCAAGAGTGTGCGCATACTCTTCTCCAAGAAGAACTCCATAGCTGCTCCTCAACATGCTCCTAGAGTGCACCATGGCTGCCCCATGTGTGCTAGAGCACCACCTCTAACGAGGGACCAAAACTGGCGTTGCCAATTGGTGTAGGGTGACTCAAGAGTGACCCAAGACCTTTCTTATATAGCCCTCATAATTTCTAGTGATCAAAATAAAGCTTGGGCGATTTTTTTCAACAAAAAGCTGCTTTTTAAACTTAAATCGCTATTTTAAAGTGAGTTTGCTTTATTTTTAAAGTTTCTTTTAGCTAACTTTAAAAATAGCTTCTTGACCTGCTTTTTCAAACTTCTGACTACCTGATAAATGGTCTGACAACATTTTTATGATCCTTATGCTGAGAGCTATCATATGAGGTCAAAACCCTAAATCAGTAGAAAATTTGGGTTAGGGTTTTCTCCCAAATCTGATCTCTGATGACTACATGTCATATACCATTAGAAATCTCTCTTCAAGCTCTACAAGATAAGCTCATAAAAATTTTACCCATTTTTGTGCCAAAAAATGACTTAAGTACCAAAGCTAGGGTTTCTATCCTAAATGGATTTTGGACTGATGTGACATTGTTTTCCAACATATGTGTGTCATTAGGGCTAGTGAGTAGCATGGTATCAACATAAAATATATGTCTCATTAGGACAAATGAGTAACATATCATCAACATAAACTACAATGAAAAAAAAAATATAATCTAGATGCTTCACATCTAAATGTGCTTTTAGTTGGATTGCTTTGAAATCCATGTGCAAAGGGATAAACATGCATCTTTTCATACCAAGCACATGGTGATCGGTTTCAAACTATAGAAGGGCTTCTTCAATTCATAAATCTTATTTCCCCCTCCCTCCTCCCTCCCCTTAACCTTTTCTCCCGTTCTTTTTCTTGTTAACAAAACCACATGGCTGAAATATATACATTTCATCATGTGAATCCCCATCCAATTGATGTGCATTCCAAGCATGTTGTGAGTGCATAAATGCTACAAATGATTGTCATATGACATGTTGGATAAAAGCTCTCATAAAAGACATTGAACTTCTCCTAAGCATACCCTTTTGCACAAAGTCTAGCCTTATGACAATCATCCACTAGGCTTACATTTCAACTTTAAGATCCATTTAGTGCTAGTGGCGTTCTTATCAAGAGGAAAATCACATAAAGAACAAGTACCATTCTTTACATTGGGATCAACTTTTAATTCCATAGTAGTCATTTAATATTTTTGAAGCTTATGCTTCAAATGCTAGGGCCATTCTCATCATAACATCAAAGGACTTCATTACATAAGAATGTGATGAGAAAAAAGACAACCTTAGATTTTGGTTGAGAATGATAAAGAAAAGATGCATCCAATTTATTTTTTTGCAACGTATTCACCAATCATGATGACATAGTTTTTTCCTCTTCTATGTCTAGTAATGGAATGATCCATGTTCTCATTTGAAACCTATGTATGTTGAGAAACCATAGTGGGAGCCACATTTGATTCATCACCATGAAAAATAGATAGAAAAGCATCATAAATATAATTTGAGATGTTTAATGTCTCCTTAGTATATAAATGTAGAGACTAAACTACATCCTCCAAAAAAGATTCTTCTTGGCCAACTAGAATGCATTTAGTTTTTTGACGATAAAGATATTGAACTTCACGTTTCAGCAAAAAATATTTCACAACTAGATCATCTATTTTTTTTGCATTTCTACTTATGCACTAGTGCATATGCCAAACACACAAAAGTACATAAATGATTAACAAATGACTTACTTCCATTCCAATTCTTACAAGGTATGATAGGTTGCATGCTTTAGTGTGATACTTATTAAGTACATATGCAACACACTTAACAACCTCGAGCCAAAAAAATATGACCTAAGGATTATCTCTTAAGCATGCAACTTTCCATTTTTATGAGAGACCTTTATTATATTCTCAAATCCATCTTTCTATTTAGATGTATGTGACACTTGTACATTTTTTTCCTATCTTATGATCAACAAAAAATGCAGTTAATTCTAAAGACATGTACCCTCCTCTTTGTCATAAAAAAGAGTGCACATAATGCATGTTCACAAGGCTTTGGCAAAGAAGCCTTCAATTTTTTCTTTGAGCACAAATACCCATGCATTTACCTATGAAGTATAGGAAATTACCAAATGATGATGTTTTCATATAAGAACTTAATCATAATTGTGAATAGGCTACAAGACACACTCAACTCTCATAGTATCATCTTTGAAAAAGATAGGATGATACATCTTAGCCAAACTTTCAATAACATGCTTAAAAAATGCCTCAAGTTTATGAAAAGTGAACATCATATTAGATTCTTATAAGCATAATAAGGTGACAAAATTCAAATGACAAAAACATGCATGCCAAAGGTTCACATCTTGAATGACCTACAATTTTTGAAATCATCCACAAAAAAGTTATCATAATTTGTGAGCTTATGCAACCCTTGACGTAGTGTACCAAAGAAATAATCTTATCACCATAGATCATGAATTGTACACTTATCATTGATAATTTCATGACCAAGTCAGTCTTAGTTAATGTTGATAAAGATGACAAGAAGTTTTTGATTCCTAAAACCCATAAAGTATTTGAAATAACCCATTAAGTATTTGAAATAATCTTATCACCATAGATCATGAATTGTACACTTATCATTAATAATTTCATGACCAAGTCAATCTTGGTTAATTTTGATATAGATGACAAGAACTTATAACCCATAAAGTATTTGAAATAACCCATAAAGTATTTGAAATAATCTTATCACCATAGATCATGAATTGTACACTTATCATTAATAATTTCATGACCAAGTCAATCTTGGTTAATTTTGATATAGATGACAAGAAGTTATTGATTCTTGAAACCTATAAAGCATTTGATAACACCAATATATTCATGTTCGAATTACTTACGATAATATTACCATGATTGGATAAGAAGAGTTGTGTATGGGTGTGATAACATTTCCATTAGTGCTAGGCTAAAAATGAAGTTTGAAATTACTTATGATAATATTCTCAACCTCCATGGTAGGATATGAAGATTTGTGTATGGGTGTATGATAATATTTCCATTAGTGTAGGCCAAAATACTAAACATACATTGATTGTAATAAGCATACATTATGCTTAGATATGCAGTGATTATAAGATGATAGATCATAACTACGTGTTGTAAAAGTCCATCATTCATCTTGTGCAAGATATACAAAATCAATCTTAGAAGGAGAGACATATGCAATAATTTTTCTAGATGTTTTCTTTTTTGCCTCTTTTAACAATGAGTTCTGGTTGAGTTTTTAATGATATGATCATTAACCTTACAATACTTATACATTGTTGGAGATAGACGTCTGCGGAAGCACGCGAACATCACAAGGAAGAAGAAGAAGCTTGGCACAAACACACAATACTGAATGTATTACTAGAGAATGTACAAAGATAACTAGCCCATTAGGGCAATAGGCGTATATACAAGCCGGGGGAAAAAAACCTCCTAAAGAGGGAAAAAAGTGCCCCGACAGTCCTAGAGTGTTCACACACATCACTACCTAAATATATCAACAAATCCCCCCTGGGAGTGATGCGGTGAACAAGGAGCTGGCACTCATGTATAAGGAAGTGCCAAGCTATGTGGAAATCACTCCACAAAAGGAAGTAAGCCCAAAGCTTTGCGGAAAGCTTCAAACTTCTCCCTAGGCAGAGCCTTCGTGAAAAGGTCTGCAATGTTCTCCTGCGTGGGCACATATGCCAAGCTGATCTCCCCAGTAGAGAACCTCTCCCTGACATAGTGATAATGCACCTCAATGTGCTTAGTGCGAGCATGGAACACAGGGTTCCTCGCAACTGCCAATGCGCTCTGACTGTCAGTGAAGATGGGGGTGGTAGAAGACTGGCCAACACCCAAATCAGCCATAAGGCGTCTGAGCCACACACACTCAACAGTCGCTGTGAAAGCTGCCCTATACTCAGCCTCACAACTGGAAGTGGCCACAGTAGGCTGCTTCTTGCTCAACCAAGATATACATGAGCTACCAAGCATGAAGCAAAAGCCACTGGTGGATACACGAGTGTCATAGCAACCAGCCCAATCTGAGTCAGAAAACGCATGCAAATCTGGCGGTAGTGATCCCCCCTTGGGATAAAACAACCCAAGTAGCCGAGTACCACTCAAGTAGCGAAAGATGCGCTTAACCGCCTTCCAATGCGTGACTCCTGGGCAATGCATAAACCTGCTCATCTGTGAGACAGCAAACTAAATATCTAGCCAAGTAATGCATAAGTAAATCAAGCATCCAACAGCCTGCTGATAGAGAACAGCATCAAATGCATCTCCAGCATCATGAAGACTCAATCGTAAACCTGTCTCCATAGGAGTGGCAATAGGCTTACAGTCTTCAAGGCCAAAACGCTGCAATAATGTGTCAATATATTTCGTTTGACACAAAGCCATTCCACCATCAACTTGCATAAATTGAATGCCCAAAAAGTGATGCAAATGCCCCAAATCAGACATCTCAAATGAGGCATGCAAATCAGCCTTGAAATCAGCAATATGCTTCTCAATAGGACCAGTGAGCAGCATGTCGTCTACATAGACAACAATGATCAGAAGCACATCATTAGCACGCTTAACATATAAGGTGCTTTCAGTTGGACTGTTCTCAAAACCATGTGCAATCAGATAGGCATGTATCTTCTCATACCAAGCACGTGGTGCTTGCTTTAAACCATATAATGCCTTCTTTAACCTGCACACCTGGTTTTCATGCCCTTTCTGCACAAAGCCACGGGGCTGAAAAACATACACTTCTTCATGTAAGTCACCATTCAGAAATGCTGTTTTAATGTCCAACTGATGTACATTCCAACCATAATGGGCTGCAAGTGCATAAATGCTCCGAACAGTAGTCATACGGCATGTAGGTGCAAAGGTCTCATCAAAATCAATGCCTCTTTCCTGCGCATAACCCTTTGCAACAAGCCTAGCCTTATGCCTGTCAACTGTACCATCAGGTTTACGCTTCAGCTTGTATACCCACTTAGTGCCAATGGCCTTCTTGCCAGGAGGAAAGTCACATAAAGACCATGTACCATTCTTCATTATAGCATCATATTTAGATTGCATAGCAGCCATCCAATTTTCTGAATTCTGTGCTTCATCAAAAGAAACAGGCTCATTCTCATCACAGAGACTAGATGCAGCCATATCATAGCAATCTAATGCAAAGGAGGCATTATGAGAGCCTGAACGAGTACGATATGACAAAGGTGCATCTAATTTGCTGCCACACAAAGTCTCCACCAGCCATTTTGGCATAGTTTTTGCCTGCTCAATATCAGCTCTCTCATCAACAAGTGCATCATGTAAATCTGCATCAGAAATGGAATGATCTGCCATATGAAACCTACAAAGGCTGAGAAGTTGCCTCATTAGGACCAGCACTAGACTGTCCACCTGTAAAAAGAGTGTGAAGAGATGGATAGGTATGTGCTTGAAGATGAAGAGGTGTTGCAAAATCCTTGATCTACACCAGCCAAATGAACTCCAGAAGTATATGGTGGGCCCTTTTATCTTGCCAATGGATGTATTAGACACCCTATGTACCTTGGAAGATCACTCTCAAAAAGATAGATCAAAACAGATAAGTTGGAGTTAGCTCAGAGGTGAAAACTTGCTATTCTTGGTTCATACACCTGTCCAGTGTTTTACATAATTCTCTGAGCACAGTAGCAATTAGCTCAATTCCTCTTGGGGAAGTCTAGGCAACTTAAAGAGCTAACTTTCAAGAGTAATCTCATAAAAAATAATGAACCACACACTGAGAATGAGTTTTAACAAGTGATGACATCATCCCGATTTTCACGGGCTGCTACAGAAATAGACCAGTGAGCAGAAAAAGCAACATAAATCAAAATGTAGGAATCCAATGATTATTAAAATTTGTATGGTTATACTAGACAGTAAGCTGAATCTTACAAGCTTTAAATCACTGGATTTGGATAAGTAACCACTGAGAAACACCTCTGACAAGATGAGTGAAAAAGTCGGGTACCTGACAGAGAAGTGAAGATGAACAGACCCTGTTGACTTCAAATGAACATACCTGAAGATTGCAACATCTAAATGACATGAAAATTTGTGAGCATATATTAGACTTATAGAGCTAACTTTACCAAGTTAAATCACTGAAAATGATGCACCAAGCTCAGAGAAAACATCTCTGCAAGCTGACTGAGAAAACTGAGAGTAATGGCAGTGAGTAGTACACTTCACAAGAACATGGAAAGATGAACTCAAATAATCATGAAAATGAAAGTATATTGCTTGTACAATACAATGACTTACTGATACATATGTGTGCCTTGTAATCACACCTTTATATGGCATAAAGCTCAGCTCTTGGAGGTCTTCACATAGGTCTCTCTAACCACGACTAAAACTGCCATCTATTTATAGTTGAGTTTGGGAGGCTAACTTCCCTCAATCACTCTCCAATCAATCAATGATTGATTTGATTCTCTACCTACCACAAATCACGAATTCGTGGCTCCTCTTTCCCTTTTTGATCATGTGGACTCAACCACTTAAGATTCTCTTACTTTTACATTAAGTAAACTCTTCAAAAAATTACAAGAGGTAGTTCACAAGTGAACTTTACATAGTCTTCTTTTTAAAGCTTCTTCTAAGACTTTGTGGGACTCAAGCCAATACTTAGGCTTGTCATAGACTTGCTCCAACAGCTCCCCCTCAAGCCAAGTATGCTTGAGGTCTTCAATCTTCCAAGATTACCTACAAACCAATCATAGCCTTGAATTTGCAAAGCTTTGTACCATCCAATGCTTTGGTTAGAATATCTGCACATTGTTGATGAGTGGACACATATGATATTTGAATCTCTTTGCTTAGAACCTTTTCTCGTACATAGTGATAATGAACTTCAATATGTTTAGTCCTTGCATGAAAAATAGGATTAGCAGCCAAGTGAATAGAACTCATATTGTCACAAAAAATAGTTGGAGTTCCAAACTCCAATCCAAGATCTTTGAATAATGTCTTCATCCACATAGCTTCTTGTGTAGCTATGGCAAGACCTCTATATTCAGCTTCAGTAGAAGAGAGAGCAACTGTGGGTTGCTTCTTGGATGACCATGAAATAAGCTTTGAACCTGCAAAGGTAAGATAACCTGAAGTGCTCCTTCTATCTTCCTTGGAGCCAGCCCAATCTGCATAAGAAAATAGCTTCAAACCTAAATCAGATACATAAGGATAATAAAGTCCTTCATTTATGGTTCCTTTGAGATACTTGAGAATCCTTTTGGCAGCATCCATATGTGGTTTCCTTGGTGTGTGCATAAATTGACTTAGCACACTCACACTGTAACATATATCTACTCTTGTCAATGTGGCATAGTTGAGACTACCCACTAGACTTTGATATGATGTGATGTCCTCTATGAGTTCACCTTCATGTGAGCTCAATTTGTGATTGACCTCCATTGGAGTACCTGCAATCTTACAATCTTGCATCTTGAATTTTGCCAACATGTCCTTAATGTATATTCTTTGAGTGAGAAACAAACCATGATCTTTGTAGACAACTTCCAAACCTAGGAAGTAGGTAAGTGAACCCAAATCACTTATCTTGAACTCTTCTCTCATCTGATCTTTGATCTTCTTCATACCATCTTCATCATTTCCTGTCAATATAATATCATCTACATATACACATAGGTAGATGACCTCGGAATTACTCTTTTTAATAAAGAGTGAAGGATCTGCCTTGCTTGGTTGAAAGCCTTTGTCCTGCAAGAATGAAACAAGCTTGAAATTCCAAGCTCTTGGAGCTTGCTTGAGACATACAATGCTTTGTTAAGTTTACACACATAATCAAGATAAACTTGATTCTCAAAACCAGGTGGTTGTGCCATATATACCTCTTCTGTTATCCAACCATTCAAGAATGCATTCTTTACATCTAGTTGAAGTATCTTCCAATTCTTGGAAGAGGCAATACTAAGCAAAACCCTAATAGTAGGCATCTTTGCCACAGGAGAGAAGGTCTCCTCATAATCAATTCCCTGAGTTTGTGCAAAGCCTTTTGCTACAAGCCTTGCCTTATACCTGTTAATTGAACCATCAGAATTCTTCTTGAGTTTATAGACCCATCTTGAGCCTATTACCTTCATGGATGAAGTCTTGGGCACCAAATCCCAAGTGTTGTTTTTCTCAAGTGCTTCAATCTCTTCCTTCATTGCATGCTTCCATTCTGTTTTTGCTTTGGCCTCTTCGAATGATGATGGCTCCTCTTGGTTTATGTCCTGTGCTATGTAGATAGAATGTTTAGTTACTAATGAGGTGTCAAACCCATACCTTTCTGGTTTTTTCTTTTCCCTCATAGATCTTCTTAGGCCATGATGTGATGATTCTGCCTCATGTCCAAGTTCCTGCAATTTTGCTTTACCTTTAGACTTCCATGCTTTGATCTTTTCCATGTGAGATTCTTCATCATCCTCTGAGGTGTCTTGTTCTTCAATCTTTGATTGTTCTCTACCAAGCTTTGGAAAATCTTCTTCAAGATCATATGGTAAATTGATCTTCCTGCATGAATCTTCATACCATGAATTGTTCTCATCAAAAACTACATCTCTGCTTACCAAGAATCCTTTGTTGGTAGGGTTGTATAACCTGTAGCCCTTTTGATTGTTGTCATATCCAATAAATACACACCTTTCTGCCTTTGGATCCATCTTGCCTCTAACCTGTGAAGGAACATGAGCAAAAGCAATACATCCAAAAATTTTACAATGATCTAAGCTTGGTCTTCTTCCATTCCAAGCCTCATACGGAGTCATCCCATCAAGGGATTTTGAAGGCAACCTGTTAATGAAGGCAACCTGTTAATCAAGTAAGTGGCTGTAGATACAGCCTCAGCCCATAAGTAATTAGGTAAATGCTTTTCATTTAACATAGACCTTGCAACTTCAACAATTGTCATATTCCTCCTTTCTGCCACTCCATTTTGCTCAGGAGTGTACCTTGTAGTTACCTCTCTTTTGATTCCTCTTTCTTGAAGAAAAGAATCAAACTCATGGGAGAAGTATTCTCCCCCTCCATCTGACCTTAGCCTTTTTAGTGATTTACCTGTTTGATTCTCCACAAGAGCCAAATATCTTTTGAAACATGAAAAAACTTCATCTTTGTGTTTCATAAAGAATAGGATAGTCCATCTGCTGCAATCATCAATAAAGGAAACATAATACCTTGATCCAGATATTGAAGCTTCCTTGCTAGGTCCCCATACATCTGTATGAACCAACTCCAAGAGATCTCCATGCATATAACCTTTCTTCATGAATGGTAACCTGTGAGACTTTCCAAATTGACATGCACTACACTTATAAATCATATGTTGTTTTGACAAATTAGGGAGTCCAAGTACACTTTGGTCCCTGCAAATTTGCTTTAATGACCTTTCACCAATATGTGCTAACCTTTTGTGCCATACTTCCAAATCTGTGAGTGTCTGACTACCATAATTAAAGAGAGCAATGTTTCTAGTGTCCTGTAATTCAAATGTGAACAATCTACCTGTCTTTTCACCTTTTGCAATTCTTCTGAATCCTTGACTTGGATCTTCAACAAATGCTCCTGCTTTTGTGAACTTGACTTGCAACCCTTTCTCTACTATCTGCCCAACACTTATCAAATTCTTTGTAATGGTAGGGACATAGAGTACCTTACTGAGTAGGTTGATGTTTCCATCAGGTGCTTTGACATTGCCTATTTTCTCCACAGGATGTTTTGTATCATCTCCTGTTTGTACCTCATGCTTATTCCTTGGATCTTCTAAATCTGATAGGAGTGCCACATTTCCCGCCACATGATTTGAACAACCTGAATCTATGTAGAAAACATGCTCATCAGATTTACCTTGTGGCATAGCCATGTTCATGATCAATAATGAATCCTCTTTGTTTGAGTCTTCTGTGTAGTTATTGTAGTCTCTCCTTCCTTTGTAGCCTCCTTGATAGTTTGAATGATTGTAGTTGTTGTAGTTGCCATGGTAGTTGTTGAACCTTCCTCTTGAGTAGCCATAACTTCCTCTATTGTATCCTCTGCCTCTTTGATTCCTGGAATTCCAAAAGCAATTTTCAGTTGTATGATTAGTTAATCCACAAATAGAACATGAGTTGGAGGCTTGGGATCTCCCCCTGCCTTGTCTACCTCCTCTTCCTCTACCTCTGCCATGTCTTCCTCTACCTGCATAGTTAGCTTGATATGTACCTGCTTCATTGTTGGAGCAAGTCTATGACAAGCCTAAGTATTGGCTTGAGTCTCACAAAGTCATTAAAGAAGATTCAAAATGAAGACTATGTAAAGTTCACTTGTGAACTACCTCTTGTAACTTTTGAAGAGTTTACTTAATGTAAAAGTAAGAGAATCTTAAGTGGTTGAGCCCACATGATCAAGAATGGAAAGAGGAGCCACGAATTCGTGATTTGTGGTAGGTAGAGAATCAAATCAATCATTGATTGATTGGAGAGTGATTGAGGGAAGTTAGCCTCCCAAACTCAACTATAAATAGATGGCAGTTTTAGTCGTGGTTAGAGAGACCTATGTGAAGACCTCCAAGAGCTGAGCTTTATGCCATATCAAGGTGTGATTACAAGGCACACATATGTATCAGTAAGTCATTGTATTGTACAAGCAATATACTTTCATTTTCATGATTATTTGAGTTCATCTTTCCATGTTCTTGTGATGTGTACTACTCACTACCATTACTTCAGTTTTTCTCAGTCAGCTTGCAGAGATTGTTTCTCTGCACTTGGTTCATCATTTTCAGTGATTTAACTTGGTAAAGTTAGCTCTATAAGTCTACTATATGCTCACAAGTTTTCATGTCATTTGGATGTTGGAATCTTCAGTTATGTTCATTTGAAGTCAACAGGGTATGTTCATCTTCACTTCTATGTCAGGTACCCGACTTTTTCAGTCATCTTGTCAGAGTCATTTCTCAGTGTTTACTCATCCAAATTCAGTGATTTCAAGCTTGTTGGATTCAGCTTACTGTCTATTATAAGCATACAAATTTTCACGATCATTGGATTCTTACATCTTGAGTTATGTTAATGTTTCTACTCATTGGTCTATTTCTGTAGCAGCCCGTGAAAATCGGGATGATGTCATCACTTTTTAAAAGTCATTCTCAGTGTGTGGTTTGTTATTTTTGATGCGATTACTCTCTAAAGTTAGCTCTTTAAGCTACCTAGCCTTCCCCAAGAGGAATTAATCTAAGTGCTGCTGTGCTCAGAGAATTATGTAAAACACTGGACAGGTGTATCAACCAAGAATAGCAAGTTTTCACCTCTGAGCTAACTCCAACTTATCTGTTTTGATCTATCTTTTTGAGAGTGATCTTCCAAGGTACATAGGGTGTCTAATACATCCATTGGCAAGCTAAAAGGGCCCACCATCTACTCCTGGAGTTCATTTGGCTGGTGTAGAGCAAAGATTTTGCAACACCTCTTCATCTTCAACACATACCTATCCATCTCTTCACATTCATCATCCACTTTCTTTGCCTTTCCTTTGTTATCTTTGGACTTGCTTTTATCAGTGTATAAAGCTGAAAATTGATTACCTTTAGAGCTTTCTCCATTTTTGATAAGCTTTGCCTCTTGAGTAAGTAGTTGTCCAATGAGTGTATTGAAATCACGTACATGAATGTCCATGTACAAATCCATAGCTGTGGTGAATGCTTCCCACTTGTCATCTGCCTTCAAGCCATTGATGACCTGCCTTACAATTTGCTCTTCATCTATTACCTCTCCAATACTTCCCAACTGATCCGCTATGTCCTTGAGCTTTGTGACAAAATCATTCACATTTTGTTTGGGAGCCTTCTTGAGAGTTGTGAAATCCAGCCATAGTTGATGCTTCCTAGCTTTAGTACTTGAAGAAAAGAAAGCTTCAAGTGCATCCCACACTTCCTGAGATGTCTTACAACTTCTAATGTGAGGCAACAAAAAATCTGAGATAGAGTTGAGGAGATAAGACCTTGCAAGTGCATCCTTGGAGCACCATGTGCTCAATCTTTCTTGCTCTTCTTATGTTGGTTGACTTTTGTTCCTGAAACTTGGCATAACTTCATCTCCAGCCACATAACCATATAAACTTCTACCTTGGAGATAAGCTTCCATTCTTAATGACCAAGCTGAGTAGTTACCTCTGTCCAATTTGTCAATTGATGAAGGAAATCCATCTGTCATGTTGTCCAACCTTGCTCTGATACCACTGTGAAGAGATGGATAGGTATGTGCTTGAAGATGAAGAGGTGTTGCAAAATCCTTGAACTACACCAGCCAAATGAACTCCAGAAGTATATGGTGGGCCCTTTTAGCTTGCCAATGGATGTATTAGACACCCTATGTACCTTGGAAGATCACTCTCAAAAAGATAGATCAAAACAGATAAGTTGGAGTTAACTCAGAGGTGAAAACTTGCTATTCTTGGTTCATACACCTGTCTAGTGTTTTACATAATTCTCTGAGCACAACAGCAATTAGCTCAATTCCTCTTGGGGACGTCTAGGCAACTTAAAGAGCTAACTTTCAAGAGTAATCTCATCAAAAATAATGAACCACACACTGAGAATGAGTTTTAACAAGTGATGACACCATCGCGATTTTCACGGGCTGCTACAGAAATAGACCAGTGAGCAGAAAAAGCAACATAACTCCAAATGTAGGAATCCAATGATTATTAAAATTTGTATCGTTATACTAGACAGTAAGCTGAATCTAACAAGCTTTAAATCACTGGATTTGGATAAGTAACCACTGAGAAACACCTCTGACAAGATGAGTGAAAAAGTCGGGTACCTGACAGAGAAGTGAAGATGAACAGACCCTGTTGACTTCAAATGAACATAACTGAAGATTGCAACATCTAAATGACATGAAAATTTGTGAGCATATATTAGACTTATAGAGCTAACTTTACCAAGTTAAATCACTGAAAATGATGCACCAAGCTCAGAGAAAACATCTTTGCAAGCTGACTGAGAAAATTGAGAGTAATGGCAGTGAGTAGTACACTTCACAAGAACATGGAAAGATGAACTCAAATAACCATGAAAATGAAAGTATATTGCTTGTACAATACAATGACTTATTGATACATATGTGTGCCTTGTAATCACACCTTTATATGGCATAAAGCTCAGCTCTTGGAGGTCTTCACATAGGTCTCTCTAACCACGACTAAAACTGCCATGTATTTATAGTTGAGTTTGGGAGGCTAACTTCCCTCAATCACTCTCCAATCAATCAATGATTGATTTGATTCTCTACCTACCACAAATCACGAATTCGTGGCTCCTCTTTCCCTTTTTGATCATGTGGACTCAACCACTTAAGATTCTCTTACTTTTACATTAAGTAAACTCTTCAAAAAATTACAAGAGGTAGTTCACAAGTGAACTTTACATAGTCTTCTTTTTAAAGCTTCTTCTAAGACTTTGTGGGACTCAAGCCAATACTTAGGCTTGTCATAGACTTGCTCCAACAGCTCGCCCTCAAGCCAAGTATGCTTGAGGTCTTCAATCTTCCAAGATTACCTGCAAACCAATCATAGCCTTGAATTTGCAAAGCTTTGTACCATCCAATGCTTTGGTAAGAATATCTGCACATTGTTGATGAGTGGACACATATGATATTTGAATCTCTTTGCTTAGAACCTTTTCTCGTACATAGTGATAATGAACTTCAATATGTTTAGTCCTTGCATGAAAAATAGGATTAGCAGCCAAGTGAATAGAACTCATATTGTCACAAAAAATAGTTGGAGTTCCAAACTCCAATCCAAGATCTTTGAATAATGTCTTCATCCACATAGCTTCTTGTGTAGCTATGGCAAGACCTCTATATTCAGCTTCAGTAGAAGAGAGAGCAACTGTGGGTTGCTTCTTGGATGACCATGAAATAAGCTTTGAACCTGCAAAGGTAAGATAACCTGAAGTGCTCCTTCTATCTTCCTTGGAGCCAGCCCAATCTGCATAAGAAAATAGCTTCAAACCTAAATAAGATACATAAGGATAATAAAGTCCTTCATTTATGGTTCCTTTGAGATACTTGAGAATCCTTTTGGCAGCATCCATATGTGGTTTCCTTGGTGTGTGCATAAATTGACTTAGCACACTCACACTGTAACATATATCTACTCTTGTCAATGTGGCATAGTTGAGACTACCCACTAGACTTTGATATGATGTGATGTCCTCTATGAGTTCACCGTCATGTGAGCTCAATTTGTGATTGACCTCCATTGGAGTACCTGCAATCTTACAATCTTGCATCTTGAATTTTGCCAACATGTCCTTAATGTACATTCTTTGAGTGAGAAACAAACCATGATCTTTGTAGACAACTTCCAAACCTAGGAAGTAGGTAAGTGAACCCAAATCACTTATCTTGAACTCTTCTCTCATCTGATCTTTGATCTTATTCATACCATCTTCATCATTTCCTGTCAATATAATATCATCTACATATACACATAGGTAGATGACCTCGGAATTACTCTTTTTAATAAAGAGTGAAGGATCTGCCTTGCTTGGTTGAAAGCCTTTGTCCTGCAAGAATGAAACAAGCCTGAAATTCCAAGCTCTTGGAGCTTGCTTGAGACCATACAATGCTTTGTTAAGTTTACACACATAATCAGGATAAACTTGATTCTCAAAACCAGGTGGTTGTGCCATATATACCTCTTCTGTTATCCAACCATTCAAGAATGCATTCTTTACATCTAGTTGAAGTATCTTCCAATTCTTGGAAGAGGCAATACTAAGCAAAACCCTAATAGTAGGCATCTTTGCCACAGGAGAGAAGGTCTCCTCATAATCAATTCCCTGATTTTGTGCAAAGCCTTTTGCTACAAGCCTTGCCTTCTACCTGTTAATTGAACCATCAGAATTCTTCTTGAGTTTATAGACCCATCTTGAGCCTATTACCTTCATGGATGAAGTCTTGGGCACCAAATCCCAAGTGTTGTTTTCCTCAAGTGCTTCAATCTCTTCCTTCATTGCATGCTTCCATTCTGTTTTTGCTTTGGCCTCTTCGAATGATGATGGCTCCTCTTGGTTTATGTCCTGTGCTATGTAGATAGAATGTTTAGTTACTAATGAGGTGTCAAACCCATACCTTTCTGGTTTTTTCTTTTCCCTCATAGATCTTCTTAGGCCATGATGTGATGATTCTGCCTCATGTCCAAGTTCCTGCAATTTTGCTTTACCTTTAGACTTCCATGCTTTGATCTTTTCCATGTGAGATTCTTCATCATCCTCTGAGGTGTCTTGTTCTTCAATATTTGATTGTTCTCTACCAAGCTTTGGAAAATCTTCTTCAAGATCATATGGTAAATTGATCTTCCTGCATGAATCTTCATACCATGAATTGTTCTCATCAAAAACTACATCTCTGCTTACGAAGAATCCTTTGTTGGTAGGGTTGTATAACCTGTAGCCGTTTTGATTGTTGTCATATCCAATAAATACACACCTTTCTGCCTTTGGATCCATCTTGCGTCTAACCTGTGAAGGAACATGAGCAAAAGCAATACATCCAAAAATTTTACAATGATCTAAGCTTGGTCTTCTTCCATTCCAAGCCTCATATGGAGTCATCCCATCAAGGGATTTTGAAGGCAACCTGTTAATCAAGTAAGTGGCTGTAGATACAGCCTCATCCCATAAGTAATTAGGTAAATGCTTTTCATTTAACATAGACCTTGCAACTTCAACAATTGTCCTATTCCTCCTTTCTGCCACTCCATTTTGCTCAGGAGTGTACCTTGTAGTTACCTCTCTTTTGATTCCTCTTTCTTGAAGAAAAGAATCAAACTCATGGGAGAAGTATTCTCCCCCTCCATCTGACCTTAGCCTTTTTAGTGATTTACCTGTTTGATTCTCCACAAGAGCCAAATATCTTTTGAAACATGAAAAAACTTCATCTTTGTGTTTCATAAAGAATAGGATAGTCCATCTGCTGCAATCATCAATAAAGGAAACATAATACCTTGATCCAGATATTGAAGCTTCCTTGCTAGGTCCCCATACATCTGTATGAACCAACTCCAAGAGATCTCCATGCATATAACCTTTCTTCATGAATGGTAACCTGTGAGACTTTCCAAATTGACATGCACTACACTTATAAATCATATGTTGTTTTGACAAATTAGGGAGTCCAAGTACACTTTGGTCCCTGCAAATTTGCTTTAATGACCTTTCACCAATATGTGCTAACCTTTTGTGCCATACTTCCAATTCTGTGAGTGTCTGACTACCATAATTAAAGAGAGCAATGTTTCTAGTGTCCTGTAATTCAAATGTGAACAATCTACCTGTCTTTTCACCTTTTGCAATTCTTCTGAATCCTTGACTTGGATCTTCAACAAATGCTCCTGCTTTTGTGAACCTGACTTGCAACCCTTTCTCTACTATCTGCCCAACACTTATCAAATTCTTTGTAATGGTAGGGACATGTAGTACCTTACTGAGTAGGTTGATGTTTCCATCAGGTGCTTTGACATTGCCTATTTTCTCCACAGGATGTTTTGTATCATCTCCTGTTTGTACCTCATGCTTATTCCTTGGATCTTCTAAATCTGATAGGAGTGCCACATTTCCTGCCACATGATTTGAACAACCTGAATCTATGTAGAAAACATGCTCATCAGATTTACCTTGTGGCATAGCCATGTTCATGATCAATAATGAATCCTCTTTGTTTGAGTCTTCTGTGTAGTTATTGTAGTCTCTCCTTCCTTTGTAGCCTCCTTGATAGTTTGAATGATTGTAGTTGTTGTAGTTGCCATGGTAGTTGTTGAACCTTCCTCTTGAGTAGCCATAACTTCCTCTATTGTATCCTCTGCCTCTTTGATTCCTGGAATTCCTAAAGCAATTTTCAGTTGTATGATTAGTTAATCCACAAATAGAACATGAGTTGGAGGCTTGGGATCTCCCCCTGCCTTGTCTACCTCCTCTTCCTCTACCTCTGCCATGTCTTCCTCTACCTGCATAGTTAGCTTGATATGTACCTGCTTCATCATCCACTTTCTTTGCCTTTCCTTTGTTATCTTTGGACTTGCTTTTATCAGTGTATAAAGCTGAAGATTGATTACCTTTAGAGCTTTCTCCATTTTTGATAAGCTTTGCCTCTTGGAGTAAGTAGTTGTCCAATGAGTGTATTGAAATCACGTACATGCATGTCCATGTACAAATCCATAGCTGTGGTGAATGCTTCCCACTTGTCATCTGCCTTCAAGCCATTGATGACCTGCCTTACAATTTGCTCTTCATCTATTACCTCTCCAATACTTCCCAACTGATCCGCTATGTCCTTGAGCTTTGTGACAAAATCAGTCACATTTTGTTTGGGAGCCTTCTTGAGAGTTGTGAAATCCAGCCATAGTTGATGCTTCCTAGCTTTAGTACTTGAAGAAAAGAAAGCTTCAAGTGCATCCCACACTTCCTGAGATGTCTTACAACTTCTAATGTGAGGCAACAAAAAATCTGAGATAGAGTTGAGGAGATAAGACCTTGCAAGTGCATCCTTGGAGCACCATGTGCTCAATCTTTCTTGCTCTTCTTGTGTTGGTTGACTTTTGTTCCTGAAACTTGGCATAACTTCATCTCCAGCCACATAACCATATAAACTTCTACCTTGGAGATAAGCTTCCATTCTTAATGACCAAGCTGAGTAGTTACCTCTGTCCAATTTGTCAATTGATGAAGGAAATCCATCTGTCATGTTGTCCAACCTTGCTCTGATACCACTGTGAAGAGATGGATAGGTATGTGCTTGAAGATGAAGAGGTGTTGCAAAATCCTTGAACTACACCAGCCAAATGAACTCGAGAAGTATATGGTGGGCCCTTTTAGCTTGCCAATGGATGTATTAGACACCCTATGTACCTTGGAAGATCACTCTCAAAAAGATAGATCAAAACAGATAAGTTGGAGTTAGCTCAGAGGTGAAAACTTGCTATTCTTGGTTCATACACCTGTCTAGTGTTTTACATAATTCTCTGAGCACAACAGCAATTAGCTCAATTCCTCTTGGGGAAGTCTAGGCAACTTAAAGAGCTAACTTTCAAGAGTAATCTCATCAAAAATAATGAACCACACACTGAGAATGAGTTTTAACAAGTGATGACACCATCCCGATTTTCACGGGCTGCTACAGAAATAGACCAGTGAGCAGAAAAAGCAACATAACTCCAAATGTAGGAATCCAATGATTATTAAAATTTGTATGGTTATACTAGACAGTAAGCTGAATCTAACAAGCTTTAAATCACTGGATTTGGATAAGTAACCACTGAGAAACACCTCTGACAAGATGAGTGAAAAAGTCGGGTACCTGACAGAGAAGTGAAGATGAACAGACCCTTTTGACTTCAAATGAACATAACTGAAGATTGCAACATCTAAATGACATGAAAATTTGTGAGCATATATTAGACTTATAGAGCTAACGTTACCAAGTTAAATCACTGAAAATGATGCACCAAGCTCAGAGAAAACATCTCTGCAAGCTGACTGAGAAGACTGAGAGTAATGGCAGTGAGTAGTACACTTCACAAGAACATGGAAAGATGAACTCAAATAATCATGAAAATGAAAGTATATTGCTTGTACAATACAATGACTTACTGATACATATGTGTGCCTCGTAATCACACCTTTATATGGCATAAAGCTCAGCTCTTGGAGGTCTTCACATAGGTCTCTCTAGCCACGACTAAAACTGCCATCTATTTATAGTTGAGTTTGGGAGGCTAACTTCCCTCAATCACTCTCCAATCAATCAATGATTGATTTGATTCTCTACCTACCACAAATCACGAATTCGTGGCTCCTCTTTCCCTTTTTGATCATGTGGACTCAACCACTTAAGATTCTCTTACTTTTACATTAAGTAAACTCTTCAAAAAATTACAAGAGGTAGTTCACAAGTGAACTTTACATAGTCTTCTTTTTAAAGCTTCTTCTAAGACTTTGTGGGACTCAAGCCAATACTTAGGCTTGTCATAGACTTGCTCCAACAAAGAGGCATCAAAGTATCATACATGTCTTTGGAGCTAACAAATGTCTCCTTAGTACATGAAAGCAATGGCTGAATAGCATCTTCCACAAAGACAACATCACGGCTAACCAGAATGCATTTAGTCTGTGGATGATACAGACGATAGGCTTTACTTTCAGAACTGTACCCAACAAAAATACATTTTACTGCCTTATCATCCAATTTTCTACGATGTTGTTCAGGCACTAATGCATATGCCAAACAACCAAAAACATGCAGATGAGTAACAGATGGCTTGCGGTCATGCCAAGCCTCATATGGAGTGATAGACTACAACGCTTTAGTGGGACACCTGTTCAGTACATATGCTGCACACATGACGGCCTCAAGCCAGAAACTATGTGGTAAAGCCTGACTTTTGACCATGCACCTCGCCATCTCCATGAGTGATCTGTTCTTTCGTTCAGCAACTCCATTCTGTTGAGGTGTATACGGCACTGTACATTGGTGTTTTATCCCACGTTCAGCCAGAAATGCATTAAAATCTGAAGACATATATTCCCCCCCTCGATCAGAACGGAGGGTGCCCATTTTACATGCTGACAGATTTTGAGCCAAAACCAAAAACTGTTTGAAGCACATGAACACTTCGAACTTTGCTTTGAGTGGATATACCCATGCATGCCTGGAAAAATCATCAATGAAAGTCACGAAGTAAAGGTAATTTCCAAAAGAGGGTGTCTGCATAGGACCACAAACATCACTATGTACAAGCTGCAATTTCTGCGTAGCCCGAACTGAACCATCTTTTGGAAAGGAAGAACGCTGCATTTTGCCCAAAATACAACCTTCACAAACATGTTTTCCAGGAGCCTCAAGTTTGGGCAAGGAGGACACCATTTCAGATTTCTGCAGGCGTAGCAAACTAGCAAAATTCAGATGACCAAAGCTTTGCATCTGACATAGCCTAAGAATCATGAACTGCACATGCCGAATCATTCACAGATCTTTCATAGTCTATGAGGTTATACAGCCCACGACATAAGATGCCAGAAGCAATAATCACATCACCATTTGAGAGATCATGGACTGTACACCTGTCATCAACGAATTTCACAACCAAGCCAATCTTGGCTAATGCAGAAACTGATAACAGGTTCTTTTTGATCCCTGGCACAAATAAAGCATCTGACAAAGTGAAAGAACTACCATTAGCAGTAGTCAGAATGATCTTACCAACTCCCATAACAGGATAAGAGGAGTTATTGGCGCATGTGATAGTATTCCCTGTAGGGGTAGGCTCGAGTGAAGAGAAGAAACTGCGCTGCGAGGCAATATGTTTGGTCGCCCCACTGTCAAAGTACCAAACATCTGAGTCTACTACAGACATGCACTGATCATGAGAAGATGGGTCAAAACTGCAGATAGTAGTAAACGCCCATTCTTCTTCCTGCACAAGATTTGCAGACTCTGTTTTTAGTGTAGAGGCCTCTGCAACAACCATTCCAGCCTCTTTCTTCTTTGCCTCTTTAGCAGCCAGTTTTGGACAGTTCTTTATAATATGATCATTTCCTTTACAGTACTTGCAGAACAATTTCTGCTTTTCTGATTTCTTCTCATCTTTATCCTGGTTCTTCGATTGTGCAGCATTTGCAGATTTTTGCTTACTAGTAGAAGAGCTCCATTTTCCTTTGCCCTTTTGACTAGCCAGAAAAGCTTGATCTGCAACACGCATAATGGACCTGTTCTGCCTGGACTGATCTTCCTGCAATAGAACAGAGACTAATTCCTCAAATGACAAGGCATTCGGATTGCCTTTCATCATCAACCGAAGAGTAGAGGCAAAACTCTGATATGAATCAGGAAGACCATTCAGAACGGTCTGCACAAGTGAGCTATCTGGTATAACCTCATCAGCAGAAATCAATTGTTCCTTCAGGTCTTTGATCTTTGTAAGAAAACTATCCATAGAATCACCTTCATTCATGTGCTCACTCTCCAACTGTTTTCGGAGGTAAGCAACACGAGCCTCATTCCTAGCCTGGTACAAAGTGGTAAGTGTATCCCAAGCATCCTTTGCTGTTCTACAAGAGAGAATATGAGGAATAATGGCACGTTTGACAGACAAAGCTATCAATGCATGTGCCTGGGCATCTCTGCCATCCCAACGAATCTGCTCTGCAGTAGGTGCAACAGAAACAGCAGCACGAACAGGAATCTATGGAATATCGTCTTCGACACCATCTTCATCAGCTCCAGCACTTGTATTTGTAGTACCTGTAGTCGCAGGTGTAACAGGACATCTTTCAACACCCTGCACAATGTTCCACAGTCCTTTTGCAACCAGTACATGTCGCATCATATAAGCCCATAATGGGTAGTTGGTACCATCCAACTTATCCTCAACAGCCAACATACGGAATACATCACTGCTTTCAGCCATGGCCGGTGACTAAAATACCTTGATGCAGAAAATTGACTGTATCTCAAAAAGTTGAACGGAACTGCCTAGACGAGTTCTGCTAGACCTATAGCAGACTTTGAGACGCTTAAACTGGCGAACAGAAACTGGTATATACCTTTGGCACAAAAGGACGAAATAGCCTGCACAAGCGCTGCGATAGTGCGTTCGGAGGCCGAAACGAGCTCAGATCGCGATTTCGGCACCACATAGCAAAGCTTTTTTGATCTCTGAAACACCCTGAGTATGCTCACCAAATTTCGTGCGAATCTGAGACTGCAAACGGAGGAGTGTCGACGGCGCCCTAGAAGAAGCGACGACCTGCTCTGATACCAATTGTTGGAGATAGACGTCTGCGGAAGCACGCGAACAACACAAGGAAGAAGAAGAAGCTTGGAGCACAAACACACAATACTGAATGTATTACTAGAGAATGTACAAAGATAACTAGCCCATTAGGGCAATAGGCGTATATACATACATTTTTGCTTTTCTAATCCATTTGATTTCTTTCCTTCTTGGCTTGATTGTGTATTCTTGATAGGGTTTTGCTTACTAGGTAAAGATCTAAATTTATCTTTGATCTTCTAATTAGTAACATAACTGAAACTTGCAGCCCACATAATGGACTTTTTCTATCAAACAAAGAGTAAAAGAAAATTTTTGATAAGAATGACGTAGCTGAGTAATAAGAACCTACATGAGTGAATTATCTAGAAAAATCTCATTTTCAAAAAATAATCTATTTTTCATATTATTTATCTTTAATTAAAAAAGTTTTTCATAGAATTATCAGCATACAAGTCCTCACTCTTCAACCATTTTGAGAGGGAATCAATATGAACTTTAATTCTTTCCTACTATGATATGGAAAGAGTACCTTAAGCATCCTTAGTTGTTTTACCTAAGAAAATGTATGCTATAATGGCATGCTTAGTAGAGAAAGAAATCAAGCATATTCTTATGTACTTCTACCATGCCATTGCAATTTATTTGCAAAACAAAAACTTATAAAATCTTGAATATCACTCACTTCAACTACATTCATGTTATTTATAGTTATAGTATGATGCATTTCAACACCTTGCGTAATGTCCCACAATCCATACTAATACATGGTGCATCATGTATGTCCACAAGGGATGGTTAGATGTATCCAACTTATCCTTGATAAACAACATACATAATTCATAATTGTTATCAACCATGGTGAGTGATTATATCATAGTGTAGGGACTTTATTTTTTGCAAGAATAACTGAACAAAAGAGCACTCCGAACTGATGATAATAATTGAAACTAAGTCGGTTTTTATAAAGATTTTGATAGATAAAAAAAAAAGCTACCAAATAAACTCCAAAAAAGCACTTTTGTAAAAGTCACCAAGGAAAACCCTAATTAGGGCTTTTTTTTTCTATGAGAACCCTGAAATTGGGGCTTATGTATGTTTTTAAAAATTCCATATGGCACTAATACAAGTCTTTGGATTTGTTTCTCAAGATTATATAGGATGTTGACAACAATCACTTTGCTTTTCAAAATTTTAGGTGCTTTTCATACTTAACTCATAAACTAGGGTTTTAATTTTGGCCATGATTTTTGTGCCAAATGCAGAAGTGTTATAGGTAGTTGGATAGCTCTCAATGAGTATTATCACATTATGTAATAATAATAATAAAAAAATATGATCATCATTTTCTAGAAATGGAACAATTTTTTATCATTCCCAATTTGTGTCCTTCAATCTTTATGTCTTTAATTTGCAAATTGAGCTTCTTCATGGAAGGTTAATCACTTTTTCTAACAATGTCCTCTTAACATGACACTAGGGGAATATTCTAGGTAGGTATATCTATTATTTGTTAAATTTATTATTACTACTTAATGATTTATGCACCTATTTAGTTTTCAAAAATCATGCTTAGTATCTACTAGCACACACAAGGACCTTAGACATGAAGAGCACCCGCATAACATACATCACAAGGAGAGCTCACACGTCCTCCATTCTTCTCAACCATGTACTACTTGGAAAGCTAGAGACAAATATGGGATGCAATGTTGATATAGGATATAGAATCAAACATACTCCAAGATGATCAAGGTTGGCCAGTTCTTTTCAAAACAACATCACATACTCTCATCTACACATATTATAGAAACATACAAATACGATATGATATATAAATCCATCGTAAGGTTCTAATGTAGAAATGAGACCCCTCCTTGCTCACATAAATATTCCTCCATGACCACCAAGATGTAGATGCTAGCTACCATATACATGGTTAAGGGGCTAACTTCTAGGAGCATTAGAAGGTTGAAAAGTTATTTGAACATTACTTCACAAGTTCTCAAGGTATGAATGCTCTCCAAAACTTTGTTGATTGTTTTATCCTTAAAATCCAGCAAATAATAAAACTCTAGCAAAAATAACATGTCTATTGTTGCTATAATAGATACAATCTCCTAAATTTGGATGTGAACCCTCCTACAGTGTATAAATCCTCAACAATATACTCAACATCTTCATAAAACTGATTTTTGTATCTCATAGCTGAATATAAGGCTGAACTTGATTTGCATCTGCCATAAAGATTTAACTCTTCTACATATAGCCAAACGCTCCATGTACTCTCCTGCTCTAATTCCTATTGTTGGCTTTTAGGCCCATAATCAATATAAAGGCAAAGAGAAAATAGAGGCAAGAGGGAGAATAGAAAACACTTGAGAGAGATAGAAGGAGCAAAGCTCTAGATATATGCAATACATTTCATGATGAAGTACATGAACTTGCAAGATAGCATAGAATATCCCCACAATGCATATGTAAGCATCTTACCATAAAAGTTTGCATGTAGCAAATCTAAAGGAGCATTTTCTCCATTATTTTCATTGGGAATGAATTTCCCTATTGCGTTCCTATCATGAAAGATTCAAAAGTTTGCTTCAAGTCAATCACTATAGGTAGGAATGCAACCGTAGCCTGCTTGTGCATTTGCTTCAAAATCATAGTCCCAATGTGTACAAGCATTTCATGCCAAAGCTTACTTGTGCCTACTATAGTGCTGATCATATTAACACTTAATGCTTATATGTTGTTCTTTCTTCCACAAGTTTGCCGATGTTGTCAAGAGTATTTGGACTTATCTCGTTAAGTCATTATTAATAACAAGATCAATTATTTGAACAATTGATAACAAAGTTGTTTTAGAAAACTTAAATAGTAAATAATATATTTGATAATTTTTTTATTGATATATTTTGGCAGTGCTATGTGTGAACACACGTAGGACCACCGGGGTACTTTTTTTCCCTCTTTAATAGGTTCCCCCCTCCCCCCCGCTTGTATATACGCCTATAACCCTAATGACTTACTTATCTTTGTACATTCACTTGGTAATACATTCATTACTGTGTGTTGTGCTCCAAGCTTCTTCTTCTTCCTTGTGCTGTTTGTGTGATTTGAAAGACAAACTCCAACAATTGGTATTAGAGAAAGTCGTCGCTTCATCTAGGGCATCATCGATACCCCTCTGGTCATAGTTTTAGAATCGCATGAAATTTGGTGAGCACAATCAAGTTTTGTACCAAACATATATATAGGTTTCGGTTTGCCGGTACAAGTGCCTTGAATCTCCTACAAGGTTAGCATAGCCCGATAGGGTAGTTCTATTCAACTTTTTGAGATACAATCATTTTTCTATATCAAGGTATTTTATTTAGTGGCCATGGCTAAAAGCAATAATGTATTCCACATGTTGGTTATTGAGGATATATTGGATGGTACTAATTACCCGTTATGGTCATATATGATGCATCATGTATTGATAGCAAAAGGGTTGTGGAATATTGTGCATGGTGTTGAAAAACACCCTGCTACACTTGCAAATATAGTTATTGAAGATGATGTAGATGGAATTGAAGATAAAGATCTTCAAGTTCTTGTTTGTGTGGGATGGCGGAGATGCTTAGGCATATGTATTGATAGCGCTTTTTGTCAAATGTGCCCATTATTCCTCACATTCACTCTTGCAAAACAACAAAGGATGCTTGCGATGCACTTACCACATTATACAAGGCAAGGAATGAGGCTCGTGTTGCTTATCTTTGGAAACAGTTGGAGAGTGAGCATATGAATGAAGGAGATTTTGTGGAAAATGTTTTAACAAAGATCAACGATTTGAAGGAACAATTGATTTCTATTGATGAATTCTTATGAGATAGATCACTTGTGTAGACTGTTTTTAATGGTCTTTCAGATTCATATCATAGTTTTGCTGCTACTCTTTGGTTGATGATGAAAGCCAATCCAAATGCCTTAAAATTTGAGGAGTTAGTCTTTGTTTTCGTGTAGGAAGATCAGTCTAGCCAGAACAGGTCAATCATGTGTGTTGCAGAATAAGCTTTCTTAGCTAGCGAGAAGGGCACGAGAAAATGGAGCTCATCTATCAGCAAGCAAAAATTTGTTGATGCTGCATAGTCAAAGAAAAAAGACATATGAGAAGAAAATAGAAAAGTAGAAATAGTTTTGCAAATATTGTAAAGGAAATGATCATGTCGTAAAGAGTTATCCAAAATTGGTTGCAAAAGAGGCAAAGAAAAAAGAGGATGGAATGGTTGTTGCAAAGACCTTTACACCAAAAACAAAGTATGCTAATCGTGTGTAGAATTAAGAATCGGCATTTACTACTCGATGTAGTTATGACCCATCTTCTCATGAGCATTGCATCTCTATAGTAGACTCACATGTTTGGTACTTTGATAGTGGGACAACTAAACATATTACCTCGCAACACAGTTTCCTTAGTTCACTTGAGTCTGCCCCTACATCGAACACTATCATATGTGCTAACAACTCCTCTTATCCTGTAATGGGAGTTGGTAAGATCAAAATTGACTACTATTAATGGTAGTTCTTTCACATTGTCAGATGTTTTGTATGTGCTAGGGATCAAGAAAAATATGTTATTAGTTTCGGCATTAGCAAAGATTGGCTTGGTTGTCAAATTCGTTAATGACAGATGTACAATTCATGATCTTTTAAATGGAAATATGATTATTGCTTCTCGAAATTTATATCGTGGGCTATATAAGTCCATAGGTTATTTAAAATCTGTGAATGATTCGGCATGTGCAATTCAAGATTCTCAGGCTATATCGGATGCAAAGTTTTGGCTTGCATGCTTTGGTCATCTAAATTATGCTAATTTGCTATGCCTGCAGAAATATGAAATGGTGTTCTCTCTTCCAAAACTTGAGGCATCTTGTAAACATGTCTATGATGGCTCTATTTTTGGCAAAATGCAACATTCCTCCTTCCCAAAAGATGCTTCAGTTCTAGCTACTCAAAAATTGCTGCTTGTGAACTGTGATGTATGTGGTCCTATGCATATGCCTGCTTTTGGGAACTACCTTTACTTCATGAATTTCATTGATGATTTTTCCAAGCATGCATGGGTGTATCCATTGAAACCAAAGTCCGAAGTGTTTATGGGCTTCAAACAGTTTCTGGTTTTGGCTAAAAAGCTATCTACATGTAAAATGGGCTCCCTTTGTTATGATCGAGGGGGGGAATATATGTCTTCTAATTTTAATGCGTGTCTTGTTGAATGTGGGATAAAAAATCAATGTATAATGCCACATATACTTCAACAAAATGGAGTTGCTGAAAGAAAGAACAAGTCACTCATGGAGATGGTGAGGTTTATGATCAAAAGTTAGGCTTTACCACATAGCTTCTGGCTTGAGACTTTTATGTGTGCAACATATGTACTTAATAGGTGTCCCACCAAAGCACTGCAGTCTATCACTTCATATGAGGCTTGGCATGGTTGCAAGCCATCTGTTTCTCATATGTGTGTCTTTGGTTGTCAAGCATATAAATTAGTGCCTGAACAACAATACAACAAATTGGATGACAAAGCAGTGAAATGTATTTTTCTTGGGTACAATTTTGAAAGCAAAGGCTATCGTTTGTATCATTTATAGGCTAAACACATTTTGGTTAGCCGTGATGTTGTTTTTGTGGAAGATGCAATTCAGCCATTATTTTCATGTACTAAGGAGACATTAGTTAGCTCCAAAAATATGTATGACACTTTGTTGCCTCTTTTTATGAGTGGATAGTCAAGTGCTAGTCTGAATGAGGCAAGTTCTCAGCCTTTATAGGTTTCACATGATGATGCAGATCATTCAATTTTTGATGCAGATTTACATGATGCACTTGTTGATGAGAGGGCTGATATAGAGGAGGCAAAAACTATGCCAAAATGGCTAGTGCAAACTTTGCGAGATAGAAAATTAGATGAAGCTCTATCGTATTATACTCATTCAGGTTCTCATAGTGCCCCTTTGCATAAGATTGCTATGTTATGGCTACATCTAGTCTCTATGATGAGAATGATCCTATTTCTTTTAATGAAGCAAAACTTAAAAAAATGGATGGTTGCTATGAAAATAGAATATGATATGAAGAATGGTACTTGGTCTTTATGTGATTTGCCTCTAGGAAAAAAGTCCATTGGAACTATATGGGTATACAAGCTGAAGCACAAGCCTAATGGAACAATTGACATGCATAAGGCTAGACTTGTTGCAAATGGTTATGCTCAAGAGAGAGGCATTGATTTTGATGAGACCTTTGCTCTGACTTGTCGAATGACCATTGTTAGTAGCATCTATGCACTTGAATCCCATCATGGTTAGAATGTACATAAGGTGGACATTAAAACTGCATTTTTGAATGGTGACTTACATGAAGAAGTTTATGGTTTTTAGCCCCATGGTTTTATGTAGAAAGGGCATGAAAACAAAGTGCGCAGGTCGAAAAAGACATTATATGGTTTGAAGCAAGCACCATGTGTATAGAGTACACACGTAGAAGAAAAATGAAAAGAAGAGTGTAATCACAAAAGAAAGAGTGTGAGGGACTCAAAGTAATTGACCAAAGTATGGGTAAACTCACATGGATTAGAAATGATCTTGCCACAACATGGAGTAGGCTCCTCAAGCTTCTAACCAAGTACAAATGGGGGGAGAGGCCCTCCTTATATAGATTTGGGAGGGGCTCTCCAAAGTAACTCCACAATACAAAAGGGATGCAATCATATTCTCAAAACTCCCTTGGCAACTGCATTTTGTAGAGTAATGGAAATGTAATAAAAATAGACTGAATCCATGATACAAAAGGGAGATGAACTCATATTCTCAATGCCCCCTCTACAACTCCATTTTGTAGAATATGGAGGTTGCTAGGGTATGAGAGAATGGTCCATCAAGAATGTAGCAGCAACAACACAAGCACCAATATGAAAGTCTCCATGTGGAAATCCATAGCCCAAGTGGTATCGACCATGTGAGATCGCCAAGTGCTCTATAAGATGTCCACTAGATGGATCAAGCTGATGCTCCATAGGTACACCACCAACGAGATACATGAACGAAATGAGATTTCACTAGGCCAAATAACCTCCATGCGAAATAGATAGGATGACTCCATGTGGTACATGGGAACCTCCAAAGCTTTGACAATATCCACCATGAGATGTGTATCGCCAAGAAGTAGGTCTTGCAAGAATGAAATATAAAGCATATGGCATGAAATCATAATCACATGGTAGCACATCTATATACTGTAGTCCATGGAGTGTACAAAGTCCTGCAGTGTATTGGTGGGACCATGAAAGCCTCCTCTAAGCCAAGAAGTTGGCTCAGAAAACTATCCAAGTAAGTGATGAATCCACGTAGATGCAGGAGTATTCGGTGGAAAATAAAGAGATGCTGGACTCCATGCTCACAATGTTGCTATAGACAAGGTAAGCGGACTCTTGAAGATAGGAATAGAAAATGACGAGTCATTGATCTTGGAGTATTGCCCAATTGAAGCTGAGAGGAAATGTAAACCTTTGATGGTACGATAGGAGGTGTAGCCATTTGAGGTATAAGCTGAGATTGTATTTCTGATTCTTCATGCTCCAAAACTATACCATGATCTAGAAAGTCATGTACAAAGAGAGCATGCTCCACATAGTGTGACTGCTCAAAACTAGAATGATCCACCTCTGAAACGAGAATGGGAGGATCCTAATCTTGATATGAATCCAAAAGGGATGAATACTTAGAGTATTCATCAACGGCGTAGTCTTTGGTTACTATAACTAAGTGACTCTTTGGGTCGTAGAGTTTGTATGCCTTTTCTCGATCACTATAATGCATGAAAATGTACTACTTAGGCAGATCATCATCATGGCCTTGCACATAGGCATCACTACCAAAGACACAAAAATAGCTCATACTTGGCTTCTTTTGAAAGTAAGCCTCAAATGGAGTTTGGTCCTTCAAGACATATGAGAATCCTCTGTTCAAAATATGAACTTTTGTTTATATTGCTTCACCCCGAAATTCTAGTGGAAGTTGTTTTTGACTAAGCATAATCTTGGCCATTTGGATCACACTTCGACTCTTTTGTAAGGCAATACCTTGTTGAGTACCTTGTTGTGCTTGATACTTAAGTCCATGTTGCTTCAAGTACTTGTAGAAGGTGTGATTGACAAAGCCACTATCTCCATTTGGTTGGATGATCTTTAAAGAACTTGGATATTCTTCTTGAACTATTTGTGTCCTCTCCTTGAACTTGGAAAGGGAATCCGATTTATGCTTGAGTGAATAAACCCAATACCTAGTGAAGTCATCTACTATCAAGAAGAAGTAAATTGACCCATTTAGAGAAGGTGTATGCATAGGTCCACAAATATCGGCATGTGAATAACACTAAGGGTTTAGATGCAAAAATGGATGCTTCCATAGGCAAAGGGGTAAAAATCTACTTAGCACATGCTTAACACTTCAATTCCACTTGTGCAATCTTGGGAAAACCTTTGACAAGATGATTTAAAGAGATCTTTACTAAGCAAGAGGTGTGTCCAAATCTGCAATGCCATATGCTAAAGCTTGAGTCCTTGGCCATGAAACTTGAAAGCTTGTAGAGACCGTTGTCTTCAAATCCTTGAGCTATCAATTCATTGGATTCACAATCGATGACTTGAACTTTTTTGTGATCAAATTGCACCATCATGTTGCACTTTGTAATGGCCTTCAGTGAGAGAAGGTTCTTGCAAAGGCTTGGTACATAAAGATCATCTCTGAGTGACTTGGTCTCACCTTCAATGTTCGTGACTTGAACTTTGCCTCTTCCTTGGATCTCAATGCACTTGTTGTCTCCAAGATAAACTTGAACTTTGTGCTCTTCAAACTCATGAAAGTCATCTAGGTCATTGCATATGTGTGATGAAGTCCCAATGTCAAAAATCCATTCTTTGCTAGGAGTGCATGCGATAAGTGCCTTGTGTTCAGTTGTGAGAAAGAGATCTTTGTTTGTGCAATGAGGGTGATGTTTAATCTTTGGAGTAGACTTAGGCTTATCCTTGTTCTTCTTCTTGAAGCAATACTTTTCGATGTGTCCAATATTGCTGGAAAAATTGCAAGTAAACTTCTTCTTGTCCTTGTCCTTAGACTCTTGATTGCCTCTTTGACCTTTAGTCTTGTGGAAGGTTGCTTTGGCCTTCATAGTTGTTTCTCGGGTAGCTTGGGTCTTTTGTCTCGAGTGATGAAGAAGCAAAAGTCTTCTAAGTTCTTCCCAAGTGAGTTCTTGACCTCTGTTGTATAGAGTGGTCACAAAGGTCCCATATGACCAAGGAAGATTTTTGAGTAACCTAATGGCCATGTCTTCACTTCAGATCTTGCATCCACAAAGTGCAAACTTTCTTTGGTACTTTGAATTGGGCTCATCTTTGTGATGATATCTTGAGGTCGAATAGTGAGATTGTGAAATTCAACCTCTAAGGCATAAATCTTGGAAGGTGTTTTATCTTCATATAGAGTTGCTAAAGTATCCCAAGCGTCTTTTAAAGTATTACATGCAGTGATGTGATCCTTTGTCAATTCATCACATACGAGGAGAAGTTGGCCTAATGCTCTTTTATCTTTGATGTTCCATATATTCCATGACTCTACATCTTTTATCCTATTTGGTTTGGGTTCTGGCCCATCTACAACTTCATGGAGAATATTTTTATACAAATATGCACTCATAATATCTTTTCAAAGATTATACTTCTGGTTATCTAAGCGTTCTTCCTTAGGCATAATCATGGTCGTTAAAGAAGTTAAAATTATTTGCCTAGATGACCTTGCTTCTCTCTTTGACATCATAAACTTGGCATGATCTTGAAAGTTTGAATACTTGTATTTATGCTTGAAATGCTGCAAGAATGAGTGCCAAGTGTTGAAAAACACTTCCTGACAAAATAGGACGCAACAAAGTGATAAAAAGTAGATTCGCCTATGCCTTCAAGTGAGAAAATGATGGTTTGAAAGTGTTTAATAAGACATGCTCAAGATAGGTATTTGGAAGAAAATATCACTTGAAAAAATAGCCGTAAAATTTGGAAAAAATGGAAGGCTTAGGGTGTCCTTGGCACTAAAATGGAAACCATTTGGGAGGGACTTAGAATAGCCCTATACTTTTGACAAGAGAGACACCTTGAAGAGGGGCTTAGAATAGCCCAAATGCATTGAGAGACACTTGGGGACTTAGAATAGCCTCCCAAATTGCACACACTATCCTTCTTATATTGCTTCTTGAGTTACAAAGATAACTACTGAGGGTTGGACCTTTGTGAAAGATACAAATTAGTTCTTAGAGAAGTGCCAAATTGGATGCAAAAATGGAGGCTTAGTACCCTTGGGAAAATACCAACGGATACCTTAGATAGGGAGTACAAAGAAGTGCTCCCTTAACATGGGTATGAAAAAGAGGGTCTAAAGTCATCAAATACTGCTTCAAAAATTATTGCAAATAAATAATAAACTTGTATGTGACCCCTTGCTTCGAAACAAATCAAAACCTTTTGAATGAGGTAAGGGTGTTAAAATTTTGTTGTGAATACGTGCAAGCCTTTAGTTCATTTTGTTGATATATTTAGGTAGTGATGTGTGTGAACACACTAGGACTGCCGAGGCACCTTTTTCCCTCTATAGGAGGTTTTTTTTCCCCGGCTTGTATATACGCCTATTGCCCTAATGGGCTACTTATCTTTGTACATTCTCAGTAATACATTCAGTATTGTGTGTTGTGCTCCAAGCTTCTTCTCCTTCCTTGTGCTGTTCACGTGCTTCCGCAGACATCTATCTCCAACAATTGGTATCAGAGTAGGTCATCGCTTCATCTAGGGCGCCGTCGACACTCCTCTGGTTGTAGTCTCAAAATTGCACGAATTTTGCTGCGCATACTCAGCGTGTTTTTGAGATCAAAAGAGCTTCGTTCTATGGTGGCGAAATTGTGATCTGAGCTCATTTCAGCCTCCGAATGCACTATCAAAGTGCTTGTGTAGACTATTTCATCTTTTTGTGCCAAAGGTATATACCAGTTTCTGTTCGCCAGTACAAGCGTCTTGAAGTCTGCTACAGGTCTAGCGAAATTCGTCTCGACAGTTCTGTCCAACTTTTTGAGACATAGTCAATTTTCTCCATCAAGGTACTTTAGTCACCGGCCATGGCTGAAAGCAGTGATGTATTCCGTATGTTGGCTATTGAGGATAAGTTGGATGGTACCAACTACCCGTTATGGGCTTATATGATGCGACATGTATTGGTTGCAAAAGGACTGTGGAACATTATGTAGGGTGTTGAAAAACGTTCTATCACACCTGCAACTGTTACAACTACAGGTACAGAAGCTGAGGCAGAAGGTGTCGAAGATGATGATATTCTACATATTCCTGTTCGTGCTACGGTTTCTACTGCACCTATTGCAGAGCAAATTCATTGGGATGGCAGAGATGCTTAGGCACATGCATTGATAGATTTGTCTCTTAACTGTGCCATTATTCCTCACATTTGCTCTTGCAAGACAGCTAAGGATGCTTGGGATACACTTACCACATTGTACCAAGCTAGGAATGAGGCTCGTGTTGCTTACCTCCGAAAACAGTTGGAGAGTGAGCACATGAATGAAGGTGATTCTATGGACAGTTTTCTAACAAAGATCAAAGACTTGAAGGAATAGTTGATTTCTGCTGATGAGGTTATACCAGATAGCTCACTTGTGCAGACCGTTCTGAATGGTCTTCCTGATTCATATAAGAGTTTTGCTTCTACTCTTCGGTTAATGATGAAAGACAATCCAAATGCCTTGTGATTTGAGGAGTTAGTCTCTATTCTGTTGCAGGAAGATCAGTCCAGGCAGAAGAGGTCCATTATGTGTGTTGCAGATCAAGCTTTCCTGGCTAGTCAAAAGGGCAAAGGAAAATGGAGCTCTTCAACTAGGAAGCAGAAATATGCAAATGCTGCACATTCGAAGAAGGAAGATAAAGATGAGAACAAATCACAAAAGCAAATTTTTTTTTGAAAGTATTGTAAAGCGAATGACCATATCATAAAGAATTGTCCAAAACTGGCTGCTAAAGAGGCAAAGAAGAAAGAGGCTGGAATGGTTGTTGCAAAGGCCTCCACAACAAAGACAAATTCTACTAATCTTGTGGAGGAAGAAGAATGGGCATTTACTACTATCTGCAGTTTTGACCCATCTTCTCATGAGTAGTGCATGTCTGCAGTAGACTCAGATGTTTGGTATTTTGACAGTGGGGCGACCAAACATATTACCTCGCAACGCAGTTTCTTCTCTTCACTCAAGCCTGCCCCTATAGGGAATACTATTACATGCACCAACAACTCCTCTTATCCTGTTATGGGAGTTGGTAAAATCATTTTGACTACTGCTGATGGTAGTTCTTTCACTTTGTTAGATGCTTTATTTGTGCCAAGGATCAAGAAGAACCTGTTATCAATTTCTACATTAGCCAAGATTGGCTTGGTTGTGAAATTTATTGATGGCAAGTGTACAGTTCATGATCTGTCAAATGGCGATGTGATTATTGCTTCTCGCATTTTCTGTTGTGGGTTATATAAGCTCATAGACTATGAAAGATCTCTGAATGATTCGGCATGTGCAGTACATGATTCCAGGCTATGTCAGATGCAAAGCTTTGGCATGCATGCTTTGGTCGTCTGAATTTCGCTAGTTTTCTACGCCTGTAGAAATCTGAAATGGTGTGCTCTTTGCCCAAACTTGAGGCACCTGGAAAACATGTTTGTGAAGGCTGTATTTTGGGCAAAATGTAGCGTTCCTCATTTCCAAAAGATGGTTTAGTTTGGGAGACTAAAAAATTGCAGCTTGTACATAGTGATGTCTGTGGTCCTATGCAAACACCTTCTTTTGGAAATTATCTTTACTTTGTCACTTTCATTGATGATTTTTCTAGGCATGCATGGGTATATCCATTGAAGGCGAAGTCCTAAGTATTTATGTGCTTCAAACAGTTTTTGGTTTTGGTTGAAAATCTGTTAGCATGTAAAACAGGCACCCTCCGTTCAGATCGAGGGGGGGAATATATGTCTTCTGATTTTAATGCATTTCTGGCTGAATGTGGGATAAAACACCAGTGTACAGTGCTGTATACACCTCATCAGAATGGAGTTGCTGAACGAAAGAACAGGTCACTCATGGAGATGGCGAGGTGTATGGTCAAGAGTCAGGCTTTACCACATAGTTTTTGGCTTGAGGCTGTCATGTGTGCAACATATGTACTTAACAAGTGTACCACTAAAGTGCTACAGTCTATCACTCCATATGAGGCTTGGCATGATCGCAAGCCATCTGTTGCTCATCTGCGTGTTTTTGGTTGTTTGACATATGCATTAGTGCCTGAACAACATTGAAGAAAATTGAATGATAAAGCAGTAAAATGTATTTTTGTTGGGTACAGTTCTGAAAGTAAAGGCTATCGTCTGTATCATCCATATACTAAACGCATTCTAGTTAGCTGTGATGTTGTTTTTGTGGAAGATGCTATTCAACCATTGTTTTCATGTACTAAGGAGACATCTGTTAGCTCCAAAGACATGTATGATACTTTGCTGCCTCTTTTTACAGGTGGATAGTCTAGTGTTGGTCCCAATGAGGTAACTTCTCAGCCTTTGCATGTCTCATGCGATGATGTAGATCATTCCATTTTTGATGCAGATTTACATGATGCACTAGATGAGAGAGCTGATATTGAGCAGCCAAAAACTATGCCAAAATGGCTGCTGCAGACTTTGCGTGATAGCAAATTAGATGCACCTCTGTCATATCGTACACGTTCAGGTTCTCATAGTGCCTCTTTTGCATCAGATTGCTATGCTATGGCTGCATCTAGTCACTGTGATGAGAATGAGCCTATTTTGTTTGATGAAGCACAAAATTCAGAAAATTGGATGGATGCTATGTAATCTCAATATGATGCTATAATGAAGAATGATACTTAGCCTTTATGTGACTTGCCTCCTGGCAAGAAGGCCATTGGGACTAAGTGGGTATACAAGCTTAAGCATAAGCCTGATGGTACAGTTGACATGTATAAGGCTAGACTTGTTGCAAAGGGTCATGCACAGGAAAGAGGCATTGATTTTGATGAGACCTTTGCACCTACTTGCCGAATGACTACAATTTGTAGCATCTGTACACTTGCACGCCATCATGGTTGGAATGTACATCAGTTGGATATAAAAACAACATTTATGAATGGTGACTTGCATGAAGAAATGTATGTTTTTCAGCCCCATGGCTTTGTGCAAAAAGGGCATGAAAACGAGGTGTGTAGGTTAAAGAGGGCATTATATGGTTTAAAGCAAGCACCACATGCTTGGTATGAGAAGATACATGCCTATCTGATTGCACATGGTTTTGAGAACAATCCAATTGAAAGCACCTTATATCTTAAGCATGCTAATGATGTGCTTCTGATCATTGTTGTCTATGTTGACGACATGCTGCTCGCTGGTCCTATTAAGAAGCATATTGCTGATTTTAAGGCTGATTTGCATGTCTCATTTGAGATGTTTCATTTGGGGCATTTGCATCACTATTTGGGCATTCAATTTATGCAAGTTGATGGTGGAATGGCTTTGTGTCAAATGAAATATATTGACACATTATTGCAACATTTTGGTTTGAAGGCTGTAAGCCTATTGCCACTGCTATGGAGACATGTTTACGATTGAGTCTTCATGATGCTAGAGATGCATTTGATGCTGTTCTCTATCAGCAAGCTGTTGGATGCTTGATTTACTTATGCATTACTTGACCAGATATTTAGTTTGCTGTCTTAGATATGAGCAGGTTTATGCATTGCCCAGGAGTCAAGCATTGGCAGGCGATTAAGTGTATCTTTCACTACTTGAGTGGTACTCGGCTACTTGGGTTGTTTTATCCCAAGGGGGGATCAGTACTGCCAGATTTGCATGCTTTTTCTAACTCTGATTGGGTTGGTTACTATGACACACGTGTGTCCACTAGTGGCTTTTGCTTCATGCTTGGTAGCTCATGTATATCTTGGTTGAGCAAGAAGCAGCCTACTATGGCCACTTCTAGTTGTGAGGCTAAGTATAGGGCAACTATCACGACTGTTGAGTGTGTGTGGCTTAGATGCCTTATGGCAGATTTGGGTGTTGGTCAGTCTTCTGCCACCACCATCTTCACTGACAGTCAGAGCGCATTGGTAGTTTGTGAGGAACCCTGTGTTTCATACTCGCACTAACACATTGAGATGCATTATCACTATGTCAGGGAGAGGTTCTCTGCTGGGGAGATCAGCTCGGCATATGTGCCCATGCAAGAGAACATTGTGGACCTTTTTACGAAGGTTTTGCCTAGGGAGAAGTTTGAAGCTTTCCGCAAAGCTTTGGGCTTACTTCCTTTTGTGGAGTGATTTCCACATAGCTTGGCACTTCCTTATACACGAGTTCCAGCTCCTTGTTCACCACATCATTGCTAGGGGGGATTTGTTGATATATTTAGGTAGTGATGTGTGTGAACACACTAGGACCGTCGGGGCACTTTTTTCCCTCTTTAGGAGGTTTTTTTCCCCCGGCTTGTATATACGCCTATTGCCCTAATGGGCTACTTATCTTTGTACATTCTTTAGTAATACATTCAGTATTGTGTGTTGTGCTCCAAGCTTCTTCTCCTTGTGCTGTTTGCGTGCTTCAGCAGACGGCTATCTCCAACACATTTAACCCAACATGGACTCACTTGCTCTATGGGTAGTCTTGGATTACATCATTCATGACTTAGATATGTGTTCATCGATCCCTACAATCCTTGGTTAATTTTGTGAGTTTCTATAATCAGCAAATGGCGAATTTAGCTAATGCTTATAATATCGCATGGGTAAATAGGGCTAATATTTTAAAATTGTGAAAAATAACATCATCAATGATGTCATTGAACACGGTGTAAAGCTCAATTGAACTCGGTGTAAAGCTCATCAATGCAACACAAATTAAGTTCATTGAACTTGGAATTTAATCTGAGGACAATCACTAGCCATGTGGTGTGTGCACCTTGTTTCGGCAGTGAGACTGACGTGCTGTCATTCTTGTATGCCCGATGGTTACTTTTCTGAGAGAGGCCCCAGCGAGTCCAATTCTTGTTCACCCATCACCCTCTCTCTGTGTGTGTGCTAGAGAAGAATGAATGTAGGCTGTATATGTATTTCTCTTTGTACCGTTGAGAGATTATGATCGAGATGCAGCTCTACTCGTGTATCTGTGAAGTCTGCTTTCTCCACCTTCAGAACAACCTGTGCTCCTCATAAAAAGCTCACGATCAGCTACCGGGTTGGAGTTATCTGTGCTCCTTGCTTATAGACACAAGTTTGATGCTTCTCTCTGTTGCTTGCCACGATAAGATGTGCCGGATAGCAATTGAGTGAAGTGCTCTCTCTATAGAGAGAGTAACCAATCTCTTTTTCTTCTCTTTGTCTCTCTCTCTCTCTCTCTCTTTCTTTCTTTCTTTGTCTCTCTCTCTCTGAGAAGAATAATGTTGGAACCGAATCGGAATGGCAAAGAGATTATGTCATGCTCTCTCTCTCTCTCAGGGTATTTGCAAAAGGGATGCTAGATCGAAACTATGGAGCCATGTTCACTAGAAAATTGCAAGTAAAGTCCAACCGTCAATCATGTCCCTTTGTTCAACATGCCATTCCTATAGGATTGGCATGCACATAATGTGCTGCTAGAATTTGAACTTTATGCACAATAAGATTGGGCCAAAATTGTAATAGAATTCACTTCACTCAGCCTATGATAGAAGCATTCCACAGAGAGAGCCCTCTCCAAGCCAAGTTCTACCACACGACTCATGAGCCATCCTTGGAAGGGAACAATGATTGAAACGCAACTCAGATGAGACCTGCATGGTCAGAAGAGAAGCCCAACATGGACAACGATCAAGAAAGCCCGAGCTTAGATTTGGCCTAAGCGTGCAAGTGAAACACCTACAAACTTAGGCAATAGTAAGAGCTCAAATGGGCGAATTGTACCATGTGCACATGATGTTCAAGCAGACATCTATGAAACTCCTTTGTGCAACTATTGTCCACATGAAGATATGCCAAAGTGCAGAGAAATGACAAATTGAGAGGTACAAAATATGATTTAACTATAGCCAATGCAGACCCATGAGAGAGAGCACAATGATTTAGATTGTGTGGTGTAGTCACATGCAAAACTTCCTATATCGTGATAATGTGCCACAAGGTGATAATGATGCACGGATTAATAAAGTGTGATACCAAAATGGTGGTTATAACCACATTAATGGTTGAGATGCAACACTTAAATCTACAAATGTCTTCATAAGATCATGAAATAAATCCAAATGGGTCACCAAGATTAATGCTAAAGAGTGCTTATAAGCACTATTGAAGATTGAAATGCACCAGCAAAGGAGAAGAACAAGCGTGGGAGGGTGGGAAAGAAGGATGGAAAGAATATATAGAAAAGGGTGGGGAAAGTAAACAGAAAGGGGTGGGAGGGTGGGTAAATGGGCGCAATATCGATATCCAAAATGCTCTTTGAGCATGAGCTTGATGGATAAAAGTTCCTCTCAGCTATGAAAAGGAATCACCACCACCAAAACAACCACCATTGCCACGAAAATGACCACAATGCACCACCAACACCTCCACCTAGTGTTTTAATACCATGTAGAGAGTACACGCGCGGAAGAAAAATGAAAAGAAGAGTGTACTCACAAAAGAAAGAGTGTGGGAGACTTAGAGTGAGTAGACCAAGAAATGGGTAAACTCACATGGATTAGAAATGAGCTTGACAAGAGCATGGAGTAGGCTCCTCAAGCTTCTAACCAAGTACTAATGGTGGGAGAGGCCCTCATATAGATTTGGGAGGGGCTCTCCAAAGTACATCTCATGTGGGATAATTCCCCTTAAAGGAGAATGAATACAATGGTAGAAGAAAATGGTAAGGTATCCAAATACAAAGGATATAATATAAAATGGAAATGTAATAGAAATAGAGTGACTCCATGATACAAAAGGGAAATGCACTCTCATATTCTCAACACCATGTGCTTGGTATGAAAAGATACATGTCTACTTGATTGCACATGGTTTTGAGAACAACCTAACTAAGAGCACCTTATATGTTAAGCATGCAAATGATGTGAGTATGATAATTGTTGTCTATGTTGATGACATGATGATCAGTGGTGCTAATGAGAAGCATATTGTTTATTTTAAGGCTGATTTGCATGCCTCACTTGAGATGTTAGATTTGGGGCATTTGCATCATTATTTGGGCATTCATTTTATGCAAGTTGATGGTGGAATAGCTCTATGTCAAACAAAATATATTCACACATTATTACAGTATTTTGGCCTTAAAGATTGCAAACCTATTGCCAATCCTATGGAAACAAGTTTATGGTTCAGTCTTCATGATGCTGGAGATGCATTTGATGTTGTTCTATATCAACAGGCTATTGGATGCTTGATTTACTTATGCATAACATGGCTTGATATTCAATTTTCTGTGTCACAGGTGAGAAGGTTGATGCATCGCCTAGGTGCCAAGCATTGGTAGGTGGTTAAGCACATCTTTTGCTACTTAAGTGGTACTCAACTACTTGGATTGTTTTATCCCAAGGGGGGATCACTACCTCTAGATTTACATGCTTTTTCTGACTTTGATTGGTCCAGTTGCTATGACACTCATGTCTCCACTAGTGGTTTTTGCTTCATACTTGGTAGCTCATGCATATCTTGGTTGAGCAAGAATTAGCCTACTGTGGCCACTTCTAGTTGTGAGGCTGTGAATAGTGTAGCTTTCACAGTGACTGTTGAGTGTGTGTGGCTCAAATGCCTTGGTTGATTTGGGTGTTAGTAGTCTTATACCACTACCATCTTCATTGACATTCAGAGTGCATTGGTAGTTGTGAGGAACCCTGTGTTCCATGCTCGCACAAAGCACATTGAGGTGCATTATAACTATATTAGCGAGAGGTTATCTACTAGAGAGATCAATTTGGAATACATGCCCACACAAGATAACATTGCAGATCTTTTCACAAAGGTTCTGCCTCAGAGAAGTTTGAAGCTTTCTGCAAAGCTTTGGGCTTACTTCCTTTTGTGGATTGATCTCTTTCCACATAGCTTGGAACTCCCTTATACACAAGTGCAAGCTCCTTGTTCATTGCATCACTCCCAGGGGGGTTTTGTTGATATATGTTGGTAGTGATGTGTGCGAACACACTTAGGACCACCGAGGTAGTTTTTTCCCTCTTTTGGAGTTTTTCCCCCCCAACTTGTATATATAGCTATAAACCTAATAGTTTACTTATCTTTGTACATTCACTTGGTAATACATTAAGTATTGTGTGTTGTGCTCCAAGCCTCTTCTTCTTCCTTGTGTTATTCATATGCTTTTGTAGACCTCAAAATCTAGTATTTTTAGCTCTAATATTTGTAGTTACAAAGAGAATAGTGTTTTTCTTGCAAATATACAATTTTCATAATTTTCAAACACTATTGTGGTGAATATAGAATCATATAGATGCTCTTTTTGGTCATGTATAGCTATCCAACACCCATGAATAATATTAGAATCTTCATGTCTTAAGGAAGATGCTTCCTCAATGTTGCCCTCTTCTTTAGCGCTAAGACAACCAATCATTCCATGTATCTTATTAGATTTTATACTTATGTGTACTTTTTTCGTATAATAGAAGTAATATCCTTGATTTTTTTGCCATCCTTTTTCTCTTTGAGATCATCATTTTTAATTGAATATCGACCTTTTCCTTTTGCATTTTTGGAGAATGGAGCATCTCCATTCTTGGCTCCTCAAACTTTAATTTGTAATTATCTTCCACAAATAATGCACAAATCCTTGAAACTCAAGATTTAAGGTCCCAATTGAGTATTAAGGGTGGCTAACATTCCATGAAAATCTACGGATAGAATCAAAGACACCTCCTAGCTATCCCTTTCTATTTTTTTGGGTCTCCATACTAGCAATCTGTTCACAAAAGTCTTAATCCATGTGATGAATGCCTCTATGCTTTCTCGTTCATTAAACCTCTCTATATCAAGCTAATTCACTAAGTTGTATATTCTTGTTTGATTTTAAAATTTGTATTGATTTTTTCAATACATTGAAATATTTTAATGATCTAATTGTATGAACAAAAAAACCAAAATAGTATCAAGATAATGGAATATTTATACACTTCCTATATGTAGCAAAAGTGCATGGATCCTCCCAAGATCTGCTTTTTTAATTGGCATAGTTACCTTGGAATGCCAATTTCTCTTAACTTAGCCTTCACATGAGTATGAAAGTTTGTAGAGTGCTATGAGACCTTAGCAGCTATGTAATCAACTATAAGTTTCTCAATTCGGACACTTGTTGCTATTGCAAAAAATCTTCACAAGATAGATTACATGTCACACACATTGGAAAAATTTAACATATAGGCAAAGAATTGACTAGACCTCTTGATTCATGAATAGAACAACAATAATAATTTGGCTGATAAAAATATACTTGATGAATTCTTCAAGACCTACAAGATTAAAAAAATTGGATGTTGTGAAGTACATGATACAACCATAACAAAATAGCCTATCTAAGAAAGAACCTAATGTAGAGAGACTATGGAGAAAAAAATGGATCCTTGGGGATCAACTCTGAGTAGATATGACTCTTGTATAGCATGAGGGTGGGTGCATTGTCTTTTAGAAGCTATAAATGAGTAGAGTGATCTTTTTATGTTGAGTGATCCATAGGATACACCTAAAGTTACTATTACATAACTATACTCTACAAAGGCCGCTTCTTGATAGGCAACTTGAAGCATATTCTTAAGGATGAAAATGTTCTTCGAGCGGGGAAGAATGTTGTAAAGAAAGATTTGACAAGGCCAAATTCAAGCTAAGGTGAAGGTTACTCGATTTTGTAACTTAGGGTTAAGACTCATGGATAAGAAAGAGGAGGTCTTGGATTCAAACCCAATTGGACAAACGGGATGAGTATTTTGCCCAAGAATTCTAGATCCTTCTAAAAGCATCCATTGGGATACTTCGTACACATGTGTAATTTGCACTTGGAGAACTAGGAAACATTGTAGACATGTGTGTCCTTTAATTAAGAGAATCCTCTTGAGAGAGAAAGATGTCATTTTTCATGCATCTAGTGTAGGTCATAACATTGCTATATATTTTTTAGGACAAACATGTTTCTGAAAGGGGGAAGAATGTTGCAAGGCAAGAATTGACAAGACTAAAATTCAAGATAAGGTTAAGATTATCCAAGTCCTATGCAAGAAAGAAGCTTATCCTAGTATAGATGACTATGAGACTTGGGTTGAAATCCCATGGGAGACATGTGATGAGTATTTTTCCCAAGTGTTGCAATGGTCAAAGAAATGAAGTAAAGGCTTGAAGAAAAGTATTGTAGATGTAAAAGGTTCCACCATTTTCCTTTGGGCCATGAAGTGCATTTCAGATCACTTGGGAGAAGCCAAACAATAATGGAGCTTTGAATGAAAGATTGTTGGGACACAGAGCACTACCTATCATATATGCCTCAATTGTAAGCATTTTATTTATATTTTTACTTATGAAAAGAGCATTTCTTGTAGTTACGCTCCAATTTTGTAAACTCCAAGGAATCCTTGAGCCTCAAGAGTGATTTTCTAGCTCTCTATATTATTTTTATGAGGACTCATTTTGATGCTTAAATAGGCCCTAGGACCATTTTTAATTGACTTTGTGTCCAATAACTAGGTGAAAAGGTCCTAGTCCAAGAGTATAAAGAACAAAAACCCTAATTGATAAAGAAATCTTCAATCATTCTAAATGAATTCTCATGCATCTTTGTTTTTGAGTAGTTTTTTGTCATCTCCTTCTTTGTATGGAGTTCTTGAGGTGTCGCGATCCTATATCCACCTAAGATAAGTGTTTTTTCATGTTTTTCATGTGTGTTTATTGCCTTTTGGATTTTGTTTCTTGGTTGATCTTCATCACTCAAGCTTGAGTTATGTAACACTTTATGAGAAATGTCATCATACACTTGAATGAGGTAAACATATTTGGATTGAAAATTCAAAGCTGATATGGAATCACTAGATTTTGGTTTCACTTGTTACCATTAGTGTCCATATGAAAGGCAAAATGGACTTGGAACACTTTTGTGTATGTTCTTTAATAAAACATATAGTGGCCTGGTCAACCACAAACTGTACTTGAATGAAGTAAACATACTTGGTTTGAAAATTCATAGTTGATCTACAACCACTAGATGTCGGTCACACCTGTTACCATTAATGTCCATGTGAAAGGCCAAATGGTCTCTTGACACTCTTTTTATATGTTCTTTAATAAAACATATAATGGCATAGTCAACCACATATGATAAGTTTGATTGCATGGATTTCTCTAAGGCTTACAACTACAGTGACCAATGCATAGAAATTAGGATACCTTGTCATCCGAGTCACCATTGGTGCCACTGGCTATGCATGAGGGAGGACCTCAACGATCAAAGGAACACAAAGGTTCTTAGTACTTCTTGGGAGGTCACCCATCCCAGTATCGTTATCCTTAGAGCTCACTTAGCCCTCAATCTCTTGCCATTAAGCCACACTTGTGGTGTTTGAGGAAGGGGGAGGACTAATGCCCAAATTATCTTGAACATGTTTTTGGGCCCTCAAACCTTCATTCTTTGCTTTCAAAGCTTGTTTTGAGGCATTCTTGGGGCCATTTTCGAGTCTATACAAAGGTTCAAGATAATCAAGAAGAGTGTTTTTTGTACTTCTTTGACAATGAATTTTCATCTTTGGTCTGTGTTTTCAGCCCACTAATAATTCTACAAGTTTCTTGAAAGGTCTCTAGTTGTGGTGAGAGCAACCATTGCAAGTTTTGGCAAGTTTTTTTGAGCCTAAAGAATAAATTTGATAGAGACTTATAGGTGTTTTTGGCTAGTGTTTGGGTTGTAAATTCATCCTTTCAGTGCCATTTTACTACATATACTGAGCACATACACACTATGTATGCTTCTATGGATAATGCTTATGTACGTCCATTTGGTCATTGATATAGCGATTATGTTTTTTGCATAAAGGCTTTGACGTTGATAAAGGGGGTTGTGGTGAGGTTTTCTTAATTGGGACACACCCAAACGTCGATGCCTCTTCGGTGATGTTGGTGGAAGAACTACCCAGCCCTCGCCATTGGAGATGCATGTTAATTATTCATAGGTGCTTGATAAGACTAGTTGGCTTCTTTTGGTTAAGTGCTTATATGTGATGGAGTCACTGAATAACTATGTAGAGTTACATGTTAGTACTTGGAGTTTAATGAGTTTTTTTGACAGTGATCATTGCTCATTTTGCAAAGGAGACTCTAGCAAATTTTCCTAGATTTTTTTTTTCAACTATACAGTGGTCGATTTTAGTCCTTAACACACTTATTCGTGTGAACACATACATCACATAATCCTTTTCATTGGTCATTGCTGTTCATTAATCCATTTTTGGGGGACTTTGTTGAAGTATTTCTAGAATCTCAGACTTGGTCAATCTTTTTTGAGCCTTAGTGGTGTTTGGACTATTCTAACCCCATTTTCATTCTAGTCAATTCACTATCATCAAGGCATCAAAAATCTTAGTCACATTTGGTGGATCTAAGTTTAGGGCCAGTGTTCCCAAGAGGATCTATAACTTGTAGGGCAGAGACCATTTTAAGCTTAGAAAATTTGATGGCACAAACTTTACTTTATGGAAGAATCAAAATAAAGAAGTGCTGATTGAGAGGAGACAGTGGAAGCGAGTAAATGAAATCTCAAAGAAGCCTCTTGATATGGACATACCTAAGAAAAATAGTGACAAAATAAGAGCATGTGTTGATTTACATGCTTTGAATAAGGTGACAATTCAAGATGGTTTCGCTCAACCCTTCACAAAGAAGGTACTAGAAGACGTAGCTAAATGTACTTTGTACAGTTTGTTGACGGATTTAGTGGCTACAATCAAATCCTTATTCGTGTTGAAGATAGAGACACAATGACCTTTGTTACTCCATGGGGTAATGATGCAAATGGAATCAAGAGGATCAAAGCTCAGATGAAAGAGGAATTAAAGATCAGTGATCTTGGCCTTCTGACATACTTCCTAGGTTTGGAAGTGGTATATATAGAGAAAGATATGTCCTTAACTCAAAGAAAGTACATTTGAGACATGCTTACCAAGTTCAAGATGGAAAATACAAAGTTTGCAATTACACCCATGGAGGTAAATCCGAAGCTAAGTGCACATGAAGGTGAGTTAATTGAAGATGTGACTAGTTATCAAAGCCTTGTTGGAAGCTTGAACTATGCTACTCTAACTAGAGTAGATATATGCTATGGAGTTAGTGCACTAAGTCAATTCATGCACAACCTAAGGAATCCTCACATTCCTATGGAACTCAATCATAAGCTAAGTTCTCATGAAGGAGAACTACTTGATGATGTTACATGTTATCAACAAGTTGTGGGAAGTCTCAATTATGCTACTCTAACAAGAGTAGACATTGCCTATGGAGTAAGTACATTGAGTCAGTTTATGCATGCAATTTGGCTCCAAGTACAACTATAAGAAGAGGATCAAATGTCCCGCATGTTATCTCAAGCCCATGAGATCATTTTGAAGAGATTCATTATGAAGTGAAAGCTGATCTCATAGCGTATTCACCTCTCACACATTGAGCAATGTATGCTTGCCAATGACATTGTATTTGTATGTGATTTAATACATATATGATCATTACATTCTCATTTTACTTCTCTGCTATAACTCCTTGATTGTTGAACTCCGAAATTGTCAGGATGGTCTTATGATTTGCTAAACATCTTTATCTATGTGTAGTCCATGATTTTTGATGAAATCACTCATGATTCATAGGTTACTAAGCTAATTAGAGTTTCCCAAAAGGAATTGAGCCAATTGCTGCCATGCTCAGAGAACTCTTCAAAACATTGAACATGTGTAGGAACAAAAATAGCAAGTTTCTTGATCTTGGATCAACTCCAACCTATCTATTTTAATCCATTGATTAGTGGATCATGTTCCAAGCAACATATGTGATTATTTGTGATCATTAGCTAGCTAAAGAGGCCCAATACACTCTCTAGCAATCATTCTTAGCAGGTGTGAAGTAGGATCTAGCAACACCACTTCATCTCTTGTGACTATCCACCATCTCCTCCAACATGGCTTGTAGTGATATTCACAATGTATTGCATCTCTTACATTGGAGCACCACTTCTCCCATCCACACATGAGGGCAAGGACACTACTCCTCTCATCCACCCATGAGGGAGAGGCCACCAATCCTCCCATCCACCCATGAGGATCCACACGTGAGGGCAAGGCCACCACGCCTCCCACCCACCCATGAGGGCAAGGACACCACTCCTCTCATCCACCCATGCGTATCCACACATGAGGGTGAGGCCACCACTCCTTCCATCCACCCATGAGGGCGAGGCTACTGCTCCTCATTTCCATCCATGAGGGTCCACACATGAGGGAGAGACTGCCACTCCACCCATCCACCTATGAGGATGAGGCCACCACTCCTACCATCCATCCATGAGGGTGATGCCACCACCTCTCTGCCTCATTAGAGGCCTAATGGGTGAGTGTTGGAAGAGATGATGGATAGTCACAAGACATGAATTGGTGTAGCTAAATCCTACTTCACAACTGCTACAAGTGATGGATGAAGAGTGTTGTGAGCCTCTTTAGCTAGCTAGTAAGCATAAATAATCACATATGTTGCTTGGAAGATGATCCACTAACCGTAGGATCAAAATAGATATGATAGAACATAGTGCAAGATAAAAAAACGTGCTATTTTGGTTGACACACCTATTCAGTGTTTTGAACCATTCTCTGATTACAACAGCAATTGATTAAATTTCTTTTGGGGAACTCGAATTAACTTAACAAGCTACAATCATGAGTGATATCATAAAAAATGATGGACTATATGTAGAGAAATGTGTTTAGCAAATCAATCAAACGTCTCGACATTTATGGGCCTTGCCAGTTAACAGACCAGTAAGCAAAGATGGATTAATATTTGTTGATCGCGAGAAGCATTACCAATGAAACTTTGTAGGATTCAAGTAGATAGTATGTTGGATCTATAATGATTTAAATCATAGGAAATGATCAACTATATATAGAGAACAAGCTCTGACAAGATCACTATTGTGATTGAGTTATGACAGAGAAATGAGAATGAGTAGTAATGATCGTGTATGTATTAAATCATGTAAAAGTACAATGTCATTGGCAATCAACCATTGCTCAATGAGTGAGAAGTGAGTGAGCTATGAGGTGATCTCTACTTCGCAATGAAAGTACATCAAAGTGATCTCAAACTGGAGATAGACGCAGGTCTTTCATATCCTCTTTTTATAGTTAATGTTGGAGACAAGGATTTGAATTAAAATTCAAATCTCTACCTAAAAGTGAATGCTAAAGTATAGGATTGATTCTCTCTTGACTCAACTACCAAATAATATGAGATTTTGTTCTTCCTAGCTCCTAGTGGATATATTTCACTTTTACAAAAGTAATTGTGAAGTAGAATTACAAGGTGTTGAACATATGAAGCCTTCGGAAGGTTATGTCTTTAAGTTGAGCATAAGTGAGATGATCAAGTATGTAGGCTTGGGATTAATTGCACCGACAACTCCTCCTCAAGCCTAAGATGCTTGGTATTCATTGCTCCTTGATTTCTTGCAAACCAATCATCAATTTGAACCTGTTCATCTTTGTTCCATCCAATGCTTTGGTGAGTATGTTTGCACATTGTAAATGAGTTGATACATAGGATAATTGGATATCCTTGCTAAGCAATTTCTCCCTTGCATAATGATAGTGCACATCAATGTGCTTATTCCTTGCATGGTATACATGATTAGCACCCAAACGAAATAAACTAGTGTTATCTCCAAAGATAATTGGAGTGTAGGAATGTATCTCCAAATCTGCATATAATTGCTTAAGCCACATAGCTTCCTAAGTTGCATTTGCCGAACCTCTATATTCTACTTCTCTGGAAGATAAGGCCACAGTTGGTTGCTTCTTGGATGACCAAGATATGAGTTTTGACCCTACAAAAGATAGGTACCCTGAAGTGCTCCTCCTATCATCCTTGGAGCTAGCCCAACCTGCATAAGAATACATTTTCATATCTATGTCAGAGGTAAAGGGATAGAACAACCCCTCATTCATTGGACCGTTTAGATACTTAAGCACCCTCTTTGCAGCTTCCATATGAGGCTTCCTTGGTACATGCATAAACTGAATCAATGTAGACTACCCACAAGTTGTTGATAACTTGTAACATCTTCAAGTAGTTCACCTTCATGTGAACTTAGCTTATGGTTGAGCTCCATAGGGATACCTGCAACTTTAGTGTTCTCCATTTTAAAGTTTACCAACATATCATGTATGTACTTCCTTTGTGTGATGAATATACCTGAGTCTGTATACAAAAGTTCTAAGCGAAGAAAGTAGGTTAACAGCCCTAGATCACTAATTTTGAATTCCTTCATTAATTGAGCCTTGACCTACTTGATACCATCAGAATCATTCCCTATAACAATGATATCATCTACATAGACACATAAGTAAATGATTTGTTCTTCTTAACAAATAAAGAAGAGTCTGCCTTGCTTGCCACAAAGCCTTGGTCCTACAAATAGGTAACAAGCATGTGGTTCCAAGCTCTAGGAGCTTGCTTGAGACCATAGAGTGGCTTTTTAAGCTTTCATACATAACCTCCTTTTTCTTCATCTTCAAAACCTAGTGGTTGTGCCATATACACTTCTTTTGATATCCATCCATTTAATAATGCATTCTTGACATCTAACTGATATAAATGCCAATTTTTAGAGGCAGCAAGGCTTACCAATACCCTGATTTTTGGCATCTTTGCCACATGTGAAAATGTTTCTTCATAGTCTACTCCATGTGTTTGGGAAAATCCCTTTGCCACTAACTTTGCCTTGTACCTGTTTATAGGACCATCAGAGTTCTTTTTAATTTTTTATATCCATCTTGAACTAATTACCTTCATATCTAGCTTTTTGGGAACTAGATCCCAAGTGTGATTTTCTTGCAATGCTTCCATGTCTTTCTACATGGCTTGCGTCCACTCTTTCTTCTTCCTAGCCTCTTCAAATGAAGAAGGCTCTGCCTCCGTAGAGTCTTTAGTGATGTACACAGAGTGTTTTGTGACTAACGATGTATCATATCCATACCTTATGGGCTTCTTACTTTCTCTTTGTGATCTCCTTAATGTTTGATTCCGAAGATTGGGGTAGGTCTTCTAATTGCTTGTCTTTGGACTTGCCTCTTGATTTTCAAGCCTTGAGGTCAATATGCTCTTCATCATCTGAGTTGCTGTCTTCTGCTAAATGTTGATCTTCTTGAGTGAGGGTTGGAAAATCATTTTCCAAATCATATGGTAACCTGACTTTCGTGCAATAATCTTCAAACCATGAGTTTATTTTCATCAAATACTACATCCCTACTAACCATGAATGCCTTGTTAGTGGGATTGTATAGTCTATACCCCTTTTGATTCTGATCATACCAAATAAATATACATTTCTCAGCCTTAAGGTCAAGCTTTCCTCTGATTTGTGATGGGATATGTGCATAGGCATTGCATCCAAATATTTTGCAATGGTCCAATGAGGGTCTCCTACCATTCCATGCTTCATATGGTGTCATACCATCCAATGATTTGGATGGAAGCCTATTGACCAAGTAGGTGGCTGTGGAGACAACCTTTGCCCATAAATAATTAGGTAGCTTTTTCTCATTTAACATAGACCTAGCCGCTTCAACAATGAACCTGTTCCTTCTCTCTGCCACTCCATTCAATTCAGGAGTATACCTGTTTGTTACTTCCCTCTTTATGCCTCTGTCCTATAGAAATAGATCAAAATCATGTGAAAAATACTCACCACCTCCATCAAACCTGATTCTCTTCAAGCTCCTTGCTAGTTGGTTTTCAACTAGTGCTAAATACTTCTTGAAACATGTAAATACCTCATCCTTATGCTTCATGAAATAGAGGATTGTCCACCTACTATAATCATCAATAAATGACACATAGTACCTTGAACCTGAGATGGATGGATCATTGCTCGGACCCCACACATCAGTGTATACAAGTTCCAAATAGTCTTCATGAATGTATCCTTTCCTGTTGAATGGTTGCGTGTGACCTTTGTCAAATTGGGAAGCTCCACGTTTGTATATCATATGCTGCTTGGTCACATTGGGAATGCCAAACATACTTTTCTCCCTGCAAATTTGCTTTAGAGTTCTTTCTCCTATGTGCCCTGGCCTTTTGTGCCACATTTCTAACTTAGATAAAGTTTGATCTCTATAACAGAATAGTGCTATGTTGCTTGTGTCTTCAATTTCAAATGTAAAAAATCTACTTGACTTCTCACCTTTGGCAATCCTTTTGAAGCCTTCTTGGGGGTCTTCCACATATGCTCCATGCTTAGTGAACCTGACTTGTAGACCTTTCTCTACAATCTGCCCAACACTAATTAGGTTTTTGGTTATAGTAGGCACATACATAACTTTGCTCAAAATGTTCATACTACCATTAGATGTTTCGACATTTCTAATTTGCTTGACTGAGTGTTTAGTATCATCACCTGTTTGTACTTCATGCTTCCCCTTGGGTTCTTCTAGATCAGATATTTTTGCCACATGATTGGAACAACCTGAATCAATGTAGAAGAGATGATCATCATTTTTACCTTGCTTGGATGTCATGTTGATGATGAGTAGATAGTCTTCTTGATCTTCAATATAGTTGTTAAAGTCCCTTCTTCCTCTAAAGCCTCCTTGATAATTGTTGTTGTTGTAGCCTTAATTGTAGTTATGGTTGTAGTTGCCTCCACCATTGTTGTACCGCCCTCTAGATTGTCCATAGCTTCCTCTATGGAAGCCTCTTCCCATTTGGTTCCTTGTATTTTTGTAGCATTCTTCTGTAGTGTGGTTGTTAAGACCACAAATTTTGCATGGTGAGTTGTTGTAGGGTCTCCCCCTGCCTTGCTTTCCTGCTCTACCCCTTCCTCTACCACCTCTTCCTCTTCTTGCATAATTAGCTTGAGAGGTACTAGCCTCTTCTTCCTGTTTCTTGCCTTTACCTTTATCCGTAGCTTTATTCTTATCTATATAAAGGGCAGAAGATTGGTTACCTCTTGAGTTGTCACCATTTTTGTTGAGCTTTGTCTCATGGGTGAAGAGTTGCCCCATCAAGGTGTTGAGATCAGGTATTTGCATATCCATGTAGAGGTCCATTGTTGTGGTGAAGGACTCCCACTTGTCATCAACCTTAATTTCATTGATGATCTGCCTCATTATGTGCTCTTCTTCTATCTCTTCTCCAATGCTTGTAAGCTAGTCAGCTACGTCTTTCATTTTGGTTACATAATCAGCCACTCCTTGCTTTGGTTGTTTCTTTAGGGTTGTGAACTCCATCCACAAGTGATTCTTCCTAGCTCGTGTTTGAGGAGAAAGATGATGAAAGAACTTCCCAAGTCTCTTGGGAGGTCTTGCAATTCTTAACATGTGGTAACAAGAAATAAGAGATTGAGTTTAGTAGATATGACCTAGCAAGAGCATCCTTTGCACACCATGTGGTCAACCTTTCTTGCTCTTCCTTTGTTGGTTGATGCTTGCTCCTGAAGATTGGCATGTCTTCATCTCTTGAGATGTATCCATATAAGCTTCTCCCTTGAAGGTATGCTTGCATCCTTAGTGACCACGCTGAGTGGTTGTTCTTGTCCAATTTGTAAATGAAGGATGGAAATCCATCTCCCATCTTGATTATGCTTGCTCTGATACCATTGTTGGAGGAGATGGTGGATAGTCACAAGAGATGACTTGGTGTAGCTAGATCCTACTTCACACCTGCTACAAGTGATGGCTGGAGAGTATTTTGAGCCTCTTTAGCTAGCTAATAAGCATAAATAATCACATATGTTTCGTGGAAGATGATCCAATAACTGTAGGATCAAAATAGATATGATAGAAGATAGTGCAAGATAAAAAAACTTGCTATTTTTGTTGATACACCTATTCAATGTTTTGAACCATTCTCTAAGTACAACAACAATTGATTAAATTCCTTTTGGGGGACTCTAATTAGCTTAACAAGCTATAGATCATGAGTGATATGATAAAAAATGATGGACTATAAGCAGAGAAATGTGTTTAGCAAATTAATCAAACATCTCGACTTTTATGGGCCTTTCTAGGTAATAGAACAATAAGCAAAGATGGATTAATATCTGATGATAGCGAGAAGCATTACCAATGAAACTTTGTAGGATTAAAATAGACAGTATGCTCGATCTATCATGCTTTAAAGCATAGGAAATAATCAACTATAGATAGAGAAGAAGCTTTGACAAGATCACTGTGCTGATGGAGTTATGACAGAGAAATGAGAATGAGTAGTACTGATCATGTATGTATTAAATCATGTAAAAGTACAATGTCATTGGCAATCAACCATTGCTCAATGAGTGAGAAGTGAGTGAGCTATGATATGAGCTCTAATTCGCAATCAAAGTACATCAAATTGATCTCTGAAACTCAAGATAGACACGGGTCTTTCATATCCTCTTTTAGATAGAGATTTGAATTCAAATTCAAATCTCTATCTAAAAGTGAATGCTAAAGTATAGGACTGATTCTCTCTTGACTCAACTACCAAATAATATGAGATGTTTTGCTTCCTAACTCCTTGTGGGTATATTTCACTTTTACAAAAGTAATTGTGAAGTAGAATTACAAGGTATTGAACATATGAAGCCTTCCAAAGGATATGCCTTTAAGTTGAGCATAAGTGAGATGATCAAGTATGTAGGCTTGGGCTTAATTGCACCAACAATGAGGCCCCTACCTCTTGTACATGTTGAAAAAAAAGAAGGAGCAAGCTTAATGGATAATTTTGGTAATTTGGATATTCCAAATGTGCATAAATGCTTGGATAAAGGTGAAGCCACGACTCCTTATCCATTAGGAGTCAAAGGAAGCATCAAAGGACACTCAAGGGAGTTTGAAGAGCAAGAAGAATCCATTGAAGAGTCAAGAGACAAGGAAGGGGTAGATGAAAGGCCATACCTTCACGCATACAAGCATGAAGGCACATTTTCGGGACAGAAGGACTGAGGGGAAGCATCTAGCAAGTGTGTAAGGACTAGAGGAGCATCTCGAAGAAGTTTCAACACCAGATCATTTTTGTAAGTGAGGTTTTGGATCAGTTTCTCACACTAGACTCTCTCTCTCTAGTGTAGTCTATGACACATACTCAACTTGTAACAGATGGTTCTCTCTATCTATAATTCCAAATGGTACGATTCTTGTCTTGAATGAAAGCCAATCGCTACTAATTTCTCTGTATCCATTTTCAGAGTGATATTATTCTGTTGCACCGAGATATTTGCATTTCTTTGTGACTGTAATTTTTGCACAGGTGAAGAGAGAGGTAGTATGTTTTGTAACAGTGAGTTGCCTGACTTGTGCTCATCCAAATTGAGTGAAGTAGAATTACAAGGTGTTGAACATATGAAGCCTTCCAAAGGATATGCCTTTAAGTTGATCATAAGTGAGATGATTAAGTATGTATGCTTGGGCTTAATTGCACCAACAATGAGGCCCCTACCTCTTGTACATGTTGAAAAAAAAGAAGGGGCAAGCTTAATGGATAATTTTGGTAATTTGGATATTCCAAATGTGCATAAATGCTTGGATAAAGTAATTGTGAAGTAGAATTACAAAAGTGTAAAGACTTGTACTTACAAAAGTATTCCAAATGTGTAAAGACTTGTACTTACAAAAGTAATTGTGAAGTAGAATTACAAGGTGTTGAACATAAGAAGCCTTCCAAAGGATATGCCTTTAAGTTGAGCATAAGTGAGCTGATCAAGTATGTAGGCTTGGGCCTAATTGCACCAACAATGAGGCCCCTACCTCTTGTATATGTTGAAAAAAAAGAAGGAGCAAGCTTAATGGATAATTTTGGTAATTTGGATATTCCAAATGTGCATAAATGCTTGGATAAAGGTGAAGCCACGACTCCTTATCCATTAGGAGTCAAAGGAAGCATCAAAGGACACTCAAGGGAGTTTGAAGAGCAAGAAGAATCCATTGAAGAGTCAAGAGACAAGGAAGGGGTAGATGAAAGGTCATACCTTCACGCATACAAGCATAAAGGCACATTTTCGGGATAGAAGGACTGAGGGGAAGCATCTAGCAAGTGTGTAGGGACTAGAGGAGCATCACGAAGAAGTTTCAGCACCAGATCATCTTTGTAAGTGAGGTTTTGGATCATTTTCTCACACTAGACCCTCTCTCTCTAGTGTAGTCTATGAGACATACCCAACTTGTAACAGACGGTTCTCTCTGTCTATAATTCCAAATGGTATGATTCTTGTCTTGAATGAAAGCCAATCGCTACTAATTTCTCTCTACCCATTTTTAGAGTGATATTGTTCTGCTGCACCGAGATATTTGCATTTCTCTATGACTATAACTTTTGCACAGGTGAACAGACAGGTAGTATGTTTTGTAACAGTGAGTTGCCTGACTTGTACTCATCCAAATTGAGTGAAGTAGAATTACAAGGTGTTGAACATATGAAGCCTTCCAAAGGATATGCCTTTAAGTTGAGCATAAGTGAGATGATCAAGTATGTAGGCTTGGGCTTAATTGCACCAACAATGAGGCCCCTACCTCTTGTACATGTTGAAAAAAAAGAAGGAGCAAGCTTAATGGATAATTTTGGTAATTTTGATATTCCAAATGTGCATAAATGCTTGGATAAAGTAATTGTGAAGTAGAATTACAAAAGTGGAAAAACTTGTACTTACAAAAGTATTCCAAATGTGTAAAGACTTGTACTTACAAAAGTAATTGTGAAGTAGAATTACAAGGTGTTGAACATATGAAGCCTTCCAAAGGATATGCCTTCAAGTTGAGCATAAGTGAGAGCTTCAGATTGTAGATATAAAAATGGTAAATACACTCAAAGAAAGCAAGGGAACTATGCAAATGCTTCAAACAAGGAAACATGTAATGACCAATTGCTTGCTATGAGACATGGTTATTCAAAGGATGCTAAATATGATACCAAATGGTACATAGACTCAGGGTGCAGCAATCATTTGTCTTGTGAGGGTGATATATTCACCAATTTGTAGGTTCCAGAGTCCAAAGGGTGTGTGGAGACAGGTGAAAACACCAAACATGTCATAGAGCACATTGGAGATGTGAGAATTGGATGTGAAAAATCAGCCAAGGTGCTTGAGAAGGTATTGCATGTTCCATCTATTACTTTAAGAACCTTATTTCAGTATGGAAAATGGTAGAGAAAGGTTTGCAGGTCACATTCAATGACAATGGATGCTTTATAAGGAATCCTAAAGATGGAAACAAGCTTGTTTCTCAAGGAAGAAAGGAACGAAGAATGTTCACCTTGGATGTGTCTCCAAATGCAAGCAAGGTATGCTTTGTTATGATTGGTAATCAAAGGATTGCTGAACTTGACCTTTGGCACAAGAGAATAGGGCATGTCAACATTCCTAAGCTAAGGAATATGAGCAAGGAAGAGCTTGTAAGAGGGCTGCCCATGTTTGAGAACAAAGAGCTTCATGAATTTTGTGATGCTTGTCAACTAGGGAAGCAAGCAAGACAACCATTCCAAAGGAGCACACATAGGGCTGCAAATCTCTTGGATCTCATCCATACTGATGTATGGGGACCTTCCAAAGAGTCATCCTTGGGAGGATCAAGCTATTTTGTTACATTTATTGATGATTATTCTAGAAAAGTTTGGATATACATCATTAAAGAAAAATCAGATCTGTTCTCTATGTTCAAGAGGTTCAAGCAAGAGGTTGAGAAGGAGGCAGGTAAATATATAAAAGCCCTAAGGTCTGATGGAGGGGGAGAATACTTCTCCAAAGAATTCAGCTCTTATTTGTATGAGAATGGTATTAAAAGGAAATTTACATGCAGGTATACCCCCAACAAAATGGGGTGGCTGAAAGGAAAAATAGGCACATTGTTGAAATTGCAAGGTGTATGATTAATGAAGCACACATGCCATTATTTTATTGGGCTGAGGCTATTTATACTTCAGTTTATTTGATGAATAGGGTACCTACAAGTGGTGTGCATGAGTTGACTCCAAATGAGGCCTACTATGGTAAGAAACCAAGTGTGGAACATCTCAAGGTTTTTGGATGTACTTGCTATGTGCACATTCCACAAGAGGTAAGATCTAAAATTGATGCAAAATATGAAAAAGGTGTTTTCATTGGCTATTCTACTGAGCAAAAGGGGTACAAATGCTATAAACCTTACACCAAGAAGTTGTATGTATCAAGAGATGTGGTATTTAATGAATTGAAACCTTGGAATGTAAACAAGGGAAAAGAAAATGTAATAGATGATGACTTGGATGATGTATCAATTTGTGGTAAAGGTGATATGTAGGTTGAATGAAGAAGTCTATCAGAATCACCAACATCCAGGTATAAGTCTCTTAGTGACTCTCATGATGATCATAAAGGTGATAATGAGTCACATGATGAGGAAGACTATGAAGAGGTGGTTACACCACAAGTAAAGCTTTCAAGGTTGAGGAACCAATTCCCTAAAGGGAATGAAAGGAGATCCTCAAGGCTCAAGAAGCCAATACAAAGGTTAAGTTATGACTCTTTCATTACCAAGCACTATGCCTATATGATGCAGGTTGTTAGAGGTAATGATCCTCCAATGTATGAGGAGGCATCAACAAAGGAGGAATGGAAGAGAGCTATGGATGAAGAGATGAAAGAAATCAAGGACAATGAGACTTGGAAATTAGTGCCTAAAACACCAAGTATGAAAGTGGTTCAAAACAAATGGGTGTATAAGACTAAAAGGAATGCCGATGGTTCACTAGCTAGACACAAAGCTAGCTTGGCTACTAAGGGGTTCACACAAACGTTTGGTGTGGATTATGAAGAGACCTTCAGCCCTGTGGCTAACAAAACAACAATAAGGACCTTAATAGCTGTATGTGCAAGTAGAAGATGGCCTATATATCAGCTTGATATAAAAAATGCATTCTTGAATGGTGAGCTAAAAGAAGAGGTATACATGGCACAACCCATTGGATATGAAGATGTGGATCATCCGGATTTTGTTTGTAGGTTGAAGAAGGCCTTGTATGGTCTTAAGAAAGCACCAAGGGCCTGGAATCAAAGGCTTGTGGATTACCTTGAGAAGTGTGGGTACACACAAACCAAATTAGATCCCTCACTCTACATGAAGAAAGAAGGGAGTAAGGTGCTATTAATATGTATATATGTGGATGTTCTTATCATAACATGTAGAGATCATAAAGGAATTAAAGAAATCAAATGGAGACTTGGAAAGAAGCCACAAATTGAATTGGATGTGCAGGTTGGAACAATCTCCTGTTATGGAGATAATATGTCATCTATTCACTTGGCTAATAACCCCATGTATCATGCTAGGAGTAAGCACATTGAAGTGCATTACCATTATGTAAGAAAAAAGGTTGCTACTAATGAAGTGGATGTTAATTTTGTGACCACAAAGGAGCAGGTTGCTGATCTATTCACCAAAGGATTGGATGCATCAAAGCTAAGCAAGTTCAAGAACATGATGAGCTTGATGGACATAGACACTTCCTACCTAAGCTTGAGGGGGAGTTGAAAAAAAAGGAGCAAGCTTAGTGGATAATTTTGGTAATTTGGATATTCCAAATGTGCATAAATGCTTGGATAAAGGTGAAGCCACAACTCTGTTAGCCGCCGGATTGGATCTCCATGTAATTTTATTTTCTATATTCACACGCATTGAAAAGGCATGGCAAAAAGATGTAACCTTCTTTTGAGTAATGAAAAGGCAAGCACGGTATTCTTCGGGCAAGGAGGAATGGCCAGACTATCTGTCTGGGCGATAGCGCTGGAGATGCTGTGTTGCCGATCTTGAAGAATTCTAAGTACTGTGTTTACTTATTGAGTTTAGTAATTAATCATTAATTACCATAACAATATGATTAACTTTAAAAGTTCTGTGTGAATCCGTAAGTGCTTGATACATAAAGTAGACGCATTGCATAGTGATAAGTGTTGAATTGGAAAGTAGTTAGTTATTAATTGAATGTTGAATTGGGAAAATTAAAAAGGGCCTTTGTACTATCAGACCCCTGTCCATCTCAAGAACCCAGAAACGAGATTAAAAGCGCTTGACCAAAAGCACTTTTAACACTGGTGCCGTCTGTGGGAATTGGAGTAGTTGGTTGCACAAAAGATTAAAGATTGACGAAGTATTCTTTGATATATGCTGGTAACACGCTCCGGTGAATCATACCCCAAATACCACAGAGATCAACATCCGTGGGCAGTTCCAAACTTATTAGGAACACCCCCCGGTGGTAGAAGTACATGACAATTAAGTCGAGTTGTAGAAGGATCGGAGCCAATCAATAGCGATTCCGGTGCTAGTTCAGTAGCACATGATGAGATTCTGGTGAATTCCGGTGTGAGTCCGGTACTTTTTGGAGAAAGTACGGTGATTTTTGGTTGTACAGAGATGCAGTGCGGAGTGAGTTCTGCACTATCTGGTCAAAATTCGGCCATTTTCAATGACAGGTTCGCGGATCGGGTGAGAATGTTTCGGGTGATAGTGTAGCCTGGTCTTGTGAGACTTCGACGGGTTTCGATGGAAGTTCGGTATCGCTCGATGGCAATTTGAAGTTTTTCGGTGAGACCGCAGTGCTGCGTACTGGACACGTACTGCGTTCACCACTTTTCGGTGCAAGTCTACCTAATTTCGACACCAAAGTTGAGGAAAGGCTGCTAGACTTGGAGTTTAGCAATCGGTTCAACGACATGTTTGGACCAGAAAGTGAGCAGGTTGACCCTCCAGTCCATGAAGCTCACGAGAAACCTCCCCAAAATTTAGGGAACAACAACGCTAGCAACAATAGCACCATGAGTGGTTTAGAACAACAAACACTGCCACAGCCACAACCGCAATTTCAGCAGCAACAACAACAGCAACCACAGCCAGTCGTTCCACCTCGACCGGTCCCAACCAGACTGACCTATAAGAAATTGGGCGGATTTTCGGGGGATGATAATGACACACATGTTCGCACATTCGAAATCAGTTATCTAGTGTTGAATCACCCACCAGCTCCGGCGTATAAGGCCATCGTGTTTCAGGCCACACTGGTTAATGAAACAGCAAGGTGGCTGACCAAATACGATATTAATCATTTTGGTAATTATGACAATGTGAAGGATGCGTTCCTGCAGAGGTTTCGCTTGAAGAAGAACCCTGCATAAATTTTTGACTATTTGCAAAAAAATCGGTAGAAACCACACCAGAGTGTCCAGGAGTATGCGACACTATTCAAAACTCAATTGTAGCAGCTGCCACCGACGCATGCCAACCTGCCAGACGATGTCATAACACAATGGTTCATCAACGGATTGAATCCACAGCTAAAATAGATCATGATCATTTGATGTGTGGGCGGAATGACATTGGATGTTGTCATTGCAATGGCCTTACAGTTGGAGCACAAAGTTGGAGGGTTTATGGAGGATCTGGAATGGTTGAAAGCAAGTAAGAACATGATCGAGGATCCATCCAAAAAAGTGTACTGTACTAAGTGTAAGAATCCCGGTCACACTAGTTCCACATGTGCTCTCAACCAAATGTATTGTGCCATTTGTAACACGTCAGGGCACTCAACAGAAACCTGTACATACAATGCAAAGGTGCAGGGTAGAGCGGCAGTAAACGCCATAATACAGGAGCAGGGGCAATCAGCCAACCATTACATACCACCACAGTTGCGGACCAACCAGTATCAGGGATACAAAAATATCGGGGTCCGCGAAGTAACAATTTTAATCAAAATCGATGGCATGTGGATACATTGGTTGAAGGTACCTCTCTCCCACCAACTCGATGTCATTTCTATGGCAAGGTTGGGAATATTCCTAGATTTTGTAAAGAAGCTTTCACAAATAGCCGCAGTACATACATGATTGGGAAAACAGCTGCAACCAGCAGCTGAAGTTTTCGAGCCCAAAATTCGTGAGCAACAACGGATTTTTACAAGGCCAATTAATGGACAACTAAGGAGCCGATGGTGTTCCCTGATCCAATTTTGGTAATTCAGCCTCCTCTACCAAATGCAAGATCGGATGCATAGAATTCTGCCCTGACAACATCAGAATCACGATTAGAGTCGGTGATGACCACAGCACAAACAGACCAGGTCTGGGACGTTATATCTAAGGCTTCAATCACACTTCCTCTAGGACAGTTGCTTGCTCTAGTTCCTAGAGTAAGACAGCAATTCCAACAGCAGGTTAGCCCCGGACCTTCATGTACTGCGGCGACTGCGACCATACAACCCGAGATGGATCCTACGGTGGATCATACGATACCAGTGATCACCGTTTGGTACAAAAACCAGAGGATCGCACAAGTTTTAATCGATGGAGGGTCTGGAGTGAATATTGCAACAACTACACTCTGTAATAAACTGGGTTGGACCCAAATTGAACCGGTGCAGTTCTTTGTGCGAATGGCAGACCAATCCAAAATCCATCCGGTTGGACTAGTGCATAATATTCCTATAACCTTGCAGGGAACTACATTTAAAATGACTTTTGTAGTTCTGGAGTTACCCGAATCTAGCCTTAACTATAACTTACTCTTCGGTCGACCATGGCTAAAGAAAGCCAAGGTCGTGCAGGATTGGTCAGCTCAAGAGTTAATTTTTAAGAATAATCACCGGAAGTATGTCATTGCATTGGATGCTATGCAACCTTGTGATCTAGACGCACGCCCATATGTAGCAGAGCCAGTCCATATGTTGGATGGGCTATCTGATGATAAGGAGGAGGCTTTCCTCAAGACAAATAAGGACCTCATTGCCTTAGGTACTGTAGACTTACAGTCGATAGCAGATACTTGGAGTCCGGCAGCTTGTACGGTCGTATCGCTGACGGAAGAAGTAGAAGCAGATGCCGATATAACTATGGATGAATCGACATTACAACAACTGTTGCAGCCAGCTGATGACTTGGGAAAGCCTCGATAGTTCTATGTACCAGAGGATCAGCTGGTAAAGTACAATTTGGGTGACACGGTCAACCCGAGACCAGTAAAAATTAAGGGAGGATTAGCAGACAAATTCCAAGATGATTTGGTACAACTCCTGCACGAATTCTCAGATGTTTTCGCTTGGGATTATAGAGATATGAAGGGTCTTGACCCACGAATTTATCAACATAGAGCCGTGCTAAAACCGGATGCGAGACCTATCAAACAAACCAGTTACAGGATGAATCCTAACTATGCGGCACAGGTTAAGGCCGAACTTGATCGTTTGTTAAAGGTGGGATTTATTGTGCCAATTGAGCATGCCGAGTGGATCTCACCTATAGTAATAGTGCCTAAGAAAAATAAACAGTTACGTATTTGTGTCGACTACCGGAAGCTTAACGAAGCCACCGTACCGGATCCGTTCCCTCTTCCTTTTTTAGATATGATGCTCGATAAGGTAGCTGGACACGAAATGTATTCTTTCCTGGATGGCTACAGTGGATACAATCAAGTGAGGATGGCGGAACAGGATATACCAAAGACTGCATTCATCACCAATTGGGGCATCTATGCATGCACCGTAATGTGGTTCGGTGTGTGACACGCCCCGAGTACATTCCAAAGATGTATGTAGGAAGTGTTCTCACCTTACCTGACAACATTTATGAAAGTCTATTTGGATGATTTTTCATTATTTGGCGATACTTTGACGCACCTGTATCATTTACGATGCTATTTTGAAAAGTGTCAGGAGTATCGATTATGTTTGAATCCTACCAAATCGGTCTTTGCGGTCTCCTGTGGGAAGTTGCTCGGTCATATCATCTCCAAACAAGGAATACAGGTTGACCCTGATATGTTAGCAGCAGTGTTGGAGGCACCGGTCCCATAGACACCCAAAGAAGTTATGCTGTTTCTTGGCCAGATCAGGTGGCATGGCAGACCCCGCGTAAGTACGAATGGATTAATGAGTGTCAAAGAGCATTTGATCGTTTGAAGGTCCTACTGACACAAGCTTCGATACTGCAACCACCTGATTGGGAACATCCATTCCATATATTTGTGGACGCGTCAGACATAGCGATTGGCAGTGTGCTGATGCAACAAACTGAATACTCTATTAAGAAGTTCTGGCATTACTTGCTGGGACGAAGATTCACTTTCCATGTGGATCATGCCGCACTGGTGTATTTGGTTCGCTAAGAACACTTAGGCGGCAGACTGGCAAGATGGGTTTTACTATTACAGAAGTTTGATTATGAAGTTATTCACCGACCCAGTACGACACATGTCTTGGTGGAATTTTTATCTCGTCTCGATTCCGGTGAGACTCCGGTGGGTGTCGATGACATGACATCAGCTATTTATGTAACCGAGGCAGCTATTGAAGAATATGCAGAACTTCCTGTTGCCCTTGCATACTATGATACATTAATGACTTTTCTTACTCATGGTTGTCTTCCTTCTAATACTCCCACTACTCTACACTAGACAATGGGAGTCTACAGTTGACAATTCTGGTTGATTGTGGGTCAACTATATTACATAAACCAGACTGATGTCTTGCTCAGATGTATCCCTCCACATGAATCGACATCCATTATTGCCATGGCTCATTCATCACCCAGTGGGGGACACTTCGCAGCTGATCTCACTCAGCACAAAATCTGACAAAGTGGGCTATGGTGGCCTACAATGTACAGAGATGTTGTTAAATTTGTGCAGCAATGTGATGTCTGTCAACGGTCTGGACAACCCTTGCAGCGACACTTCTTTCCTCTCCAACTTGTCCTGCCTCTTGAACCTTTTCAAAAGTGGGGTTTAGATTTCATTGGCCCAATCACACCCTCAGCTACCCTCACCAACAACGGATATATTTTGACTTGTACAGACTATGCCACTAGGTGGGCGGAAGCTTGGGCTCTATGTTCTGCCACAGCTGTTTCGGTGGCCAAATGTTTGATGAAGGATGTCTTCCGTCGATATGGTTTACCTCTAAGATAGTGACGGACGAAGGTACACATTTTGCAAATACCTTAATGCAAGTGCTGACTCAGACTTTCCAGATTGTGCATAAGTTCAGCTCACCTTACTATCCACGAGCGAATGGTCTTAATGAGAGCACTAATAAGTCTCTGCTAAATATTCTCCGGAAATTGATCTTGGAGTGTCCGCAACGATGGGACCAGCTCTTACTTGTCGTTTTGTGGGCTTACCGGACCACATATAAAGTGGCTACCGGAACGACACCGTTTAAACTTGCCTATGGATTGAAAGCTATTGCACCAATGGAAGTGGTGGTGTCAAGTCTGCGAGTCGCCTTATCCCACAAATTGCTGCCAGAAGAATCTTTTCCATTCCGGTTAGATGTTCTCAGATCCTTGGATGAACATCGCTTGGAAAGCTTCATGATTCTTCAAGAAGTTCAACTACGCCAAGCCCGTACTCATGATCGCTTTTTAAAAACCCCTGTATTTATGATTGACCAACTCGTTTTATTCTATAATGCTAAAGCCAATAGAGCTGCCGAAAAATTTAAGTTACGGTGGTTCGGCCCATACTGGATTGCTGAACAAGTGGGACCTGCAACTTTTCGGTTGGCAATTTTAACAGATGTCCTTCTTCCAAAAGTGATTAATGGCTCCAAGCTTCTCCCCTATCACCCGTCGTCTGTTGATATATTTAGGTAGTGATGTGTATGAACACTCTAGGACCGCTGGGGCACTTTTTTCCCTCTTTAGGAGGTTTTTTCCCTCGGCTTGTATATACGCCTATTGCCCTAATGGGCTACTTATCTTTGTACATTCTCTAGTAATACATTCAGTATTGTGTGTTGTGCTCCAAGCTTCTTCTTCTTCCTTGTGCTGTTCGCGTGCTTCCGCATACGTCTAACTCCAATAACTAGTATCAGAGAAGGTCATCGCTTCATCTAGGGCGTCATCGGCACTCCTCCGTTTGCAGTCTTAGAATCGCACGAATTTCGGTGAGCATACTCAGTGTGTTTCCAGGATCAAAACAGCTTCGCTATGTCGTGCCGAAATCGCGATCTGAGCTCGTTTCGGCCTCCGAATGCACTATCGCAGCGCTTGTGCAGGCTATTTCATCTTTTTGTGCCAAAGGTATATACCGGTTTCTGTTCGCCAGTATAAGTGTCTCGAAGTCTGCTACAGGTCTAGCGGAATTTGTCTCGGCAGTTCTGTTCAACTTTTTGAGATACAGTCAATTTTCTGCATCAAGGTATTTTAGTCATCGGCCATGGCTAAAAGCAGTGAGGTATTCCGTATGTTGGCTGTTGAGGATAAGTGGATGTGCAGGGTGTTGAAAAACGTCCTATCACACCTGCAACTATTACAACTGCAGGTACAAAAGCTGAGCCAGAAGGTGTCGAAGATGATGATATTCTGCATATTCCTATTCGTGCTGCGGTTTCTGCTGCATCTATTGTAGAGCATATTCGTTGGGATGGCAGAGATGCCGAGGCACATGCATTGATAGCTTTGTCTATCAAACGTGCCATTATTCCTCACATTCGCTCTTGTAGAACAGCTAAGGATGCTTGGGATACACTTACCACATTGTACCAAGCTAGGAATGAGGCTCATGTTGCTTACCTCCAAAAACAGTTGGAGAGTGAGCACATGAATGAAGGTGATTCTATGGGCAGTTTCCTAACGAAGATCAAAGACTTGAAGGAACAACTGATTTCTACTGATGAGGTTATATCAGATAGCTCACTTGTGCAGACTGTTCTAAATGGTCTTCCTGATTCATATCAGAGTTTTGCTTCTACTCTTCGGTTGAGGATGAAAGGCAATCCAAATGCCTTGTCATTTGAGGAGTTAGTCTTTGTTCTGTTGCAGGAAGATCAGTCCAGATAGAACAAGTCCATTATGCGTGTTGCAGATCAAGCTTTCCTGGCTAGTCAGAAGGGCAGAGGAAAATGGAGCTCTTCTACTAGTAAGTAGAAATCTGCAAATGCTGCACATTCGAAGAACCATGATAAAGATGAGAAAAAAATCAGAAAAGCAGAAATTGTTTTGCAAGTACTGTAAAGGGAATGATCATATCATAAAGAACTGTCCAAAACTGGTTGCTAAAGAGGCAAAGAAGAAAGAGGCTAGAATGGTTGTTGCAGAGGCCTCTACACCAAAAACAGAGTCTGCTAATCTTGTGCAGGAAGAAGAATGGGAGTTTACTACTGTCTGCAGTTTCGACCCATCTTCTCATGAGCAGTGCATGTGTGCAGTAGACTCAGATGTTTGCCAGTATTTTGTCAGTGGGGCAACCAAACATATTACCTCGCAGCGCAGTTTCTTCTCTTCACTCGAGCCTGCCCCTACAGGGAATACTGTTACATGTGCCAACAACTCCTCTTATCCTATTATGGGAGTTGGTAAGATCATTTTGACTACTGCTGATGGTAGTTCTTTCACTTTGTTAGATGCTTGATTTGTGCCAGGGATCAAGAAGAACCTGTTATCTGTTTCTGCATTAGCCAAGATTGGCTTGGTTTTGAAATTTGTTGATGACATGTGTACAGTTCATGATCTGTCAAATGGCGATGTGATTATTGCTTCTGGCATTTTATGTCGTGGGCTGTATAAGCTCATAGACTATGAAAGATCAATAAATGATTTGGCATGTGCAGTAAATGATTCTCAAGCTATGTCAGATGCAAAGCTTTGGCATGCACGCTTTGGTCATCTGAATTTTGCTAGTTTGCTACGCCGTCGAGGGGGGGAATATATGTCTTCTGATTTCAATGCATTTCTGGTTGAACATGGGATAAAAAACTAGTGTACAGTGCCGTATACAGCTCAACAGAATGGAGTTGCTGAACGAAAGAACATGTCACTCATGGAGATGGTGAGGTGTATGGTCAAGAGTTTCTGGCTTGAGGCTGTCATGTGTGTAGCATATATACTAAACAGGTGTCCCACTAAAGCGCTGTAGTCTATCACTCCATATGAGGCTTGGCATGACTGCAAGCCATCTGTTGCTCATCTGCATGTTTTTGGTTGTTTGGCATATGCATTAGTGCCTGAACAACATCGCAGAAAATTGGATGATAAAGCAGTGAAATGTATTTTTGTTGGGTACAGTTTTGAAAGTAAAGGCTATCGTCTGTATCATCCACAGACTAAACGCATTCTGGTTAGCCATGATGTTGTTTTTGTGGAGGATGCTATTCAGCCATTGCTTTCATGTACTAAGGAGACATCTGTTAGCTCCAAAGACATGTATGTTAGTTTGCTGCCTTTTTTTACAGGTGGACAGTCTAGTGCTGGTCCTAATATGGCAACTTCTCAGCCTTTGCAGGTTTCATGTGATGATGGAGATCATTCCATTTCTGATGCAAATTTACATGATGCACTTATTGATGAGAGAGCTGATATTGAGCAGGCAAGAACTATGCCAAAATGGCTGGTGCAGACTTTGCGTGACAACAAGTTAGATGCAGCTCTATCATATCATACTCGATTAGGCTCTCATAGTTCCTCTTTTGCATCAGATTGCTATGCTATGGCTGCATCTAGTCTATGTGATGAGACTGAGCCTGTTTCGTTTGATGAAGCACAAAATTCAGAAAATTGGATGGCTACTATGCAATCTGAATATGATGCAATAATGAAGAATGGTGCTTGTTCTTTATGTGACTTGCCTGCTGGCAAGAAGGCCATTGGCACTAAATGGGTATACAAGCTGAAGCGTAAACCTGATGGTACAGTTGACAGGTATAAGGCTAGGCTTGTTGCAAAGGGTTATGCACAAGAAAGAGGCATTGATTTTGATGATATGACTACTGTTTGGAGCATCTGTGCACTTGCAGCCCATCATGGTTGGAATGTACATCAGTTGGACATTAAAACAACATTTCTGAATGGTGACTTGCATGAAGAAGTGTATGTTTTTCAGCCCCATGGCTTTGTGCAGAAAGGGCATGAAAACCAGATATGCAGGTTAAAGAAGGCATTATATGGTTTAAAGCAAGCACCACGTTCTTGGTATGAGAAGATACATGCCTATCTGATTGCACATGGTTTTGAGAACAGTCCAATTGAAAGCACCTTATATGTTAAGCGTGCTAATGATGTGCTTCTGATCATTGTTGTCTATGTTGACGACATGCTGCTCACTGGTCCTATTGAGAAGCATATTGCTGATTTTAAGGCTGATTTGCATGCCTCATTTGAGATTTCTGATTTGGGGCATTTGCATCATTATTTGGGCATTCAGTTTATGCACGTTGATGGTGGAATGGCTTTGTGTCAAACGAAATATATTGACACATTATTGCAGCGTTTTGGCCTTGAAGACTATAAGTCTATTGCCACTCCTATGGAGACAAGTTTACGATTGAGTCTTCATGATGCTAGAGATGCATTTGATGCTGTTCTCTATCAGCAGACTATTGGATGCTTGATTTACTTATGCGTTACTCGGCCAGATATTCACTTTGCTGTCTCATAGATGAGCAGGTTTATGCATTGCCCAGGAGTCAAGCATTGGCAGGCAGTTAAGCGTATCTTTCGCTACTTGAGTGGTACTCGGCTACTTGGGTTGTTTTATCCCAAGGGAGGATCACTACCGCCAGATTTGCATGCTTTTTCTGATTCTGATTGGGCTGGTTGCTATGAAACTCGTGTGTCCACTAGTGGCTTTTGCTTCATGCTTGGTAGCTCATGTATATCTTGGTTGAGCAAGAAGCAGCCTACTGTGGCCACTTCCAGTTGTGAGGCTGAGTATAGGGCAACTTTCACAACGACTCTTGAGTGTGTGTGGCTTAGACGCCTTATGACTGATTTGGGTGTTGGTCAGTCTTCTGCCACCACCATCTTCACTGGCAGTCAGAGCGCATTGGCAGTTGCGAGGAACCCTGTCCTATGGAGACAAGTTTACGATTGATTCTTCATGATGATAGAGATGCATTTGATGCTGTTCTCTATCAGCAGACTGTTGGATGCTTGATTTACTTATGCGTTACTCGGCCAGATATTCAGTTTGTTGTCTCATAGATGAGCAGGTTTATGCATTGCCCAGGAGTCAAGCATTGGCAGGCAGTTAAGCGTATCTTTCGCTACTTGAGTGGTACTCGGCTACTTGGGTTGTTTTATCCCAAGGGGGGATCACTACCGCCAGATTTGCATGCTTTTTCTGATTCTGATTGGGCTGGTTACTATGACACTCGTGTGTCCACTAGTAGCTTTTGCTTCATGCTTGGTAGCTCATGTATATCTTGGTTGAGCAAGAAGCAGCCTACTGTGGCCACTTCCAGTTGTGAGGCTGAGTATAGGGAAACTTTCACAACGACTGTTGAGTGTGTGTGGCTTAGACGCCTTATGACTGATTTGGGTGTTGGTCAGTCTTCTGCCACCACCATCTTCACTGGTAGTCAGAGTGCATTGGCAGTTGCAAAGAACCCTGTTCTATGGAGACAAGTTTACGATTGAGTCTTCATGATGCTAGAGATGCATTTGATGCTGTTCTCTATCAGCAGACTGTTGGATGCTTGTTTTACTTATGCGTTACTCGGCTAGATATTCAGTTTGCTGTCTCATAGATGAGCAGGTTTATGCATTGCCCAGGAGTCAAGCATTGGCAGGCAGTTAAGCGTATCTTTCGCTACTTGAGTGGTACTCGGCTACTTGGGTTGTTTTATCCCAAGGGGGGCTGGTTGCTATGACACTCATGTGTCCACTAGTGGCTTTTGCTTCATGCTTGGTAGCTCATGTATATCTTGGTTGAGCAAGAAGCAGCCTACTGTGGCCACTTCCAGTTGTGAGGCTGAGTATAGGGCAACTTTCACAACGACTGTTGAGTGTGTGTGGCTTAGACGCCTTATGACTGATTTGGGTGTTGGTCAGTCTTTTGCCACCACCATCTTCACTAGCAGTCAGAGCACATTGGCAGTTGTGAGGAACCCTGTGTTCCATGCTCGCACTAAGCACATTGAGGTGCATTATCATTATGTCAAGCAGAGGTTCTCTGCTGGGGAGATCAGCTTGGCATATGTGTCCATGCACGAGAACATTGCAGACCTTTTCACGAAGGCTCTACCTAGGGAGAAGTTTGAAGCTTTCCGCAAAGCTTTGGGCTTACTTCCTTTTGTGGAGTGATTTCCACATAGCTTGGCACTTCCTTATACATGAGTGCCAGCTACTTGTTCACCGCATCACTCCCAGGGGGGATTTGTTGATATATTTAGGTAGTGATGTGTGTGAACACTCTAGGACCGTCGGGGCAATTTTTTCCCTCTTTAGGAGGTTTTTTTTCCCCCAGTTTGTATATACGCCTATTGCCCTAATGGGCTACTTATCTTTGTACATTCTCTAGTAATACATTCAGTATTGTGTGTTGTGCTCCAAGCTTCTTCTTCTTCCTTGTGCTGTTCGCGTGCTTCCGCAGACATGTAACTCCAACACCGTCTACTAACTCATGAGGTGTACTTGGTATTTTTATTCTTTTTCGCTTGTCACTTGCTTTTCTTTTCTATCCCCATGTTTCGGTTGACCAACTACCGTAATCCTTTCGTTTTGCTGATCTAATCATGTTTAATAGCCTCCTCTATGTCGCTGCTTCTGTGAATGCATGCATGTCCCCATGATGAAGGATATATTTTCGATACTGCATTATGATTAGGGTTCTTGCCGCCTGATTTTTCTTGTGCTCTTACTTAATCTTGTTTCTTTTGTTGTTAATCACTATTGTGTGTTTGTGTGTTTGCGACCATTGTGTACTCTATGTCTGCGTTTATCACTGTGTGCACCATGGAAGCTTTGGCTAACATAGAAACTTTCCGTGCGGGTCTCACTCAAGATGTGAGTGAGTACTTGCGTGTTCGGGGATTGTTAACCTTCGCTGAACTGCCTTGGCATTCAGTGGAGTGTCACCCCTTTCATGCGCAAATGATCTCTGCCATCGCCGCCATGCCTATTGCAGAGCAGTGCTGGCCAGTGACGTGTTTAAACCCCCGTGTTGTCATTACTCTAAACACGGTTGCTGAGGGATTCCGTCTCCCTCAGGAAGGGTTAGAGAATGGACCGCTCCTTTCTCTGGCCACCATGAAGGAATTGTTTCCTCAGCACTCATCCAATGAGTTTGCCATCCTTTGCCGCCCTGAACCAGAGCGTACCGCTCTGCAATTCCTTGTCGCAACCTTAAACCTGCAAAAATGCACATATGGAATTTCTCGACCTTTTTACTCCATGATCGACACTGCCTCCCCGAGAACCCGTCAATTTCACCTCTTTTTTCTTTAGGCGCATTCACCATGAATGTGTAGCGGTTACAAAACAGTTAGCCAAGCATGACATTCCTCGCACTCGTTTACCCCATCTCCTTACCCTTCTCCTTCCGGTGGTACAAGCCGCGCAACCCCCACCCAATATTATTCTGTTGCATGAAGAATCTACACGGATGGTCGAAGATGACGATGATGAAGACCTGCTTCACTTTTTTCACCCAAACGCAGACGCGTTAGTCCATCTGAAAGCCAGGTACAGGGCTCCAATGCGGGTGCAGAAGCTGAATTCTTCCATGATACCACCACCTCTTTACAGGTAGAGTCCGTCCCATCTTCTCTCAAGCAGCCGGATCAAGATGCGATCATGGAAGATGTAGCTGAAGTTTCATTGCGGGAGGAATCTCATCAACCGGATGTTGAGGCTGTGAAGGAGGTAGCAGAAGCTACTGGGGATACGGATTGTCAATCTCCTTCATCACCAATCGCTGACGTCCAAACACATGCAGTCACGGTCCAAGTAGATGAAGTCACAATCCAAATAGATGCGGTCACGGTCCAAGCAGATGCGGTCATGGTCCAAGCAGATGTAGTACGCATGTGACTGGAAATGCCGAGACCGTTACCGAACTTGCTGTGGATAGTTTTGGCATCAACCGCCCTTATCCCTCTTCCTCTGCCAACCACTCTTCCTGAGCGTGTTGACATTCTTCTTGGTGCACCTTCTACTGCCATTCGCGAGGCATCAACTCATCCATTATCTTCTCCCAATTACTCTCCACCATCCTCCCCTCATTTGCTCTTTGCCTCGTCATCACAACCTCCTTCTTCTCTTCCCCCTCTAGTAGTTATGTTTACAGAATTGGCGTCCATGGGCCAACTTCTTATACAATTCTCCGAGCAATTTCCCCTCCAGATGAAGATAGCAACTCAGAACATTCAACAGGAGGTGTAGAGTAAGGTGGACTTGCTCGAAGCCGACATTGCCCTGCTCCAAGAAGAGGCACTGTCGGTCAAAGTAGAGAATCATGCATTGCAGATTCAGGTCCAGCAACTTCAAGAACAATTAGCTTAAAGGGACAATCTGATTGCTCAACGGGACAGCGTGCTTGCGGAATTGAAGGAAAAGAATGTCCTTCTTGTTGCTCGCGATGAAGAAATCGCTCACTTGGAACAATTGGTACAAGATAAAGAAGATGCTCGAGTTGCGATCAGAAATCTGCTGGAGGAAACACGCGTGGACCTTGCTCTGGTGGAACAGAAAGGACAAGAAATGGCCGACTTGGCTATGCAGAATATTGAAGATTTAAAGAAAGTATAGGTAGAACTTTTTCAGAAAAGTCGTGAATTAGAAGCAGAATTTGGTCGGACTATACAGTTAAAGAAAGAGCTGGAACTGCTTAAACGAGAGCAAGATGCCTATTATAAGACAATGCAGTTTCAAACTGAGGAGCTGGAACGACGCGAGAAGCAATTAGGCATTCAAGTGGACAGGCTCTCAAGAATTGATGCAGAGATAGCCGAAATAAAGCTAAGAAGAGATGCTACCATTGCTAAGGACTTCTACCTTCAAGAAGCATTTTTGTAGACACAAACAAAATCGTTAATGAGTCAAGTTATCGCTACCAATTCGGTCCGAACTGATGCCTAACTTATCGAGCCTACCATTTTGAATGATCTGTTAGATTCTTTAAAACAAAAGATTACCCGAACCTTTAAATTAGCCAGAACTCTGTATATCCAGGGCATCATTGATGAGCCTTAATTTACTTTTCATTTTTGGGTTCGAGTCCACCGTGCGTGCCAATGTGAGCTGCTGGATTGGATCTCCATGTCTATATTCGCACACACTAAAAAGGCGTGGCAAAAAGATGTAACCTTCTTTTGAGTAATGAAAAGGCAAGCACGGTATTCTTCAGGTGAGGAGGAATCACCAGACTATCAATCTGGGCGATAGCGCTGGAGATGCTGTGTTGCCGATCTTGAAGAATTCTGAGTACTGTGTTTACTTATTGAGTTTAGTAATTAATCATTAATTACCGTAACAATACAATTAACTTTAACAGTTCTACGCAGATCTGTAAGTGCTTGATATATAAAGTAGACGCATTGCACAGTGATAAGTGTTGAATCGGAAAGTAGTTAGTTATTAATTGAATGTTGAATTGGGAAAATTAAAAAGGGCCTCTGGACGGGTGATCATAACAGAAACTTTCTTTGGACGGGTGATCATAACAGAAGGGGGGTGCCTAAAATCAAATGGGCCATCTGCACCAGCCCTAGAGATAGCGGGGGGCTTGGCATCCTGGACATCGGGTGCATGGCTAACAAACTGGCAGCCAAATGGATGATTAAAGCTTGGTGCAATAAGGAGGCCTCGTGGGCCAAGCTGATCTTCAGAAACAAAAATGAGTTGGCCCTCACGGGGTTCCCGAACTGGAAGAACCTTGACATCATGACCCTACTATTCTCCCCGATTCCTGTCTTCCCGAAAGGCTCCACTCTCGTCTGCTCTCTTTGGAAGGGCTGGAATAAAGTCAAAAGCTTCACAAGAATCAGTGAGGACTGGAAGTGGGCGGCCGGAATCAGACAAAACGACTCTATCTGGTTTCCGATACATGGCATCCGGAGGGTGGAGTCGTGGAACATTCAAAATGCCAAGAAGTTATGGAACAAAGGATTCAAAAAATGGAAACACCTCTGGAAACATGACACCAACAGTTGGATCAACTACGAGGATATCGACCCTCGCATAAACATCTCCTACGAAGAATGGAACACCTTGCAAAGCAGATGCCTCGCTTGGGATCGTCACAAAACTCGCCTTCTCATGGGACAAGATGCTCCGAACGCGCGTGGTCTCAAATGGCACAATGGGAATAGCCTACTCAAAATCCCGAACATCAAAGAAACGACTGACCTCCAGATCAGCCTCAACAAGAAGTGGTGCCTGTCCTGGACGCGGCTTCGGTGGGACATGAAATTCATGGGTATCTGGCACCCACTTATAGAGATTAAGAAGTCGGTCCTCTTATGGCAAATTCTTCATCGAGGAATTTGGACTAACCATAAGGCAAGCAAAATTTGTGGGATCCCTCCGTGGTGCAAACGCTGCCACCGTGCAATCGAAGATGTCCCACACATCTTCCTTACTTGCCCCAACTCCTACAGAATCTGGCAGATGGTTGGACTGAAAATCAGAGTTCAGAAACAGCTTAACTGGAAACAAGTCCTTTTGGGTGAAGCGATTGGATGCTCTGCGGCTCTCTGGAACGCGATCAGAGGGGAAGTCCTGTGGAAAATTTGGCGGGAGCGGTGTGCTCTCAACTTCGGCGACCCCCCCAGGGAGTGGTCGATTGAAAAATCTCTATTCCTCCTTGGCAAAAGGATTGTCAACAGTAAGAAATCCCCCCCCTTCAGGCACCACCAAGTCCTCCTTTTGATCAACAACAAGCTCAAACCCAAGTGGGTCCCGCATGAGGGCGATGCGAGGGTGATCAACCTTCTTTGTACTGCAACCTAGGAATCAACCAAGCTTCCCCTGCTTTGTGGGATTTGGGGGGTCCAGTGGGCACTAGTCCCCTTCTATTGTACCTTTGTTTCTTAATTTAATTCAAGTCCGGGAGAGTAGGCTATTGCCGAACTTCCTTTATATTAAAAAAAAAAAGGGCCTCTGTACTATCAGACCCCTCTCCATCCCAAGAACCCAGAAATGAGATTAAAAGCGCTTGACTGAAAGCACTTTTAACAACTCCTTATCCATTAGGAGTCAAAGGAAGCATCAAAGGACACTCAAGGGAGTTTGAAGAGCAAGAAGAATCCATTGAAGAGTCAAGAGACAAGGAAGGGGTAGATGAAAGGTCATACCCTCACTCATACAAGCATGAAGGCACATTTTTGGGACACGAGGATAGCGATGAAGCATCTAGGAAGTGCCCAGGGACCAGAGGAGCATCTCCAAGAAGTTTCAGCACCAGATCATCTTTATAAGTGAGGTTTTGATTAGTTTCTCACACTAGACCCTCTCTCTCTAGTGTAGTCTATGAGACATACCCAACTTGTAATAGATGATTCTCTCTGTATATAATTCCAAATGCTATGATCTACCACTTTCTTTTTATCCATCTTGAGAGTGATATCATTCTGCTGCGCCGAGATATTTGCATTTCTCTGTGATTGTGATTTTTGCACAGGTGAACAGACAGGTAGTTTGTATTGTAACAGTGAGTTGCCTGACTTTTACTCATCCAAATTGAGTGTTTGTTGGCTTGTTGGAAAGATAAAAAACTCTACTAAGTGTGGAAAAAATCGTGGAGTCATTGGATTTCAGGTGGTAGGTCACATTGCTTGATCTAGGTTAGGTAGTTTTCAGGAGTAGGCTGGGAGACCTACTTAGGCTCATTGTGCTTTTGTTGTGCATATAGAGGATTTGTTCCTCACAGTACATGGGCAACCAACCATTTTAATATATGGGAGACTGATTACCCTAATGGTTTGAAGGCGAGTCACATTAGATTCACCAAGGGTGAGTGCACTCTCTAAATGAATTTCACACATTCCTTCAATGGGTGACTTGCCTTCTCTTAGGCCACCAATGAAAACTACAAACCTTTGGTGTTTTGGGGTGAGTACCACTTAAGAATCCATCTTTGGAAAACTACATGCATTTTAGGGTGATCGTACTACCTCACTTTGCTTCTACATAAACTCTACAAGGAAACTTTTTTTGGGCTACTCACTTGTCATGGCATGCTTACCTTATAATGGTAAGATTCAAAAACATCAAGGGTATATCCATATGGGCATATGGTAATGTATCTATCAAGGGCATGGATATAATTTAAAGGATCTAAGTGGAAAGTGTTAAATTCATTGCAAGTAAAGATATGTGATGGTAAGGAATATAGGCCTCCGATGGCCCAAAATTGCATGTTGGGTGATAGTATGATTCCTGATAGTATGATTGGGTTACCCTGGGTGATAGTATGATTGGGTTACCCTGGGTGATAGTATGATTGGTGGAGTAAAACGTTTATTGACTTATCAATACTACCGCAAGGCTCTAGTGGTGTCAGAAGATCTAATTGGAGGACCTAAAGGTGGTTGGATGCCAGTGCCAAATTATCCCACTCCTCCAATCTTGTCAGCTTGGTGTGTGTGAGAGTAACCACTTGGATTTGGCAAGACCATTTCTTTTGGCCTCTGGATTCTATATAAACAAGGGCTTGGCAAGCATTTGGGCTATCGCTATCCTATCTCTGAAGATCATCTTCTACCAGATTATTGTCCCTACTAGTTGGAGCTATCTCTTGGCTACACTCTACACTCTGTTGGGACTCTCCACACTATGTGTTGATACCACTATGTGGTGACTATGTAGAGTGTTGGTTTCTTAGTTGTGTGGAATTTAGCATGATAGAGTGATTGAGTAGCTTTTGCTAGTACCTCTCAATTGGAGTCAGTTGCATTTCTCTTGTAGCGATTACTTGTTTCAAATACTTATTCTTGTTGATTTTGTGTAGTCAAGTTGTAGTCCTTGCAAGGGCTATTATCCCACTACGATGCTCATTTGAGCTATTTTTGTCTTAGTATAATAATTTTGTCTTAAGAAATTTGTCTTTTTTTTCTCACCTATGTACTTGCAACTTTTCCATCTCTACCTCTTACCAGCAAGTAGGATACTTGCACACAAACATGTCACAGGGTACACTTCCCTAAGGAAGAATTCCCATTGAGTAGAAGTGCTAGAACTGTGTTCTTGATTGCCTCTTGTACACTATGTCTTCCATGAACATCTTGATAAATAGGATGAGTTATGGGGATGAAGTCCCTAATCGACCTCCAATAAACTCTAGTGGTGGTCCCAAAGGATTCACAAGTGTCCATCTAGGGGGATGGTGACTAGAAACATATCTATGTGGAAATGAATTGATTCTTGAACAAGCTCCTGTTGGATTCACATCTTACTGAGGTATACTAATCCATGGAGACTAAGGAGACTTTTTGGACCCTTCCTTCTATAAGTGGATCAAGTGCATCCTTCCTTCAGGTTCAATCATAGGTCTTCCAAAGTGAAGATGATGGAAATCTATGAGGACATAATGAAGCAAGAGTTTTGGGTCTTATTCTAGGATCTTAAAGGGAAATATATATACCAAGTGAAAGAACTTGGAGAAGCTTGTAGGAGGTAGAAATGTGAGTTACGAAGCGATGAAGTTTGGTGTAGCCAACTGGCACAAGACCAACCCTTGAGCTTATGGAGACTCAAATAGACCTTATAGAAATGTGATAAGTGCAATAAAATGCACTATGTACTTTGGAGCATCATGGATAAAGAGTTGATACGAAACAAATAGGTTTGCACATTGACTAGCTCAAAAAGCTTACTATCTTTGGATGAGACAATTAACTTGAAATGCTCATAGGGACCAGCACGGTTACAATAAAGAAAACTAGTTTTGGAGGAGTGATACACATAGGGTTGAGTGTATAGTGCATAAGAGTACAAGGATAAGCAAAATATGCTTTTGGAATGAATCAGACACTCAAAAGTGGTACCTCCTATTTTTTAGGAATGCGTAGAGATAGACCCCGAGATAGAAAAACTACCATTTCTCCCAATCTACTAAATCAAATGTTTTGAAACTCTCTATATATAAACTAGCCACTAATACCGTTCCAATGGGTGCTCAAACATCAAATTGGAAGCTCTGTAAAGAGAGTAGCAACCTTTGCAAGCTTACTATTGTTGAAGAAGATGATGCAAAAAAACGAAGGAGCAAGACAATGATGGCGGCAAAGTGTATGTATATTGCTTCCATGTAATGTACAAGTGATTTGAAGTCTTTATATAGAATCTTAAGTGCTCCATGAATTCTACAAGTGGATTTTGAATTCAAATGAAGGCAGGATTAGTTGTTGAAGGGAATCAATTCACTTTCCTAGAATCTAGGAAAAGTGAAGATTTAGTTTGATCTACTTTTAGGTGATTGATTGATTCATTGAATGAAACTCAACCACCTCAAATTCATGGAAGATTAGCTCTCTTTTTCTACTTTTACAAGTGTAATGCTCTAGGCTTTTACAATGGTAAAAGATCCATAAAAAATCTTTTAAAAAAATAACAATAGATGAGCATAAGCAAAAGAACTCTCCAATGGATATTCTTTTGATGTAACCCAAGTTATAGCTTTTGATGTAGATCAAATCCACCTCAAGCATAGTGTAAGATTGATCGTCCAATAGCTCCCCCTCAAGCTAAAGTATGCTTGAGTCTTCATTCTCTAATAGTTTGAATACCTGCCATAGCTTTGAATCTACAAAACCTTATTCCATCAAGTGCCTTCATCATCATATCTGCTACTTGCATTTCAATTGGAACAAAAGAAATGTCAATCTTCTTTGCCATGAGCTTCTCCTTGATAAAGTGGTAATGAACCTCTATGTGTTTGGTTCTTGCATGGAAAATAGGGTTTTTCGCTAGATGCATGGAACTTGCATTATCTCCAAATATGTGAGGTTTGGAACTCACAAATCCCAAATCTGTATATAATGCTTTTAACCATATTGTCTCTTTAGTTGCTATGGTCAAACCTTTGTACTTTGCTTCAGTTGAGGATAAAGCAACTGTTGGTTGCTTCTTGGAACTCCATGACACTAGCTTTGAACCTGCAAATGCTAAGTAACCAAAAGTACTTCTTCTATCATCCTTAGCTCCTACCGAATCTGGATCTTAATAGATTTTGACATCCAAATCTGAAGAGTAAGGATAGAGTATGTGGTAGTCACTTCCCTTTCGATACCTTTATCCTGCAAGCACTCATCAAACTCTTTGGAGAAGTATTCTCCCCCTCTATCAAATCTGAGCTTCTTGAGTGATCTACCTGTATGATTCTCCACATGTGCTAGATTCTTTTTGAAGTAATCAAACACTTCATTCTTACTCTTGTAAAGTATAGAATAGTCCATCTACTATGGTCATCAATAAATGAGACATAATACCTTGATCTTGCCAACGAAGGTTCTTGACTTGGTCCCCATACATATTTATGTACTAAGTCCAATAAGTTGTTGTGGATGTAGCCTTTGTGTTTGAATGGTTGTTTTTGTGCCTTCCTTATCTGACATGCATCACATCTATTGATCATGTGTTGCTTTGATCCCTGCATATATCCTTCAAGGTTCTTTCATTCAGATGAGCAAGTCTCTTATACCACACTTCAAGCTCACTTAGGGTTTGAGACCCAAAAGTGAATAGAGCTATGTTCTTGGTTTCTTCTACTTCAAAAGTAAAGAACCTACCATGGTTCTCACCTCTCGCTATCTTCTTAAAGCCTTGACATGGATATTCCACAAAAGCTCCATGTTGGGTAAACCTAACTTGCAAGCTTTTTCTAACTATTTGGCATACACTTATTACGTTTTTAGTGATAGTGGGTACATAGAGAGCCTTACTAAGAATATTTGTCCTACCATTGGAAGCTTTTGACATTACCAATCATCTCCACATTGTGCTTTGTGTCATCCCCTATTTGAACTTCATGTCTATGCTTTGGACTTTCCAAATTAGATAGAAGAGCAATGCTACCTGCAACATGATTTGAACATCTTGAATCTATATAGAAAAAATGATCATCTTCTTTACCTTCTTTGTGGCTTAGATTCATTAGGATCCATGAGTCTTCATGTGCTTGAACTTCAGAATAATTGTTGTAGTCCCTTTTATTATGGCCTCTATTGCTATTGTTGAAGTTGTGTCCACCTTTGCCTCTATTGCTACCATATCCACCTCTTCCACTTCCTTTCTGGGTCTTCCCATTGAACCAACAATTTGGAGTGGTGTGGTTGGTCTTATCATAGATGGCACAAGGTTGAACATTCTAACCTTTGGATTTGTCATGCTTTGTTCCTTTCTTCGTCCCTTTCCACTTGCTGTTGCTTAGTGTGCTTGGGAAGTCTCCTCTTCATCTTCTTCCTTCTTCTTGCCTTTCAACTTCTTATCCTTCTTATCTACATATAGAGCACTAGTTGAATTACCATGAAAGGAGTTAACTTCCTTTATGCTATTGTTGGCCTCTTGATTGAAGAGTTGTCCAACAAAGATGTTGAAGTCTGGAGTCTGCACATCCATGATGAGATCATAAGCCGTGGTGAAGGATTGCCATTGCTTATCACTGCGAATCCCATTGAGAATTTGCCTCATGATATCTTCTTCTTCAACCAGCTCTCCAATGGATGCTAACAAATCTGCAACCTCCTTGACCTTGGTAACAAACTCTCTAATGGTTTGTGTGGTATCTTCTTCATTTGGTTGAATCTGTTCCAAAGATGATTCTTTTATGCTTTGGTACTTGTAGAAAAGAAAGTCTCTAGGTTATCTCAAGTCTCTTAAGATATCTTTGATGGAGAGTGTTAATCTCCAAAAGAACAACCTACTCTTGTAATTAGAGCACCTCTATATCAAGAGTAAGTCAAAACCTTTACCAATTTGGAGGATCAACATTCAATTATAAGGATTCTGGAAAATCTGTGAAAAAGATGATTCTACAGAAAGTCTGCTGCGCATATCTTTCTCATTGACTTATCAAATGTGTACATTTTTTGATAAAACTTTGCACAAGGTGTCGCCTAAAGATTGCGCACCTCCTCTAAGTCGAACCACTCCAAAAAATTCAGTAGATTTTGAGAAATCAACTTGACAAGTCACCTATTTCTAAAACTGTACTTTTGAGAAGTCGATTTAGACACCTATAACTTCTAAGACATGGTTCTCCAAGAATAGAACTGGTTTAAGCAAATGCTTTTAGGCACAAGTAGCTTACCTTCCAACTTAAAGATTGAATGCTTGCTTGCTCAAAACTTTAAACTGTGGAAGGAGAACTGATCAAATCATTGGCTTCGAATTTTGCGCCTGTTTCAGGAACTAGTGAACACTTCTTCACATACGAATGTTCCTACACATAATTCTCTCAACCTGATCACAATTGGAAGCTGAAAATTTGTACAGAGGTCAATCAACTATAGAATTAGACTTGTAAAAAAGCATTTTAGAAAAGATCTAACATAGAAGGAGAAAACTCAGAAACATCGGGCGCAACATTTTCTTCATTTCTGAGAATTTTACATCTAGTGATGAGAGAGACTTAACTCACTTCTAGGATGGCTAAAAACTCATACAACTTCTGATTACTCTATTCTCATGCTTTCTCATACTTTTCCCAACATTTTCCATAGTATTTATAGGAAAATATTTACAAACTTATGACTAATCAAAAGTATAAGTGACCTATATCTGAACTAATGTACATATGTGTACATTTCTTTCAACTCCTGAATGTAAACTTCTTCTATGCTTCAAAACTTGATCTTGTATTCATTCTTTGACTTCCAAAACTTCAATTGTTGATTGCTCTGCACCAACAGCTCCCCCTCAATCATCAATTGAGGTTTTCTCTATTTTCTTTATGCCTGCCATGTCTTTGAATCTCTGTAGCTTTGGTCCATCCAAGCTTTTGGTAAGCATATCAGCTATCTGATCTTTAGTTGAAGTATGTATGACTTCAATCTCTTTGTCCATCACCTTCTCTCTTAGAAAGTGATACTGAATCTCAATGTGTTTGGTCCTGGCATGAAAAACAGGGTTAGCAGCTAGATACAATGAACTCATGTTATCTGCATGAATAGTAGGAGTACTTTGAATGATATCAAAACTCTTCATCAAAGTCTTAAGCCATATCACTTCCTTTGCAGCTTGAACCATGCCTTTGTACTCAGCTTCTGTAGATGATAAAGCAATTGTGTGTTGCTTCTTTGAACACCAAGAGATTAACTTATCTCCCACATAACACATGTATCCATACGTTGATCTTCTATCATCAGGATTACCTGCCCAATTTGCATCACTATATATTTTGATATTTGTATATGATGTAAAACCATAATACAAACCCTCTTTGAGTGTACCCTTAATGTACCTCAACACTCTTTGACCTGCAAACTACCAACCAAACTCTGCTATAACTTCATATCCTTGAATTCTTCTCCACCATATCTGCTCAATTTGTGATTCACCTCCATTGGAGTAGGTGCTACCCTGCAATCATTCATTTTAAACTTGATTAACAAGTTCTTCAAATACCTTTCTTGAGTCACATACACTCCATGTTGAGTATATGAAATCTCCATGCCCAAGAAATATGACAAATCTCCCCCATCACTGATTTTGAATTCTTTCTCCATTTGCTTCTTTAGGCTTTGAATCCCTTTCTCATCTGTACCTATAAGAATTATATCATCAACATATATGCACATGTAGATGAACCCATCATCACTTGCTTTAACAAGCAAGCTACTATCTGCCTTAGATACTTGAAATCCAAGTTCTTTCAAGAACTTCACAAGTCTATTATTCCATGCCCTTGGGGCCTGCTTCAACCCATACAAAGCTCTCTTGAGCTTACACACATGATCTGGATACCTCCCATCTCTAAATCCTTGAGGTTGCTCCATGAAAACATCATATGAAATGTAACCATTTAAAAAAGCATTTTTCACATCTAATTGACATAATTTCCAACCTTTACATGCAACAATGGCTATGAGTGTCCTGATGGTTGTCATCTTTGCCACAGGACTATAGGTCTCATCATAATCAATACCATATGTTTGAGCAAATCCTTTCACAACAAGTCTAGCTTTATACCTAGACACACTTCCATCTGCATATCTCTTTGTTTTGTAAACCCACTTGCATCCAATTATCTTCTGGCTATTTGGTTTAGGAACCAAATCCCATGTCTGATTCTCCAATAATGCATCATATTCTTCTTGCATAGCTTTCTCCCAATTTTCCTTACCTTTTGCCTCTTCATATGTAGAAGGGTCTTCATCTGCTTTAATCATATAAGCATAATCTTTTGTAGCCAAAAAAGAAGTGTCATAGCTATACCTTGTAGGTTGCCACTTGTGTCTTGATGACCTTCTGAGTTCTCCACTCCTTGAGGTTTCTGGTTCTTCACACTCAGGATCAAATCTTGGCATTTCTTCAACTTTAACCTGCACTTCATTATTCTCTTGTTCATCAAATATCTAAACCTTTGATTTACCTTTCTTTTGACTCACAATTTCTTCATCACCTGTATTAATATTGATTGTACCTGCATACCAAGTACCTTGCTCATCAAATGTAACATCCTTAGATACAATGAATTGCTTTGTGGATGGACTCCACAATCTATAACCCATCTGCTTGTCATCATAACCAATGAACACATACTTTTCAGCTTTAGGTTCTAATTTGTGTCTTAATTGTGATGGCATATATGCATATGCCAAACATCCAAATATTTTGCAATGATCTAAGGTAGGTCTCTTACCCCACCAAGCCTCATATGGTGTCATACCCTGCAAGGCTTTACATGGTAACCTATTGACCAAATAAGTAGCTGTATTTACAGCCTCAGCCCACAAATAATTAGGGCAATTTTTCTCCTTCATCCTGGATCTTGCAAACTCAACAAGAGTTCTATTCCTCCTTTCTGCTACACCATTTTGTTGAGGGGAGTACCTGCAAGTGATTTCCCTTTTTTATACCTGCATTCCACAAGTAATCACTGAACTCATTAGAGAAATACTCTCCCCCTCCATCTGACCTTAATCTCTTCAACTTATGACCTGTAATTCTCTCTGCATACACATGATAATGTTTGAATGTACTAAATACTTCTGACTTATCTTTGATCACATAGATAGTAATCCATCTGGTAGCATCATCAACATAAATCACATAGTACCTTGAACCATTGATACTGAAATCCTTTGATGGTCCCCACACATCTATGTGTACCAACTCAAGCTTCTCTGAATACATAAAACCATGCTTGGAGTAAGATTGCTTATGAGCCTTACCTAATTGACATGCCTCACATCTGTATGTCATATGTTGACCTGTAATATTAGGCAATCCAAGCACTGAACCACTGTTAATCATATCTTTGATACCTCTTTCATTGAAGTGTCCAAGCCTCTTGTGCCAAAGATCTAACTCAAAGATCTTATGTCCTCCATAAGTGAACAAGGCATGACCAACATTACCTTGAATCTTCAATGTGAACAATCTTCCTTCTTTCTTCCCTGAAACAATTTGTTTATACCCATTGCTAGGGTCTTCTACAAATACTCCTTCATTAGTGAATCTCACTTCATAACCTTTGTCAACAATTTGTCCTACACTTATCAGATTCTTAGGAATTGTAGGAACATACAAGACCTTACTCAGTAAGGTGCTACCATCCTTAGCCTTCACTGATCAAATTGACTTCACATTGTGCTTTGTATTGTCACCTGTTTGAACAACATGATTAGATACCTTATTTTCCAAATCAGTCATCAATGCTATGTTGCCACTCAGGTGATTGCTACACCTTGAATCAATGTAGAAGACTCTTTGGTCTTCACTTTGCCTTTCACAAGTTGCATTCATTATCAATGTTGAATCCTCCTTCTGATCTGAAGCATAATTTTAGTAGGTATTTTTGTATTGTTGACTTTGGAATCCTCTACCTGCATTTCTTGCAAAATAACCCCTACTACCTCTACCTCTGAAATTACCTCTTTGGTTTCTGCCACCTCTTCCTCTTGAATTAAAATTTTGATTATATCCACCATTACTCTGATTATTATGCCCACAATCATTAGCTAAGTGATTTGTCTTACCACAAATCCAACAAGCTTTGACTCCATCTTTGTTATTCCTGCCTCTTCCTCTACCTTTGCCACCTCCTCTTCCTCTTAGGAAGTTGGCTTGACTAGTTGTGCCTTCATCTTCATTTGCTTGTTGCTTTCCTTTGCTAATTTTCTTCTTATCCTTTGAGTACATTGCATGACCTATACTCTTGTCACCTTCACCTTTGACATCCTGCTCAAAGGTTAACATATGTCCTAGCAACTCATTTAAGTCAGGAGTAAAATGATCAAGTGATAATTCAGTAGACAAAATGAATGGCTTCCATTTGTCATCACCTCTCAAACCTGTAAGGATTTGCCTTACCAATTTATCCTCCTCAATGTCTTCATCAACAGCTCCTAATGCATGTGCAATGTCCTTCATTCTGGTTACATAATCTGAGATGGATTGAGAGGCCTTTTTCTTGAATGTGGTAAATTCTGCCCACAAGGATGCCTTCCTCGACTTTGTGGTGTTTTGGAAATGCTCCTCCAAAGCATTCCATATATCACTTGCACTTTCAAGACCTCTAATGTGAGGTAGCAAGTAGTCATTGACTGCCATATAGATAATGCTCCTAGCTTGAGCATCTCTCTTCATCCAATTCTTCAAATCTGACAATTCCTCCCTAGTTGGAACACTAGGATCTCCGAATTGAGGCTTTTCTTCTTCACCTGTAATATATCCTATCAAATCTTTGCTCATTAGATGAGCTTCCATCCTCATGACCATGCTGGATAGTTCTCTCTATCCAATTTCTCTATCTGAAGAGAATCTCCCATCCTTTCTTGTCCTGTGTATTGAATTCTTTAAACTTTATGAGTAACAGATGTACCTTTACTTTGAATAATCCTCCTTTTGACTTCGTTGATGTCGTATGATCTCCTTCTCAAGCTTCGCTCTAAAGCTTTCACCTTTTGAACCTTCAAATGTTGAATTCTTTGTACCTGCAGCAGTCCGGATCCTCCTTCCTTCAATTCTAATGCTTCCTGCTCTGATACCACTGATGGAGAGTGTTAATCTCCAAAAGAACAACCTACTCTTGTAATTAGAGCACCTCTATATCAAGATTAAGTCAAAACCTTTACCAATTTGGAGGATCAACATTCAATTATAAGGATTCTGGAAAATCTGTGAAAAAGATGATTCTACAGAAAGTCTGCTGCACATATCTTTCTCATTGACTTATCAAATGTGTAAATTGTTTGATAAAACTTTGCACAAGGTGTCGCCTAAAGATTGCGCACCTCCTCCAAGTCGAATCACTCCGAAAAATTCAGTAGATTTTGAGAAATCAACTTGACAAGTCACCTATGTCTAAAACTGTACTTCTGAGAAGTCGATTTAGACACCTATAACTTCTAAGACATGGTTCTCCAAGAATAGAACCCATTTAAGCAAATGCTTTTAGCCACAAGTAGCTTACCTTCCAACTTAAAGATTGAATGCTTGCTTGCTCAAAACTTTAAACTGTGGAAGGAGAACTGATCAAATCATTGGCTTTGAATTTTGTGCCTCTTTCAGGAACTAGTGAACACTTCTTCACATATGAATGTTCCTACACATAATTCTCTCAACCTGATCACAATTGGAAGCTGAAAATTTGTACAGAGGTCAATCACCTATAGACTTAGACTTGTACAAAAGCATTTCACAAAAGATCTAACACAGAAGGAGAAAACTCAGAAACATCGGGCGCAACATTTTCTTCATTTCTGAGAATTTTACATCTAGTGATGAGAGAGACTTAACTCACTTCTAGGATGGCTAAAAACTCATACAACTTCTGATTACTCTATTCTCATGCTTTCTCATACTTGTCCCGACATTTTCCATAGTATTTATAGGCAAATATTTACAAACTTATGACTAATCAAAAGTATAAGTGACCTATATCTGAACTAATGTACATATGTGTACATTTCTTTCAACTCGTGAATGTAAACTTCTTATATGCTTCAAAACTTGATCTTGTCTTCATTCTTTGACTTCCAAAACTTCAATTGTTGATTGCTCTACACCAACAATCTTGCATCCTCTAATATGTGGTAATAGAAAGCCAAAGATAGAGTTTATTATGTACGACCTTCGTTGAGCATCCCTTGCACACCAAAGTGTGAGATTATCTGTCTCTTCTTGTGAAGGTCCTCCTTTGGATCTTGGAATAGGCATAGCTTCATCACCTACTACAATTCCATAAAGATTTCTACCTCACAAATAGGCCTCCATTCTGATTTTCCAAGCTGCATACTGTGTCAATCAAGCTTCTCAATCATTGAGGGAGAGCCATCACCCATCTTGATCTAGCTATGATACCACTGAAAGAACTTGGAGAAGCTTGTAGGAGGTAGAAAAGTGAGTTGCGAAACAATGAAGTTTAGTCCAGAAAAATGATGCAAGACCAACCCTTGAGCTTATTGAGACTCAAATAGAATTTATAGGCATGCGATAAGTGCAATAAAATGCACTATGTACTTTGGAGCATCAAGGATAAAGAGTCGATACAAAGCAGACAGGTTTTCACATTGACTAGCTCAAAAAACTTATTATCTTTGGATGAGACAATCAACTTCAAATACTCATAGTGACCAACATAATTACAATTAGAAAAAATCCTTCCGGAGGCATGATACACATAGGGTTGAATGTATAAAATGCACAAGAGTATAAGGAATAAGAAAAATATGCTGACCTTGAGATAGAAAAAATGCAGTTTCTCCCAATATACTTAAAGAAAATGCTTTGAAACTTTATATAAATAAACTAGAAATTAATAGATTTCCAATGAGGCTCATACATCCATTTTGGACCTCTGTAGAGAGAGCAATAGCCTTTGCAAGCTTACTGTTGTTGAAGAAGATGATGTAGGAAAATGAAGGAGCAAGACAATGATGGCCACAAGTGCATGTATATTGCTTCATATTTAGTTTGGTCTACTTTTAGGTGATTGATTGATTCATTGATTGCAACTCAACCACATCAAATTTATGGAAGATTAGCTCTCTTTTTCTACTTTTACATGTGTAATGATCTAAGCTTTTATAATGGTAAAAGATCCATAAGAAATTGTTAAAAAAAAATACAATAAATGAGCATAGGTAAAAGAGCTCTCCAACAGATATTCTTTTGACATAATCCAAGCGATAGCTTTTGATGTAGATCAAATACAACTCAAGCATAGTGTAAGATTGATGTTCCAACACTAAGTCCATCCTCTCTTCATGAATGGCATGCATACAATTGAGACAATCACTCCTAGATTCCCTAGTCACCGAGTAGGAGTTCCTCAAGCTAGTAGGGATCCAAGATTCAATCAAGCAAGGAATACTATTCCTCATCTGCACATGCAAGTGTAGGAAGATCAAATATGCATAGGAAAGACCCTCTAGAGCTTCAAATAGCTTTTAAAATACCTAATTTGGTTAGGAGGTTCACGCCTATGAAAGTAGTCAATTGTATGAGAGATCTATATGATAGACATGGATCACCTCATGGAATTTAAATGAATTCTCCATGCACAAGAAGTAGATGATTTTGTCATCTAATTTGAAGCCTTTGGGACTACTTTCAAAAGATCCGCTCTAGCATGGTTTAAATCCTTAAGGATTGAGACCTTTCCAAACTGGGATCAATTGATTCATGAATTTTTTGGAGAATTTTATAAGTGAAGATTCAATCATCTCACCTCTTCACTAATCCATAGTTTCAAAAAAATAGCTTTGATGCTTGTGAGATTAGCTCTAAGATGATTCAAGCAATCCATCTCTAGATGCACAACTTGAGAACTACCCTGAGAGGAAAATATAGTGTCCTTATTCATCAATGGCCTAACTAAACATAAAATGAAGAAGCTATTGTTTATTAAAAGACCATCTAATGTGGATGAGTGTATCAAATAATGTATTGAATTGTAAAACAAGTTGGAACTAGTAGTGTCCAAAGAAAAGTGATAGTGCTAGTGTGCAATCAAATTCATCTCATGATGATATAGTAGATTGGCTAAAAATCTGAATTTCCCACCAAGGTTGAAAGAAGTAATGAGAGTTATAATCAGACTAGGCATTTCCATTCTAGTCGTGATCAATCAACTAGATTTGGTCCTACAAAAGACCAAGGGTTTAGAACTACTCATCCACAACAAAATAACACTTTTCAATGGTGTGACATTGAAAAAAGGTTAAGGAATCACTCCAATACAAATTGTTACTATTGAATAGATAGAATGTTTGACAACCTTAGCCTAGCGCATGGCCATAAACCTATGAGGCTTCATAAACGCTTTTAGGAAATGAAGCACATTTCCATTTGAACATGGATAGAAATCAGCTATACAACACATAAGTACCAATACCATATCCAAATAGAGATTTCTCTTATGGACAAAGGCAACATTGATTCACTCAAGAGCCACAATAAAAATATTATGGGAAAAACCTAACACAACCTATACTAGGGCAAGAACCTCCTTAACCCTAGGTCATTCCACTCAAATATACAATGGACGAGAAAAATTTAAGGACATTAGTGCCAATTGATCCAACAACTAACTCAAGGAGTAATGAAAGCTCATATAGTTATGGTTTTGAGACTTACCATGAGGAGCAAGGGCACTATAATCAAGTTCACAATCCTTAGTAGAATCAAGGCCAAAATACATATGCTTAAAATGTTCCCAATCCATTGGATTATGTTAAGCTAACCCAACACAATTCCCTAACCAATTTGATCCATAGCTAGGACCACCAATTCATAAGGGCACGTGCTAGAAGTGCAATGGAGATCACTTCATTCACTAATGCCCTACACTCTAAGTGGAATTGAGAGCAAATACTCAACAAAGAGGCTTTGGATATTGCCCAACATGCGGCATGGACCATATAATCAAGGATTATACTAAGAATGCTTTAGCCATTAAGGTAACAACTTTGAATCTGCTATTGCATATTCCTTCAAGAAGTGAGAGTGACCAATAAAAACTAGTTCAACTAACTATGAGAGCACAAGCTAAAGCCGAAGAAAGAGAAAAATAGAGATCCTTATTTGGACAAGGATCTATCAAGCTCTGACATTCCGAGTCCCAATATCATGCAAGTACCAAGACAAAGAAAGGACAATTCTACAAAGAAAATGAATGATCAAGTACCAAAAACAAGTTGGTCAAAAGGTGAGAAGAAGAAGAAGCCTACTTGGGAAGAAAAGAGGGCTTAACATGTATATTCACTTAAAAATAATATTGATGAAATGAATTATTCATTATCAAAATCTAAATCAAAACTTCACGATTGATATTAGAGCTTATAGTTACAACTGAGGAGAAAAAGAAAGAAAATCCCCAACAAGAAAGAGAGATTCTACAACAAGAATGCTAGCATGAAGGATCCATATTGAAAACTCAAATGCATGAAGACCTACAAATGCTCTCAAACGCTTATCAAGCTACATGAACATCTATTGAAAAGCATGAAAAATGGTATTTAAGAGCGAATTTAGATTGAGAAAGGTTAGACATGTGCAGAAGGATGATTGAAGTAGCTTACTAGTTGTTAGGGAATGTACACAATCCTCTCTCTAACACTAGAATACCTAAGCCATGGTTCCATCAGATGACATATCCATTGAAGTATCCTCACATCCCTGTACGACCTTCTCCCTCAATGGTGAGTTTTCCAACACGAGCTCTCGTACAAATAAAGCCTAAATTGACACATTAAGTCATGTAGGAGATGAATCCTAAGGAGTCTACATCAGATTCACCCTTAGAGATTCGAAAAGGGGAGTTGATACACATAGAATAAACTTCTCTAGAAGAAGAAATTCAATATTATGTTCTAGACATGATGATAAAAAAAAACATGGAGTAATACGTGAAACATTTCTCTTGAACTTTTAAGTACAGAATCCCATCTTGGTATAAGGGAGACTCTTAAACCCATAGTGCTCCCAAGAAATGTACATATATATCCATTCTTGAGAATGATACATCACGGATCCTTAATATAAGAGGGCATTACTTTGTTTGGAATCGTAATGTTTTATTTTTACGATCAAGAATACAATCACTTCGCAAGTAAATATTTAGACTATCAAAGAAATTTGCATAGAGATAAGATGAGTTCCCATAGCTACATAGATATTAGTTCAATTTATATAACTATATGTCATCTACAAACATTTGTAGACACATTTCTTCATTAGAACCAAAACTTTTCAAGTTTTTGATTAGACCTTTTATTGTGTTATATTTGATGATCCATCCCAAAGAATAAGTAGTAAGAACAAAGAGTTCGGGTGCAAGAGGGCATCCCTAATTTTAAGATTTTGGAATCGAGATGGCGAATAAGAGGGATCATTTATTTGGTATGCCTATTCCATTGTTCTATTTCCATGAAAAGGTGGAATCAACAACCTTTATCTCGTTCGATTTCCCTATATGAGCAACAAAATCTAGATCTTGTCCATATTTAGAATCATTCAATAGTCATTGAATTATTCGTTTGTCATATTGGATTAGTTTTGAGGAAGGGGGCATGTTGCCACATTCTATGAAATGTTATTTCGTGAACCTTATCGCAAATAGGCAATGAGGCAGCATTGATGACAAAAAATATCCATACAAAGGAGATTGTCATTAGTCTAACTCCCAAACAATACTTTGAATGTAGACCCGGTTATTATTGCAAAAATGGTGGTCTAGAATTGAATGGATTACATGTTTGACTAGTTCTTTGGCAATCACATCTTTCGAGGTTTGAGTCAGAGGTAACCCGTGTCATGGTCAGCCCTCACAACATGTCCTATAAAAACTCGGTCTATGTTATGATACACCTATCTTATGACATCATAGATCGTTTGTATGCTTCCAAAGAAGAATCAAAGTGTTTCTTGTTTTAAAGACGATGTCTGACAAGCCAAAGAGAATGCCACCAATGTGTTGATGTACGCATTCAAAATTAAGATTCTAAGCTCTCAATATGACTGAAGAACTCGTAGCGACATGGACAGAAGTCTACACAAGGATTTCCATGATTTCATGCAACCAAAGCATCATGTGAACCTGAAAATGTTTCAGTATTCGTTGTCTACTAAGCTTGACAGAAATATAAAGAATGGATCATTACTTCCCGAAAACACACCACAGAATGTACATATCTTATTATATCAATCACACTAAGGGCTTGTAATTTAAAAGTAGAAGCTATTGCAAAGAAAATAAGGAATATGGAGCCAGATGATAGTTTTGGGCAACATTCTTTGGGTCATTATAGAGGTAGCTATCGAAGGAATTGGATGTATCTTGGAAATTAACCTTCTTGACTCAGGAAACCTGGACACGACAATAAAGACATTGGAATTTAAGGCAATCTTATCTTAATCCACACCAAAGTTCTTCCAAACAAACGCTATGCTACTAGTGTGCGACACCCTCTTGTGGCTTTTTCCCTTGTCAAAAAATGCCATATTGTCATGTGAAGCTTGCATCACCCTACACGGAGTATAAAAGGATCTATTGACTGCTGAAGTATATGACAAGATGTGTGGATACATTGATTGTGAAGTAGTTGAGACCCTGTTCATCGAATGGTATGAGGATGCCATGACCTTGGAACATTTGAGCTCCCTACTTCGAGCTCCCCGAATCCATAACTAGGAACATTTGGAAGTTATATAAATTATCTGACAAGCAGGTTCTCCTATGCTACCTTCTGTGATAGATAACAACTTTTTTCCCCATAAACTGAAGATGTCTGTGAAGTTCTCCTAGAGATGATGGGGACAAAAAGATTTGTAAAGGCAACTGTTCATGACTTTGTGGAAAACGATTCCAGCAATGTTGTTCTTCTTTCTTGTGCAATTTGGCAGACATGAGGACGATCGCCATGGCTCTCTCTCTTTGTTTACGAACATTGTCTATGCATCGTTCAACGCAGTGGAGCCGAAGTGCACATGATGGAAGTGGGATCTCATGTGACTTGCTGAAATGTGAGTATGAGCACATGTTTAGTCTATTTATGCTCGAGTCCCACGCGTGCGTTTGACTACGTGCTTGCCGATAATATGTTTATGTTTTTGCTGATGAATGTGTTCAAGATGCACGCGGCTGCAACTAAGATTGTGGTGCAACTAGGAAAAACCTAATATCGACTGAAATGCATAGAAGCAGAGAGAAAGTGTGGGATGGAGATAAGCATCAACTGCAGAAGCTTGAAGTTGCAGCATGCAGTTGGTGTTACCACATGTGTTTGTGTGTGTGTGTGTGTGTGTGAGAGAGAGAGAGAGAGAGAGAGAGAGAGAGAGAGAGAGAGAGAGAGAGAGAGAGAGAGAGAGAGAGAGAGAGAGAGAATTTCCTCTCCTATCATTTCTATGGTGTTCTCTTTCATTTAGCATCATTCCATAATAGTTTCCTCGACTGCATCCCCCTCCAAAGTCTCCTATAAATCATTATTATTGATAAGTAGATGTACGGGACACATATCCTCAATCAGCGAATAACCATGGTTTTAGAGATATGTGAAGTATTTCGTTGGTGATGCACCACAATGCACTCTCGTTCTCGAGAGCTCCACGATGATACCCTCGAAGTAGAAAACTGAGCTCTTAAGGCTGCACACGGTACTCCGCACAACGGTTGCAGAATATGCAAAAAAACAAAATACACATGGAGCACGAATACAGACTTCTTAGGTGATACAAATGCGGTCAAACTTACAGTCTGTGGTTGACTAGGCCACTATATGTTTTATTAAAGAACAAATACAAAGAACTGTCGAGTGGCCATTTGGCCTTTCATATGGACTGTAACGGTAACAATCTCCTACTAAAGGCCAATATGGACAAAGCAACTATGAGAGAAAAATAAAGAATGATAAAGAATACCTAAGCATAAGTATACAAACTATACCTCCCACTTGATGGGCATGTTACACAGTATACAAGTGATTGTGTAAGATCATGAATCAAGCAACCCCCATCAAGTGACAACAGTGTGGAAAGCTATCCTGTGGTAGAGCTTTACTCAAAGCATCTACAACATTATCTCGAGTGTGAACCTTCTCAAGAATAATGCATTCAATGGCTAAGAAATATCTAATGAAGTGATACCTCACCTCAATGTGCTTGGTCTTTGCATGATAGACTGGATTCTTAGTGAAAGCAATGTCACTTTGACTATCATTAAGCAACTGAAGTGGATGCTAAGGTAAACCCATATCACAAGCAAGACGAGAAATCCACAATGCTTCCTTACATGCCTCACTTGCTGCAACATATTCTGCTTCTATGGTGGAAACAACTCTACATTCCTGAAGATGCGATCTCAAAGAGATAGGATCTCTAGCAAAATGAAAAATGTACCCTGATGTAGACTTACGATTCTCAACATAGTCAGAATCTGTGTAACCAATAATGGATGCCTTCCCTCTACCTAAGCATAGACACTTATCCTTAGTGCCACTCACATATCTCAAAATCATCTTGACCGCTTTCCAATGTTTCTTGCCAGAATTAGACATATATCTGCTCACAACTCTCACTACAAATGCAATGTATAGTCTCATAGCTACCATAGCGTACATGAGACTACCAACAGACTCATAGGGAATTTTGGTCATGAATTCCTTTTTCTCATGGGGCAACCATCCTTGCTCAATTTCATGTATGTGGGTAAAAGTGTACTCAATGCCTTTCCACCCTGCATATTGAACTTGTGAAGTACTTTGGATATGTACTGTTGAGGTTGTAGCAAGGAAAGACCAAAATCCTCACCACCTTGCATGGAAGCAAGAAGGAAAGCTCAAGAGTGACTCTCCTCTTATCCACCCCTACCTCCCACATGTTCAAGCCACTGGCATCAGACACATGCTATGCCACGTGCTTGAAAACAAGGAGAATAGGGAGTTAAGGATCCTAGTCCATGAGGAAAATACAAGCAAATGCAACTACTCTACTCACACAAAGGAGAGACATGCATAGGCACACACACCACTCTCACACAGTCACAAAGACACAATACATGAAATGTAAATAGTCTTGGAGTAAAAGAGAGCCTTCTTCCATTGATAAGAGATACATGAGAGCACGTCGACCAAAAGCTCCCTCTTTACAAAAATGAGCTTCTATATATAGGCTAAGCTCTATTCCCCATGTGCTTTTCTGAAAAGTCAAAAAGTGAATCTCTCTCTAACTAACATATCTTGGGCAAATATTCCTTTTGTAACCATCAAATCCCAAGAAATATGGGTGTGGGCTTTTTCACGTGTGTTCTCTCATATGTGTGCAAGAGAGGTGGCTATTTACAAGGTTTCATACCTTAGTATAAGATAAATATCAAAAAGTGTCCTAAGAGGGTGTTTTTATGTGAAATTTTAAGTAGATACAAAAAGAGTTATTCTTATGGTCTAGGGAGGGTTCCCATGCACAATTGAGGATGTGTGCATACCCTACAACCCAACACTCTCCCCCCCTCCCCTTAGAATTTGTCATCCTCGACAAAGCTAGAAAGGAAGAACATACACAACTCAACTGTTCCAAGTGGGAGTCTTCAAGTTTGAAAATCTTCAGGTCTTCAAAATCTGCTATTCTTCAGTCTACAAGGATTTTAGGCTGCAAATCTTCAGGTCTTCAATGATCTTCAAATCTGTAGCACTTCAATCTTCCAATCTATAAGCCATCAGTACTTCCTTCAATCTTCAAATCTTCAGTCTTTAGAGCTGGGCGACACAATCCCTTTGGGGGGCAGTCGGCCCAGCATACACCTCACTGTGTAGTCCCATGTAGGACTGATAGAGCCTCACCCAAGAGCTCCTAAACATGAAATTAAGCATACACAACTACTAGACTGTTTCTGAAAAAGAGGTAGAATATAACATTTAGTTCAACATTTAGTTTCCACTTCAGGAAAAAGAACTCTTGAAAATTTTCTTGTTCTTGCAATCCAAAAACATAGACCAAAGAGCAAGGAGCCCAGCAAGGACCAATAGTACTCATCTCGTATATCTCAGTGATGCCACAATCACGTCAACATTCTTAAATATGTTATTTCCAAGTGAGTGTGTGACACATTGCAATGTATAGTGTAAGGAATTGAACTCACAACCTCTTGGTTAGGAATGTGATGGGCTAACCACTTGCCCCAAAAGCCATGGTTGAGGATTACTTCCTAATCCTCTCTCTTAGGGTGTGGTTCAACCATCTCCTACCAGGATTATGTTACATTCTTCCCCCCTTGGTCGATCATTGTCCTCAATGATCTGCTCTTGTATCCCTCTAGCCTCGGTGATTAGTCCCTTGAACTCCCTAGGTGCCCTTGAATTGATGTTCCTCAACATCGCATAGTTTCTTGAACCTTGTTCGCAACCTTGGTCTCTTGAACCCTTGCTCTCAACCTTGGTGTCTTGAACCTTCTTGTTCGCAACCTTGGTGTCTCAAGCCCTTGTTCTCAACCTCAGTCTTGAACCTTGTTCTCATCCATGCTTGGTATCTTGAACACTCAATCAAGTGCCACCCAAGTATTTTCAAGGAATTCACACTTCCAAGCTAGCTCATTGGAAAGCTGGTTCCGAGAGCTTTCCAACGGTATATTACACGCCTCAATCCGACCTACGGATTGAGAGATACACCCCAATCTATGTTAGGTCCATCCTTGAAGCCGACGCGCGCGCCTTCCACAATTCCTACCCTTTCACATAGAGGATGCCCAAGCGCCTTTTTTAGAGGCCATTGGATCATTCCACCTTGCCCAAGCCTACTTCCTAGGCTCTGATACCAATGTAAGGAATTGAACTCACAACCTCTTGGTTAGGAATGTGATGGGCTAACCACTTGCCCCAAAAGCCATGGTTGAGGATTACTTCCTAATCCTCTCTCTTAGGGTGTGGTTCAACCATCTCCTACCAGGATTATGTTACATATAGCATGAGATGTATGTGGTTTCATGATTAACTTATGTTCTTGCCATCATTTATACTATGGTCATATCAGAAAAGCTTGCTAATTAACATGAGTATTATGCATTCAAAAAATGATTAGGCAATAATGCAATAGTACGATATGGAAAAGAGGTTATTGCATAGACTTAATTTTCAACAATACATGGGTGTTGGCAGTAGCCAGAGGCATAGAAGACGTGGAAGCATGTGAAAATAGAGCATAACGAAGAAGCAGGGAGTCAGTCGAATCATTTTTCAAAGAATTAGGTTTTATAAATACTTTTCAAAATCTCCAATAGTGATTTTCATCACTTTTGTACCATATGTAACATAGAAAAACCCTTTTTGTAATTTATAGCTCCAATTTGTGCAAACCGAGGAGTCCTCGAGCTTGAGGAGCTTAGGTAGAATGAGCATACCAATTTTTGTTACTTTTAGACACCGTTTACCCTTTCAAATAGCATCTAGAACCTATTTTCTAACTATGCCGGTCACTAGATGTGAAACCGGTCAAAACTAGTCTAGAATCTATAAAAAGAGCTAGAGAGCTCATTTTTGAGGTTAGCTAGTGTAGACTTGTATGAGCTAGAGTGAGCTTGAGCTTGTAAGAGTGTTCTTGAGTAATAGAGTTGATTTCCTACCTTCCATTGTATCTTGCTTGTCTTCTACATGTGTGTGTGTATGTGTGTGTGCATCTCTATGCTTCTCACCTTCACTCTCACTACATCTCACATTCGCGATCTTCATATCACTCCTATCTCTTCCGCGGATTGACATTAAGGAGGTGGAGCTTCTTAATTTGGTTCTCACCATTGTGCTAGAGCAACACCAAATTTGACGCCGTTGCCGGGGATCGAGTCTAGGACGAATGTGTGATGGTAAGAGTATAGAAAGAAGTGGCATTGGAAGGTTTAAAAATTCAGTTTTTGTTGTTGTTTTTTGTTAGCTCAGAAAATGGTTGGTTTTTATGCACTAATGCGGTTCTATTTGGCTAGGAAAATATGTTTGATTTCCGGTACCTGAAGAGTGGAAGTGATGATTGATGAGAAGTATTTGGAGGTAACACGACAACTTGTTGGTCGACGAGATGGGCTACCTCATGGGCAAAGAATGTCAAGAAAAATAGCTTTCTCCTCTTCGTGGGTGACTCTTGGTTGATATGTTCAAAGCAGAATGGTTGGGACAAAAACATTTTTTTTCTCTTTGTTTTTTGGAAGTATGTAGGACAACAAAAGGGGCTAATTTCACAAATGCCATCTTGGACCGTGTTGTATTTGATGGGTCAAACTTGCAAGGCGCTAATTTCAAGAATGCAGTTCTATGAGGATCAACATTTGATAATGCAAAGCTAGAGGATTCAAACTTCGAAGATGCTCTTATAGGTTATGTTGACCTTCAGAAGTTATGTAAGAACACTACTCTATCTTGACATGACGGAGGTTACTATGTCCAAGGCTTATGCAGTAGGTGCAAGCTTCAAAGGGGCTTCTTTTTTCGGATTTGAAAAAAAAAACGAGTGCTGGGGAATGATTGCCTTATCAAAAAGAAGTGGAAGAGGGGCGCCGAGGGGGAGATAAGAGAGGCTTCGCATTTTTTTGGAAGTCTCTCTCTGCTCGTTTTGTGGTGTACAGGGGATTCAGGTTACCCTTGGAGGCCGAAATTCGGTAAGAAAAGAAGAAGCAATAGAGTTTCGGAGGCCTGAATCGTGTTGCATATGCTGAAAACTTGTTCCCTTATCTAGTCCATCAGTTTTTTACGCTTTCCATATGTTGAATTCATCACTTTTTCATCCTTGAACTGTGCTCATATCAATTCATATTTGACATGCTCATCTGGGCCACTCAAAAAACTCATCGCTACTGGAAAATTTTGCGTGATAATAGTATGATGAACTCAGTTTCTTTTTTCACAGAGAAATTGACAGAAGATATGATGATGATACATTTACATCTTTTATGAAGGAAGTTGATTAATAAACAGTACAACTGTTTCCATGAAACATGCGCTTGACACTTAACGTGTAGTTATCTTACTTGAAATATCAAATGAACTTTGCACTCATATTCTGAAAAGAATGGAGCGATTGAAGTAGCACAACTCTCGAGGCTTATTTGAAATGTTGACTCTCTATTCTGAGTTATGATTTTATTGTCAATGAATTGCAAAAAATTATCTGCATATTCGTGCCCAGCTCTAAACATAAAACGTTTGATACATAATATTTTATCTGCGCTACAGAATGGTTGATCATTTGATTGCATCATTTGTTTTGATAAGCTAACTCCGAAAACTGGCGTGCGCTGATTGCACAATCTATTAGTTTAACATGTCTACAGTGCGGTAGAAATGTTGTATGTTCTTTGGAGTTGCAGCAATTTGACAAGAAGTATTTCTTTTTTTTTTTTTTTTTTCTCTCTTCTCTTAGTACAGATTGCCGGAGGGCATATTTTTGAACTTGTGTTTGCAAACTTGTTTGAAGTGAAAGGTCTTGTTTTTGTCAATGGTCTTAGTTATGGGGGGGTTATAATCTTGTTTTTGTGCTATTTTAATAATACTTGGTGAACGCTGTCCTAAAGGTCTACTTCAAATTGCTATGGAACGATGATGACGTTAGACCTTCGATTTAAGAAATTTAAAGTAACTATTGATGACTTACGTTCAGAGGTTTGAATGATTATTAATAAACAAACTTTTTGGATAAAGTGTGACAATGCCATGTGAATAGGGCGGTTCTCATTTGCAGTTGATATGTGACCTATTGCAATATTCATAGAAAGGCCGATTGCTATATGAAGATTATGTTCACCGTAGTCCTCCATCAACTACTCTTTTAATCATCAACCATTTCTTTGATTTACGATGTAATTGAACTGTTGACCGTCCATGAAATAATCCTTACTTTTGAACTTGATCTTTGTAACAAGGTTTTCTAATCTTTTAAACGATTTATGCATGATAAATAATGGAAATAATGGGTGACTACTAAGCATAGGAGTAAAGGACGAATTGCTTTCCCCAAATACTGCAATATCCTGAGATTGCTACAAGCACCCCGCGTGTGTCGTATTATCGACGATTGTCTTGATCCACCAAGGTCACTTTCTTGGCACCTTGTGTGCACCCCTAAGCGCGCTTGAGCCCGACCACAGCGTGTGAGAGGGTGTATAAGTGTTGGTGTGTGCATGTGTGTAAGAGGAGAAGGGAAAGGAACAGAGGGGAAGGGGAAGTAAGAGTGCATGAGAGTGTGTGAAAGCATAGGTATGTGTGAGAGTGAGAGAAGAGAGTTTGCTAAAAGGTAACCACTAGAGTTGGATGCCCCTTGGTGCATGTATTTGCCCGTATCTTCCCGCTATACATTAGAGTGAAATTGTGGACTTAGGGAGGCCCAAACTGACCTAGTTTCAAAAAGTTTTGGCAAAATATCATTGTGTGTAGGCACTTTCCCTTGGACTAGGAGAGGAAAAATTTTGGTGCGTTTGCCGGGAAAATCTTGGCACGTCTCTATAAGAGAGTGCCATAGGTTCGCCTAGCGCCACATGTTGGCCAAGCTTGCAGACCCCAGATCTAGTACATGAGCGAGGGGAGCTCATCCTTAGGAGCAACACAAACGCAAAGAGAGGAACGCGCTCAGAGAAGAGCCCTTGAAAGAGAAAGGAAGAGGTGGGAATCGCAAGTTGAGTCAACCTCGACTAGCTCGAAGAAATCTGCCAAAAATGTGTACTGCCATAGGAGAGTCGCGAATCAAGTGCGGAAGTTTGAAGGAGGGATCCTGAGGCCGCGTGCACTAAATGTTTGGGATCGAAGGGATATCGACATCACACCTCTGTTTGAAATGGCTCAGCGGATTTCGGTTCACTTGGGAGACTTCACCAAGTTCTCAGGTGCTCGGGACGAGGATCCTAATAGTTTTATCCAATTGTTTGAGGTTATGTGTGCAGCCAATGAGGTAGTAGACCAGGCTCAAAGGTTGAGGATCTTTCCGGCTACTCTTCGTGATGAGGCAGCCAACTCGTATGGGAATTTGACACCTCAAGAGTGTGGAACTTATCAGATGCTCAAGGAAGCCTTCTTGGCAAAGTTTCGACGACAAGGCTTCCAAGATAGATTGGCCCAACAGATGGATTACTTGCAACAAGGAGTCAATGAGAGCATCGATAACTACATTCAGAGAATGGAAACGTTGGTAAGAAAGATGGGCGCGAATGCCCCGAACGATGAGACATTGAAAAGAAGATTCATTTCGGGATTGAGAGATCCTACGGCACAGCAGCATATCAGCCTGACAAGACCGGCAACTTTAATGGATGCCAAGGAACAAGCAAGGCTTTGGGAGGAAGTACAATTATGTCAACAGAGGAAGATGGAGCTCTTATACGAGCCAATGGGAGGCCCAGGTAACATACCAATAAAAGATCCTGGCCAAGGAAGTCCCGCATTGACGACTCCAGCTTTTGTAGCTGCCACTAGCACGCCAGGCGAGGTAAAGCCTGCGCTAACTGAAGAACGAATATTGGAGTTGGTCACGCAAGCTATGAAAGCTGCCACAATGACCCAGGAAACATACACAGTAAAACCAGAGGTAACTACAAACCCCAACCAAGTGTTTAGATCGAATACATGGTGTGGAAAGTGCCATGGTTACGGCCATTTGGCTTCAGAATTCCCTACAGTCTCGAGAGTATTCACAGATAGATCACCACCTAGAATGCGTTGTACCTTTTGTGGAAGAACAAATCACACGGAGGACCGATGTTACAATAAGAGAGCCTATGAAGAGAGGACCATGAAAATGGGAGATACAAGAGAAAGACCTTACACGGGATTGCCCACTCAAAGTATCCCACCTACATCTCATTGGGAAAACAGACCGACTTATGGATATGGTGCTCAGGGTCAAGGAGGGGACTATCCGAGAGGAGTTGCACGTGATCAAAGAAGAGATGGTCCAATCCAGTGCTGGAGATGCCACGGCTTTGGCCATACTCAATCTAGATGTCCAAACGAAAAGAAACCAGTTGATTATACCCCACTATGTAGGTATTGTAGTGGAGAGGGACACTTTGATAAAGATTGTCCAAAACAAAGAGCTTCCACTGGCAAGGATAAGGGACCAATAGGGTCCTCGAATTATGTTGATACTCAGATGCATTCCACATCGAGAGTTCAAGAGCACGTTCCTACGATCGGAGTAGTGTTCAAGACACCGAACCCTCAAGAAGGTTCTAGCTCGTCGATGCACTTTGTGGATGCTTACCAGGCCAAGAAACCGCATAAAGAGCCCACTGTGGCAGTAGTCACAAGAACTCAAGAGTATTTGAAGAAAAATCCAGAAGAAGAAAGCGAAAAAGCTAGCCAGGAGAAGATAACCGAACATGGAGAGGTAGAGAACCAAGTTGGAGGATTTGATGAGCAGCAAGAGTTTGAGGATGGGGAAGAGATAGAGATTCTTCCACCAGTGACCAAGGAGTTTGTGCCAAGCATAGCACCATTCCCTGAAAGATTGAAGGCTCCTAAGAGTAGGAAGGAAAGACAAAGTTTGGAGGAAGTGGACATTGTAAAGTTGCTCGCGGACACGGAAGTCACGCTAGACATTGGCACATTGCTGAAATGTTCACCTGCATATAGGAAACAATTCTACAACGAATATATTAAGAAGTCGAGGAAAGCTCGAGATAAAAAGAGACAAGATAAAGATGTCCAAGGGATCATTCAAAGTATTACAATGCAAATTGATTCGAATGCTCCAGCTGTGACAGTCGAGATTAAAGGGTATGCAGTCCCTGGTGCTCAGTTAGATAGTGGAGCCGCAGTCAACCTTATGACTGAGTTCATGATGAAAGCTTTGGGCCTCAACCACATGGAAGAAACTCCCATGTCCTTGAGAATGGCAGATCAAACACAAGTAAAGCCTGCGGGTCTTTTGAAGAATGTAAGTACAGTTGTGGGCGGTCTAGAGTTTAAAGTTGATTATCTGATAGTAAGACCAAGGACCTCAGAGGCTACCTTCTCGATCTTACTTGGACGGCCATGGCTGGTGCAAGCCGAATGTGTGCACGATTGGCGCATAGGATTTATCACAATTGGACCGAAGGGTGACCGAATACAACTTCAAGTGTCTCCAAACTTGACCGGCAAGAAATCGACAACATCTGAGGAAAGGGAGCAAAAAGCAAAGGAAAAGGTTAGACAAGAAATGGCACGGGTAAGATTTGCCCTGCGCACGGAGACTTCTAAGGACCTTTCACAGGATGGATTTAATCTGCAATTGGCCAACCTCCAACATGCGAAAGTGGGCGAGTACAAAGATCCACTATGTTACAAGGATGACTCAGACCAGGAGTTGCTGGGATGGTTGACACATACAAGTGAATTTGAGTGCTACATGTTGAGTATAGACGCAAAGGAAAATAAAGCTACCCAATCCCTGAAGAAGGGAACTTCAAAAGATGAGTTGAAGCTGGAGTTAGCTCCGACAATGGAAGTACAAAAGTTGAGAGAAAGGGTTAGAATGCTAGAAGAAGAGCTTCTAAGGCGAAGTCGACAATCAGACAGAGAAGCGGAAAGTAAAACTAAAGTGCGGGAAGCCATTGCAAAAGCTGAACTTAAGAAATTGGGTGCGGTTGAAAAAGGACAAAACAATGATTTACTGGCCAACCATGCATGCGTGATCGGAGAGCACGTTCCAATCACAACGTCTTCAAGGAATAGGGAATATTCGCGAGAAGCTCAGGTGGAAAAATGGGAAATTTTTCCAGAAAAGTTCTTGAGCGTGGGGTCAGAGATACCAGAGGGAGTACGAGATTGCATTAAATTGGCACTCAAAAATTTCAGCAAGGCCTTTGCATGGTCATACAGTGATCTGAGAGGAATTGATCCCCGAATCTGCCAGCATTATATAGATTTGGAAGAAGGCACCCGACCAATATGTCAACGACTTAGGCGGACAAATCCAGTCTACTCGGAATTGATCAAGCTGGAATTGACTAAATTATTGGAGGCAGGATTTATATATACCATCGCATCCAGCGAGTGGGTATCACCAATTGTAGTTGATCCGAAGAAAAATAAGAAAATCCGTATTTGCATAGATTACCGTAAGTTGAACGAGCACACAAAGAAGGATCACTTCCCTTTGCCATTCACTGATCAAATCTTGGACAGAGTGGCTGGCCATAAATTGTACTCATTTTTGGATGGTTTTAGTGAGTACAACCAGATCCAAATCCATGAAGAGGATCAATCAAAAACTACTTTCACCACAGAATGGGGTACGTATGCATATCGTGTGACGCCATTTGGATTATGCAATGCACCGGCCACATTCCAGAGGGCAATGATAGCTGCATATCAAGACTATTTGCAGGATTGGATGGAGATATTCCTCGATGATTTTGCAATCAGAGGCAATGATGAAAACATGATGGAGAGGATCGAAGCTATTTTAAGAAGAAGCATGGAAAAAGGCATCGCATTAAATCCTGAAAAGTGTACATTTGGAGTGCGAAGAGGATTGCTTTTGGGACATGTTATTTCCGAAAAAGGGATCGCGGTTGACGAGGATAAAGTGGAAAAAATTGGACAACTTCCACCTCCTCAAAACTTGCGGCAACTCAGAGGATTCTTGGGGCATGCTAATTATTACCGACGATTTATATTAAATTTTGCATCAATAGCAGCACCATTGACGAATCTTTTGAGGAAAGACCAACAATATAAATGGACTGGAGAGTGTCAAGTTGCATTCGAATTGATCAAAAATAAATTGATAAATGCGCCAATTTTAGTAGCATCCGACTGGACGAAAGAATTCCATGTGCATACCGACGCTTCTCATACTGCGGTTGGAGCAGTGCTATGCCAAGCCGATGAAAAGAAGTTGGACCACCCTATTTATTACGCAAGTTGCAATTTGAATAGCAGTGAGAGGAACTACACGACTATAGAAAAGGAATGCCTCTCGATGATCTTTGCGGTAAACAAGTATCGGCATTACTTGATGGGAAAACATTTCACGTTTTATGTGGATCATGAAGCCCTAAAGTACATCATTAATAAACCCGAGCTATCAGGGCGATTGATGAGGTGGATGCTACTCCTCCAAGAATTTCAGTTCACAGTGGTAACCAAACCAGGCAAAGCACATATATTGGCTGACCATTTATCTCGAATTGTTAATGAGGAGCCAATCTCTGGTGTGCCCGACGATGCTCCTGATGGACATCTATTCTAGGCCGATGCTAAAATACCTTGGTATGCGGACTTGATGAACTTCTTATGCACCACTAAATATCCGCCAAGAGCAAGCAAGAGAGAGAAGCAAAAACTATTAGCACTCGAAAAACATCATAGCATCATTGGTGAGCAGCTCTATCGATATTTTGTACATGAAAGCATTTATCGAAGATGTCTCTAGGAAGAAGAAGCAGCCCTAGTATTGAGAGCATTACATGATGAACCCTGCGGTGGGCATTTTGCTGGTGAGCTGACGGCAAGAAAGATTTTATTGGCTGGGTATTGGTGGCCAACGCTGTTCAAAGACTCCCACACATACTGCAAGAAATGCGACAAATGCCAATGAATGGGCAAACCCACATTAGCACATGCTGCTCCTCTCACGCCGGTGCTTGCTCTTAAGCCCTTTGAGAAGTGGGGAATTGATTTTGTGGGGCCTATTGATCCTCCCTCACGAAGAAGATCCAATAGGTATATCTTGGTCTGTACTGACTATGTTACCAAGTGGGTAGAAGCCAAAGCTCTGAAGACTGACCGAGTTGTTGATGTAGCTAAATTTTTGTACGAACAAATCATCACCCGATTCGGATGCCCGTTGGAAATAGTGAGTGATAGAGGAACCCATTTTGTCAACGAACTGATCGAAGAATTAATGGAATTGTATAAGATCAAACACCGGAAGAGCACTCCATATTACCCGAGAGCGAATGGACAAGTGGAGGTCACCAACAAAGTTCTTGAACAGATTCTAACAAAGACAGTAGCTGTGCATAGGAGAGACTGGGATGAGAGACTTCTGGAAGCTTTGTGGGCGTATCGAACATCCTACCGAGTGACGACTAAGAGCACTCCATTCTCCCTAGTATATGGCGAGGAAGCCATCTTTCCCATCGAAAAAGAAGTTCCGACATTAAGAGTGGCCATCGAGGCCAGGCTGGGAGAGGAAGAGTCATTGAAGGAAAGGTACATACAACTGGTCAAGCTAGAAGAAAAGAGACTCATTGCACAACAAAGTCTGGAAGCTATTCAGAAAAGACGTAAGGAGAGGCATGACAAGAATCTCAAGACCTATGTGATTCAAGAAGGAGATTTGGTGCTAGTTTATGATAGTAAATATTATAAATTCCCGGGGAAGTTACATACAAGATGGGCAGGACCGTTTAAGGTGGTGGAACTCAACTCCAATGGTTCCATGCAAATTCAAGATTTAGGAGAAGAATGTGCTCCCGTGAAGGTTAACGCGCTTCGAGTTAAACCATATTTCAAGTAGCATTAGGACGGGAGAAGCCAGACGAGATCCAAGCAGAAGGACGTAGTAGATTCCTTGTACATAGATGTATATATATATATATATATATATATATATATATATATATATATATATATATATATATATATATATATATATATATATATATATATATATATATATATATATATGCGCATATGTAAGCTATGATTTGTGTGTCATAAATATTCTTCCTTGCTAGCTCAAGAATTTTGGACTTCTAATTATTTTTTGTGTTGCGCAGAGACTGTTAGGAGCTAAGTAACAAAATGGCAGATCAAATAACCCAACTCTACTTGTACGAGCTAAGGATATATTTCTCGGACCAAACATTCGCCCGCATGGACATAGATGTCGACGACTTTGAGACGGAATATGATGTGGAGGAAGCGCACTGGCTGGTATGCTTCATAAACCAGGGTTTGGATGTTATGTTTTATATTGAGTGTTTTGAGGAATACCTGACCCGACATGTAGGATGGGCGGGGGATCGATATTACTATTTCGACCCTTCGAGGGAAATGCCTAACGAAGAGAACGATATCACTTGGGCTTGGGCAGATGTGTTCACGATAGGAAGTGATGACGGAGCTCCTGAAGTTGAGCCTGACTCACCTTAGGGAAGTCGTTGGGATGCGAGTACGATGTGAGGCTACATGAGACATCCCGGAGACCCACATTCTAGATCGTCTAAGGATAGGTACAGGAGGGACTAAGGCATAGCTGGTTGTAGTTACCTAGTGAAAAGTCAAATTAATGAATGCATATGTAGTGTCTGTAATTGAGAGAATGGAGTGAAGGGGTGGTTGATCTGTCAAAGGCTAGAGTGTATATGTTTGCATGCATGTGTGGGAAAAGTGGGAAAAAAATCCCTTTCTTCCTCTCCCTAATTCTCAGGACTTGGGTAAATTAATTCACTATGAAAAAAAAAAATGTTGTTGTGATCGTACCAATGCGCTATGGTGGGCTAGTAGGTGGGTGGAGTTATCCTAGCCGGGTGGTTAGGACCACAAGCCGCAACTAGTTTCGCCATAGGCTTGGGATGTATATGTTTATGTCTTAGCTATGCGCCATAACTGGTTGGTAGGTAGGTGGAACCATCGTGGCTAGGTAGTCACGATCACGAGCTGTATCCGGCTTCGTTATGGGCTAGCTGATATATGTTATGTGTTATCATTGTGTGTTTGTGTGTTGTGCGCTGCATTGCATTGGTAGATGGGTGGAATCAACCTGATCGGGTGGTCAGGTCCACGAATCGCATCCAATGTCAATGCAGGCCAACGAGTGAATATAAATAAAATTTATGTATGAAATTATTCCCCACTCCTGAGGGGGAGAGAGAGAGAGGAGAGGGCGATGATCGCCTGGAAGGGAACGTTATTTGCTTGTGTGATTGGTATGTGATGGCTTATGACAGATCAGCCCACTTTGAATCAACATTCTTGAAGGCACGGAGACTCTATATGTACTTATGGATGAGGCTTTAGCGAGGTAATGCAACGGTCTTGCTTTATAACTTGTGTGCTCTATCCGAGGGTTTTCCAGAGTGTGGGGCACTCTAGGGTTTTTATGTAGGTCCTGACTTGTACTCGGGTCTTGATGGCTTTTGTAGGACGACGATGGGGATTCTTCGGGAACGTCTAGTCATGGAATAATTGTACATAGCGAATAGTAGGTCAATAAAAGGAGTATGCATTTTGGGTATGTTGCATCTCCTGTTGAATTCATTTTAGTTATTGTTGTTTATTTTGGTATTTCCGTTTCTGTTTGATCGTAATGATAGTTGCATGTGTAAAACATAAAAAGGTATGCATGTGTTATTTTGGTTGAGACTATGTTCATAATGGAATGCATGAGCAATTTGATGTATGTGGAATTGGAGTTGCATATATGTGCATGTTCTTGGATCATTTGGAAGTGACTGATTTGTATGTATTCATGAGTGATTTCTTTTAGCACTGATAGCTTCAATGAGTGCAGGTTCAATGGAAGTGACGGCTCGATGAAAAGGTATGCGAACCAATTGTAAATTGACATGTTGATGGTTGTTTGGATTTTATTGCAACAAGAATGGCTTGTCGAGGACGACTTCGCAAATAAGAAGAGGGGAGTATGTTAGCTCAGAAAATGGTTGGTTTTTATGCACTAATGCGGTTCTATTTGGCCAGGAAAATATGTTTGATTTCAGGTACTTGAAGAGTGGAAGTGATGATTGATGAGAAGTATTTGGAGGTAACACGACAACTTGTTGGTCGACGAGATGGGCTACCTCATGGGCAAAGAATGTCAAGAAAAATAGCTTTCTCCTCTTCGTGGGTGACTCTTGGTTGATATGTTCAAAGCAGAATGGTTGGGACAAAAACAATTTTTTTTCTCTTTGTTTTTTGGAAGTATGCAGGACAACAAAAGGGGCTAATTTCACAAATGCCATCTTGGACCGTGTTGTATTTGATGGGTCAAACTTGCAAGGCGCTAATTTCAAGAATGTAGTTCTATCAGGATCAACATTCGATAATGCAAAGCTAGAGGATTCAAACTTCGAAGATGCTCTTATAGGTTATGTTGACCTTCAGAAGTTATGTAAGAACACTACTCTATCTTGACATGATGGAGGTTACTATGTCCAAGGCTTATGCAGTAGGTGCAAGCTTCAAAGGGGCTTCTTTTTTCGGATTTGAAAAAAAAAAACGAGTGCTGGGGAATGATTGCCTTATCAAAAAGAAGTGGAAGAGGGGCGCCGAGGGGGAGATAAGAGAGGCTTCGCGTTTTTTTGGAAGTCTCTCTCTGCTCGTTTTGTGGTGTACAGGGGATTCAAGTTACCCTTGGAGGCCGAAATTCGGTAAGAAAAGAAGAAGCAATAGAGTTTCGGAGGCGAGTATCATTTAATTGAGAACCAGTACAGAAAAGAAAAAGGGGAACAGTAACGAGGACGTCGAAGGAGGCTTGTAAGGACAAAAAGGGAGGTGGCTGAAGGATTCGACAGAGGGAATTGGACTTGGCAGCTGTCTCAGAGAAAGCTAGAGATCAGGCAGAGGAGAAGACCGTGGATCTAGTTCTTTGTCAGATGGCTTTGTCATGTTCCTCCTGCCGATGGTGATTCTTGGAAGGAAATAGTATCCTGCGCAAGCGGAGAACGTGAGGAGCAACAGACGATGGAGAAAAAAATCTGGTAAAAAGTTTATTTGATTAAATCTGATGTTGATGAAAGAGGATGCGTTGTCTGTTGTGGCATTAACTCAGCAGAAATTATTAATAGAGACGCAAATATTATTGCTTTGAACTAGCATAGCAATCATCTGATAAGGACGCATCTATCTGACGATGCTGAATACGACACCCTCTCACATTTTCTGGTAACCATGTGCCCTGTTGAATATAAATAAGTTCTCCGTACTCTAAAATATCTATTGCTGGTGATGAAAACTCCAGATGTATTCTCAACAAACATTTCAAACTATCTAGAGTCCTGAATCGTGTTGCATATGCTGAAAACTTGTTCCCTTATCTACTCCATCAGTTTTTTACGCTTTCCATATGTTGAATTCATCACTTTTTCATCCTTGAACTGTGCTCATATCAATTCATATTTGACATGCTCATCTGGGCCACTCAAAAAACTCATCACTGCTGGAAAATTTTGCGTGATAATAGTATGATGAACTCAGTTTCTTTTTTCACAGAGAAATTGACAGAAGATATGATGATGATACATTTACATCTTTTATGAAGGAAGTTGATTAATAAACAGTACAACTGTTTCCATGAAACATGCGCTTTACACTTAACATGTAGTTATCTTACTTGAAATATCAAATGAACTTTGCACTCATATTCTGAAAAGAATGGAGCGATTGAAGTAGCACAACTGTCGAGGCTTATTTGAAATGTTGACTCTCTATTCTGAGTTATGATTTTATTGTCAATGAATTGCAAAAAATTATCTGCATATTCGTGCCCAATTCTAAACATAAAACGTTTGATACATAATATTTTATCTGCGCTACAGAATGGTTGATCATTTGATTGCATCATTTGTTTTGATAAGCTAACTCCGAAAACTGGCATGCGCTGATTGCACAATCTATTAGTTTAACATGTCTATAGTGCGGTAGAAATGTTGTATGTTCTTTGGAGTTGCAGCAATTTGACAAGAAGTATTTTTTTTTTTTTTTTTTTCTCTCTTCTCTTAGTACAGATTGCCGGAGGGCATATTTTTGAACTTGTGTTTGCAAACTTGTTTGAAGTGAAAGGTCTTGTTTTTGTCGATGCTGTTAGTTATGGGGGGGTTATAATCTTGTTTTTGTGCTATTTTAATAATACTTGGTGAACGCTGTCCTAAAGGTCTACTTCAAATTGCTATGGAACGATGATGACGTTAGACCTTCGATTTAAGAAATTTAAAGTAACTATTGATGACTTGCGTTCAGAGGTTTGAATGATTATTAATAAACAAACTTTTTGGATAAAGTGTGACAATGCCATGTGAATAGGGCGGTTCTCATTTGCAGTTGATATGTGACCTATTGCGATATTCATAGAAAGGCCGATTGCTATATGAAGATTATGTTCACCGTAGTCCTCCATCAACTACTCTTTTAATCATCAATCGTTTCTTTGATTTACGATGTAATTGAACTGTTGACCGTCCATGAAATAATCCTTACTTTTGAACTTGATCTTTGTAACAAGTTTTTCTGATCTTTTAAACGATTTATGCATGATAAATAATGGAAATAATGGGTGACTACTAAGCATAGGAGTAAAGGACGAATTGCTTTCCCCAAATACTACAATATCTTGAGATTGCTACAAGCACCCCGTGTGCGTCGTATTATCGACGATTGTCTTGATCCACCAAGGTCACTTTCTTGGCACCTTGTGTGCACCCCTAAGCGCACTTGAGCCCGACCACAGCGTGTGAGAGGGTGTATAAGTGTTGGTGTGTGCATGTGTGTAAGAGGAGAAGGGAAAGGAACAGAGGGGAAGGGGAAGTAAGAGTGCATGAGAGTGTGTGAAAGCATAGGTATGTGTGAGAGTGAGAGAAGAGAGTTTGCTAAAAGGTAACCACTAGAGTTGGATGCCCCTTGGTGCATGTATTTGCCCGTATCTTCCCGCTATACATCAGAGTGAAATTGTGGACTTAGGGAGGCCCAAACTGACCTAGTTTCAGAAAGTTTTGGCAAAATATCATTGTGTGTAGGCACTTTCCCTTGGACTAGGAGAGGAAACATTTTTACTTAGTTTTTGGTGTTTTTCACCTCCCCCACACTCCATCTTCATCACCGCATCATCATCTTCCACTCCAAAAAAAATCAGAAAATTCACCATATCCACCAATTCTCCTCATTTCCCCTCATTTGTGCATGCGAGAGAGAGAGAGAGAGCTCTTATGCTTGTATGTGCTTTTGTGTTTTTGAGTTTTCTTGCAGGTACAATGCTCTAGTGCATCAGGAAAGCTGCAAAAAGGTAAGAAAATCACTTTCTGTCAGAAAATGCCGACTGTGTCAAACCATCGCGATGGTCTGCCAAGTTCGGAATTTGAGGTAGGCGAGTTCACCATTGTATAGGCGATCCTTGCGCATATAGGAATCCATACTTGCATCTTGACAATTTGCATTTTGGTGGACCATCACGATTGGCTCACGCCATCGCGATTGTGTCACACCATCGCGATTGTGTCACACCATTGCGATTGGCTCACACCATCACGACAGCTTGGTCGGACCATCGCGACGGTCTCACGCCATTGTGACGATTCACTTGAGCCATCGGGACGGTCCTTGACCATCGCAACAATCCCGTCAACCCCATGCCATCGCGATTGACCCATGCCATTGCGCCGATGCTACCACGTGGCAAGCTAGACCATCACGACGCCTCAACATTTGAACCATCACGATTGGCTCAAGCCATCGTGCCTTGTGACCATCGCGACGGGCTCATGCCATCGCGATTGTCCCGTTGACCGTTGACCTATGCCATGGCGATTGCTCATGGATTAGACCATCATGACGATTCATTGACACCATCACGATTGTTCCCTTTGGACCATCACAATCACTCAATTAATACGCCATGGCGACTGCCTACATTTCAGACCATCGCGACAGTTCGCTTCATCGGACCGTCGAGATTGTGCCACGCCATCGCAACGGTTCACCTGGACCATTGCGACGGTCCCAGACCATCGCGATTGTTGCAGACCATCGCGATTGCTCACCCCAAACGCCAATTTTAGGGTTTGATTTTTTGACCAATTTTGGGGCTATTTTTTGAAAATTTTTGGGTGATTAGACTCATAGGAGACCCCTTAGCTCATAGGGAAAGAAAAACCTGTGTATCAGTTTTTACCCCCGAGGGCCTGAATGATCATATCTTTTTCATCCGAAGTCCGTTTTTTGAGCTTTATAGCTCATTAGAAAGCTCTTTACGAGTACGATGTGAGCTCAACTGTTTTTTTTCAAAAAGAAGACATTGAGTTTTAGAGAGGATAATTTGAGGTTAACTATTGTTGGGACTAGGAAGCCAGGGGGCATTGAAATTTGGGCCAAGGAGAAAGGACTGAAAAGTGTACATATCGAAGTGCTTGATCATCCATTGTGAATTGGTCTAATAGTGGAATTTTACAGGTCTAGCAAGGGCAATCAAGGGCAATCAAAGCAAGGCAGTGAAGAACGCAGGGCTTGGGAAGCGCGGCTTCTTGGGCATCAGAGCAAACAAAGGAGCTGACTTGAGGTTGGAAGATTACTCAACCCCCTTAGTCAATTACTAGCTTAGGCTAAACGGTAGCATTGGGGATTAACGACGATAGGAACGTCTCAAGTTCAAGAGATTAAATTTTTTAAGTCCAAGACTAAAGTAAAGGTGTTTGATACGAAAACCTAAAGGAAAAGAACTTAAGTCTGATGGAACGAGAACTGAAAAGTACCACAGAAAGTCGATTCCTGATGCTTATAGTAAGACAAGACAAGAACTTAAAGACATTTAAAAAGAATCAAGCAAAAAAGAACAAAGAATGATTGACGATCAAAGAGTGCAAGGAAGTAAATTCATGAACCTCATTAGGGGAAAAAATACCCTGCATGGGCCTTGTAAGGATCCCTAATTTTTAGGGATTAAGCTTAATTCTGTTCTTGTTTAAGGGGACAAAGTGCATTTAATAGGGCACTTTTTAGTAGGCTGGAGTAGGCTTTTTTTTAGGCTTCAATAGGCCTCTCTCTTTCTTATTCTAGAGAGAGAGAAAGAGAATCTACTTTCCACATCATCAAACTCGTACATGTATTTGAATAAAAAAATGAATTTTTTTAAAAAGTCTCATTTTCAGTGTATATTAACTCAAAAGAGCCTATTTTTTAATATATATGTCAAAAGTCACTTTTTTGGGCCCATTTTCTGAAGTTTCTTTTAGAAAAAGTATAATTTTCAAACTCCCTCCAAAAGTAAGTGCCACATCATCAAATCCGTGACTATGCTTCCCCCAAAAAATGACTTTTTTCAAATTTCATTATTTTCAGCCATACTCAATGGAAAAATACACTTTAACCCATACACATACAAGAAAACACATTTTTTGAGCAAAACCTATGCTTTAGACTCCCTTCCAACCGGTTTTTCATCTTTGTTTTTGATATTGTTGGTCATTAGCAAAGATGGTGTTGACATGTATCACAAACTTCACAGTAGAACGTCCTCATGCTCCTGCATCAACAAGTATCCATGTTCGTGTGCCTAGAGAGTTTGCTCCAAATACACGATGCAACAATGATGCCAATTCTCAAAATGAACGTTGTGCAGCTGGAGAAAAAAGTATTGATCTTTGGGCTCATGGTTCACTCTATCCTCTTGATCCAATATCTTCTTACCATCCAACATTCCATAACCTCTCAACTTTACTTCAGTTCATTGGTGCGGGTGAAGCTCGACTATTAGGTTACTGCAAGAGATTATCTACACATTCACTTGCTACTGCTAAGTATTGGTTCCAACAATATCACATCCATCATATGAGGGTGGTCACTTTAGAAAGCACAATCATATCTTTACAAAAACAACTTGCAGATTTGGAACAGGATACTGAAGCAAAACAAAGCACAATTTCAAAGTTAACTGCCAATCTCCAGCAGCTGAAAGAGACTCCACTTGGTATGAGACATAGGAAAAGATCATTGTCATCCTTTGAAGCTCTTTCAAAAGGTGGTGGAGCACGCAAATGACGTATATATGCAACAAGGTGAGTGTTTGTTTTACTTTTATATGTTTTAATGAAGATTTGTAATGGAATATTTCATTGTGTAGGTCGTTTATTGAAGACATAACTGCTTCATCAACAACACAAGACCAATTCAAGCTGATGAATAGCTGTATAAACACCAAAGAAATCACTTATGCTTTAGACTCACACATAGGAAAGTGTATTAGAGTTGTTGTTGAAGCTGAGTTTTCAAAGAAGTTAAAAAATCTTATCACAGTGCAAGATGTGCAGGCAATATGTGACGAAGCGGGCATCAGTAGAAATGGGTATACTGCAATGTACACCCTTCTCAGGCAAGCCTTACAATCACAAGGTATTTCTCAAAGTATATTTCCATGCCCATATAAAGTGTCTATCGATAAAAAAACTTCAAATGAGGATGTGACTCGTACTATTGGACAATATTTATTCATAGAAGAAACTATGCCTGCCTCTATTTATCATCCAAATATTGCCAAGAAGCAATAAAAAATCCTATCTACACAAGGATTTACTTACACTAAATTCAACAATATATTTGTGGATCTTTAGAAGCTTCAACAAGCAATGGTTCACTTTTATAGTTCAACAATCAAAGGTACCCCTACTACATTTTATTTGGTGTTGAAGTTCTATTGCATTCAAGTGTCATATTAAGATAATGTTTTCTCTTTTGTGCAGACTGTAATGTTAAGTTAAAGTTCATACTGAAGCTTGATGAGTGTCAAATCATAAAGGGTTGGCAACTAGAAAGGTTGTGTGACGCTAATGAACGAAATTATGGACCATGCAATGAGTGATGAAACTTTAGGAGGGAGGGACCATTTGACTTACAGTGTGCAATCAGAGAGAGATATCTGGTGGTTAGGTGCTATAGAAGTTCCCAAAGAAACAAATAATGTTATTTCATGGATTTTTAGTAGGACTCCGTGCATTACGGAAGTAATCTCTTCTCAAATACATGGGCAAAAGCTTTTTGTAGATGATATAGGTGATTTTGATGTAGAATGGCATTTGGGTGGAGACCTTAAGAGTATAAAATGCATGTTAGGTTGTAAACAAGGAGCATCTTCTCTCTTTCCTTGCCCATATTGTACACAAGGTTACAAAGGATCTAAGACACAGTCTAAACATGCGAGGGCATTGACGAGAGTTGATGACTCTGAAGAAATTGATGAAACAGACTCATCGAATCACAGGGAATGGAAGATATCACTTTTGAGGTGTCCAATGTTACAGGAACCGACTCGTGATAAAATAAGCAATGATTGGAACCCCATTATCCCATTTCCATTAGTCAATGTTCACTTTTGTACTTTGCATGCATTCATGAGGATCTTTGATAGGCTTTTGAAGCTCCATGTTGAATATGCATTTGCAATGAAACCACTAGAGAGGTCTACAATAGCAATCCAGAAAATAGAAGATCTTTTGAATTCTATAGGTTGTCATGGTGGCCACGTATCTTTAGTTGTTAAGAAGTATGGTGAGTCTCAAGAGATTTTACAACAAGTTTCAATGACTGGGAAGAAGGCACGACGTTTCTTTAAAAAAGATGTGAATAGTCAAGATGATGGGAAATGGGAGCTTTGGAAGGACCTCTATTCAATTACAACTGACAATGATAGTCAGGTTGATCTCATTAACAAGCGAAAGAAGGTTTGGTCATCGTTCGATCAATTGTTACATTTGATGTGTTTGGCTTCCACTAATGCTTCACAACGAGAATTATTCCAAGTGACTTTGAAGGAGTTTACACAGTCATTCATCTTATCTTGGGGAGAAAGCAACATTACACATTACATAGTAAGTTTCGCTTACATTTTTTTATTTGGTCTTAAACACTATGTGTAGATCTTATTGACCAGATCATAGCATATTCTTTTTGCACATGGAGCATATTTTATGAATCGATATGGGTCACTGGACATTTTTAGTACACAAGGAATGGAGAAGTCACATTACAGGGCTAGGGGTGTTTACTTTAAAAACACTCGTCATGGGGGTGGTCTAATCCAATCAAACTATTTAGAAGAAATGTTCAATTGGTTTTTTCGTGCGACATTTGCTAGAAAATATGTAATTGAAAAGGCATGTGAGTCACAACTAGCAAAGATTACACGAAAGCTACAACATGATATTGCAAGAGAGAAGTGGATGTCATCGTCAGGACCCGAACATCATGCCCAATGGCGTGCACAAAGAGTCCACGAGGGTTCTGCTTGGAAATAATTTCCAAACTCTTAAAATGCATTATACTTTTCAAGGTTTTTATAACCCCTTTCACTTCAAATAAAATTCTACTATTTTTGTGAATATACTTTTAATGTCTTAAAACTAATTTTTATCCATTTAAATGTGAACATGACAATTCTTAAGTGAAAGCCTATAAATAGAGGTGTCGTTCCTCATTTTACCACTTTACAACCTAAGAGAATGGCACGCACAAAGCAGACTGCTAGGAAGGATCATGTCGTCTACCCTAGCCATGTGCAAGGTACTCAGCGCCCAACATGGATGACACCCCACAAGAAGCGTCGAACCACAAGCCACTCTTCAAGATGAAACTCGGGTGCAGGGACACAGTCCGGTAGCATTGCATTGCGGGGGGATGAAGCTTCACCAGAGAGAGATGTATCCCAAGAAATAAATTATTCCCCTTCCGCATATGATGATGAGCCCCCAATCAGGACACCAATGAAGGCAAGGCCCAGACAACGAGGACATAGACGAGTTGTGATTGAGACATCAAATTTATCGAGTTCCTCAGATGAAGAAAGTATAAATGAGCCACCATGGAACAATGATGATATCCCCGTGAACCATCGAGTAACACAAGGAGGCAAGACACTCCCCCCAGGACAAGGACAAAGACCAACCGATGAAGAAAGAGAGCAAGGTCGGGCAGAGGAAGTAAATGATGAGGCAGGACCATCTAGGCGTCCTCCAAGAAGAAAGAAGAACTATCAACCACGTCATAGACCACAATGACCACAACCCAACATCCCCCCAAATGCAAGAGCACCACAAAGGCGCAGAAAGCAAACCAGAGCCTTTGCGGAGATTTGACACTATCAAAAGTCTGTGGAGCTTCTGATTCCACGAAGGTCATTTGCAAGACTTGTGAAGGAAGAGATCCAACGCTATTGCGCTGGACTTCATATCCAAGGGATAGCCATTGAAGCTCTCCAAGAAGCTGCAGAGGCGTATCTTATGTCAACGTTGGAGGACTCTAACCTATGTGCCATCCATGCAAAGAGAGTGACAATACAACCTAAAGATTTGCAGCTAGCTAGGAGAATTAGAGGGAATAACCGTTAACCATAATTTGTACTCCCTTGTTTGGAGAACCTTTTGTATATCCCATATGATGAATATTTTGTAAAACCCAAATGATGAATATAATCTTTGTCTTCTCATATTTGCTCTCCCAAATGTTTATCTCTTAGTGTACATGTTTTGAAGTTTTTGTAGGTGTGTTTTTCCAGTACATCTTTGAAGTGTTTTTCATAGTTGTATCATTCTTTTTTTTGTACTTGTTGTAAGTGGTAATGCTATTTAATGCATTTCATGCCCAAGAAATGCCAAAAAAAGGCCTGCCACATAAACGCGGGGATGGGCCCTGCAAAAGTTTTGCAGGGCCTATCCCCGCGTTTCTGTGGCAGGCCTTTTTTTGGCATTTCCAAGCCATGAAAACCCATGCCATGCACATGGGGGCATATGATTGGCCTTGGCTAGAGTGCACTGCATGCTAACCCCCTGACCAATAGCTAAGCAATGTTTATGAACATACATGCACTGATTTACTGCTGCATGCTTATGTGCACCCAGAGGAGTCTTAATTTTCTCTAATTATTGCATATAAGAAGAGTGTTCCACATTTCCCCAAGTGAAGGTGCTAATTGAGAAGATAGACTTGCAATACAGGTAACCTAGTGCATAGGATGGCCTAGGAATGCAAAAAAAGGCCTACCATAGAAACGCGGGGATGGGCCCTGCAAAAGTTTTGCAGGGCCCATCCCCGCGTTTCTATGGCAGGCCTTTTTTTTGCATTCCTTAGCCATTCCATGCATTTTGGGCAACACAAATTACAAGAAACAATGGAAAAAGACTGATTAGACTGTGCAAAAGTTATGAGATTGTCAAACCATAAAGATATAATAGATTGAATGCACATGGAAATTGGAAAAACAAAACATTGGTATTATAAAGTTTTTACAATTGGCTCTTGGCCTTGAGCCTCTCCACTACATTCTTTCTTCTCTGAAAAGATAGAGGCAATTGGTAAGTCAAAACTAATTGGGATATTAATTGAGGGTCTGTCAATCCAAGACCCAAAGCTATTCCTATTTGACCTAATATTTTTCCTCTAAAGTTAACTCCTAGGGTAGTAAGGGCAAGGGACTTCCTAACTAGAAATATACAATTGGTCCCTTGCATTATTGTAGATAGGCACAAAACTTTACTCAAGGCCTGCATACACCAAGTCATGAAGTGTCCTTGAGGGGAAAAGTCCTTGTGGATTATTACAAAATCTTCCTTTGGCAATTTTCCAATGTACTGTGCCAAGGAAGAGCCATGGCCCCGGGAAACATGGTCACCACCACTCCTTGCTGCAAATTTATCCACTTCAATTGTTTCCTGCACATAGACAATCATAAAATTAAATAGATACATCTTGTATGAATATGAGACAACCATAAATGTCAGTAGAGACTTACATCTTGAAGCCTGTCTTCATCCTCTCCTCTTCCCATTGCATCTAGTGGAATTGATGAATGGGCCATGCCACTTTGCTCCACAACAGGGGATGTTGGAATCTTCTTCTCCAAAATTCTTTCCCTTGCTGTGGCTAGATCTTCTTCACTGGCATCTTGGTTGGCATGGCTCAAAATCTCTTCACACACAAATGCAATGGTGTCCGCAACTGAATCACCAAGTGGAATTGTTGCCTTTTCGATAATGTCAGAAGTGTTGTCCATGGGAACATCCGAGGTTGAGCTGAAAATACTAAGGCATTCGTCGAGGTGTAGATCGAATGCCTTCTCAATATCATGCAGGAACAAAAATTCCTCTCCATCAACAAGTACAACTGAAAACATTTCCATCTCTACCTCTGGTAGAGTGGGTTCCACGGGGTCTAAGTTGGAGGGTGGACTCTTCTGTGTACTGGCTTCCTTTAATTTGTCCACTACTGCTTGAGGAAATTCTCTGGAAATTTTTTGACTCTCTTCTAATAAGTTGAGAGCTTCTGTCTGGGGTTCCTTCTTGTCATCTACAAAACCCCCAGTAACAAGATGGGGTAGGTCCATGGGTGAAGGTTCAGGCTCCTCATTGACAAAAAAGATTGTTGTTGCTATGTAGGAAAGATATTTTCTTCCCATTTTCCTTTTCTTATTTAATTGTTTAATTAAGGGCACTGTGTCATCTAACAGGTGCCCTGAAGCCTCAGCAATCGCCATGAAACACTTTAAGCGCTTCGCAAATGCCTCATCTCCTTTATGAATGTAAAAAAGCAGGTCACAGGGGACCCATTTACACTCATATGCTGGAATATCTATGGCATATCTTAAAATATAGAGTTCCATAAAATCTGTGATCTCATCGATCACATCGGAATTCATGGCTATTGTCCCTTCAAGATTAGGGACTCTACAAAATAGGTCATACAAATCCGTACGACCATTGTAGTCTGTAGTATCCAAAAACTCCATGAATAAATCTCGAGGAGATTTCATGGGAGTGGAAGTGCTAGCAGCCATTGCTTGCGCGCGAGATTTCTAGAGGCTTGCAGTCTGTGCTTTCTAGCTCTTTGAGAGTGCAAATGTGAGAAATGAGCACATAGAGCCATTTTTATAGCAGTTACAAGTTTTTAAATTGACTGGGCCCACTTTTAAAAGTATAGAATAAAGAAGAGCAATTTCAAAAAATGAGTTTCGGATGACAAAATAATGCACAGAAAAAAACATGAGCAACCACATTTCAAAGTAGTGAACATAATTTTTGACATTCCAAAAGTTTTGAAATTATCATTGCAGAGAATAAGGTATATACAATATCTAACATGAATCAATTGTCCTACTTTTTACAAGGTTCTTGAAAGTGCAAAAACCATGAGATACAATGACTAGGGCCCAAGAAGTGACATTATCAGGTTGCAAAAGAACTATGACAATGAGAGCTCTGTTCCATCTTTGCTCCAATCTACAGGGACTTTCATTTTGTATTCCATTCTTCTGCCCACCTGTAATCAATTTGCAAGAAATTGAAGTCATTAAAGTAAAATAAACAATAACAAAAAGATTACTTTAACAAAAACATGAAACATTTCTCACCTTATGTCCTTGAATTTTGAAGATGGATTGAGTTAGTCCTTCAAACCCCATAATCATCAAGTGTTCTCTCAGATTAGCCAAGGTCCAATGATTATTCACTAAAATAGTTTCTGTTTCATTGTTGGGCAATCTAAGCTTTATTTCAAATGAATGCAAAGATCCCTCTGAACTTTGAAATTGTATCCATTTGCCAAGTTTGCACATCCAATGATCATAGTAGAATCTGATGTATAATGAAGTACGTTGTTTCAAATATCGAAATGATATACCTGTTCCACCTATTTTACAGAGATATTTATCACCTTTTGCAATTCCTTCCATCAAACCCCAATTTTCACCAAGAAGACTTTCGACTTGCTCATATGTGATATCTTTACACATGAACATGGTGGAAGTCTCTTGGAATGAGAATCCTTGGAATAAATATACAAAACAATGAATGGGAAAAGACCAGTGCAAACCTACAGACCTAGACACTTTTGTGAATTTCAAAGAGTTATGTATATCCATTACCATCTTTTGCTTCAAAGATGATACGGACCATATATCAGGTTTTGGCCACTCCAAGCTAAGAAGAGAATGTACTTCAATTCTCTCTAACCTTCCAAAACCATTCATTGTAGAGGGTACAACATATCTATGTGTGTAAAAGAAAAATCTATCATGGTAAAGTTGAGCACGAGATATATTTGGAAAGACTAGTGCACCAACATCTGCATGCAATGCCTGGAAAGTACCTGTAAGACTATGAAGTGGTTGCTCTTCCACCAAAGTAGAAGGAAATACATCTGAAACAAACAAAAACATATCTAAATAGTTCAGAAATATATCCGACACAAGAAAACATAAAATATTGTAGAGTAATACTTACAGTTCACAGGATATCTCATACTACTAGAGTTTTCAAGTTTCATAGTTGCCATTGTAAAAACATGTTGTACAATAGCAACCATCCCATTGTCTCTATGCTTCTTGAAGCCAAGTAACTTTCCCTTCCAATGAAGATCTAAGTTTCCACGATCTCTAACTCGATGAGGCCCAACTCTAGAGGGTTGCATGTACACCCATGCACCTTTGGAGTACTCATGTGATAGCCACTGTCCATCTGTGGCTTTGATATTGTGACATCTTAATGTGAGGATTTCATCTTTTGGTCGCCTAGATGCAGGTAGGTTGGAGTGTAGAAACAAGAGCTTCAATGGTGTGCTACAGAGTGAAAGTAGTGGGAAAAGATGACTTTTTGGGACCTGGGTATGAAAATATGAGGTTTAGGAGGGAAATAACTCTTTTTTGAGTATTTTTGAAAAAACTCATTTTTTTCAGCTCAAAACATGCACGGATTTTGAATTTGGGGTCAAAAAGAGTACTTTTGACCCTAAAAAGTAATAGGGGGTCCATTTTCAGGTGTTATGATGAGTTTTTTAACTTTTTAGAAATTTTGAATTTTTGGGCCTAACTGAGTTACGAGATTCATTCTCTCTCTAAAGGCAGCTCATTAAATAAGGGAGAAATATGTCCCCTCTCCACCCTTCAGCCTAGTATTTTATAGGGCATAGACTGTGGCCACCACCCTCTTCTGATTGGTCCATCACTAATCACTCCTTAATCTAAAAGGCCCATTCAGGGTTCATTTTTTCCCCTAATGTTAGCATATAGGTAAGTCAGACCGATGAAGCCTTAGATCATCAGAAGCAAGCGTAGGAACTACTGCACGATCGTAGGCACAACAATTGAATAGTAATTATCCCCATGAGTTGAGCTCAGATACTAGTGAATCGGAAATGGCTTTTAGCACGGAAAGACCAGAAGGAGGGTCAAACATAGCATACTTGGAAAAACCTGAAGGACCCTATAGAACTCAGTTAGAATTTCTCCGAAGCAACCGCTTAGGTGCTCGCATCTATGAGGATGGTTTGCGAAGACAAGTGGTGCAAATGCACAACCCGGACCAACCCATTGGATTGGAACGTCCAGTGGTGAAATTCGAGAGAGACGCATACATAGACAAGGAAGGAACAATGTATATCCTAAGTACTCAAGCAAATAATACCAATGATTTTGGTGTAATTCAGTTAGAGATGGAAGCAAGAGCCCAAGGAAAAGAGCCATTAGAAGAACCTAGAACACCTAGAGGGAAATCTGTACTAACAAGAGTACTAATTCGAGAGTGGATCCCTCAGGACAATAGAAGCATAGAGTTGTTTGTAAATAAAGAGAAAGATGAAGCATTTTGGAGGTACAGAACGGAACAACCTAGCGAGGTAGGCTCCATTATAATCTACGAGTTCAAGGACCCAAATACACCTGGAAAGGTTGTATACCTGGATGAGACTTCAGAAAGAGTATTTGTGGTACCTGACCACGCAAGAAACACATATACATGGAGAGGTGATTTACTCTTCCATCCATCTCGAGCAAACATAAACGCGAGCCAACAAGGGGCAGGAACATCCTCCGCCCCTACTAATCAAAGAGAGAAAAACAAAGAAAGACCTGAAGTAAGTTTCACTCATCCTATAGGGAGAGATAGAACCACCATAGACACGGATAGAGTGGAAAGACAAAGAATGCCAGGTGGTAGAGATGATTTTCCTCTACCTAGACCACGTGAACATGCAAAAATATTAAGACCCACTCAGTTAGTAAAGTCCATGAAAAATTATATTGATGGGATAAGAGATCCCTATGATGATGTTGTAGAATTTCAGCAAGTGCTAAGGGTAGAGCAAGTAGAAGACATGTTCATGCAATATAACACATTTGGACTAACGTTAAAGAATACCGCTTTAACTTGGTTCCAACCTCTGCAACAAAGGCAATTTAGAGATATCCATCACTTTTTAGAGTCGTTCATTACCAAATTCTCCAAAAGTGGGATCACACATGATACGTCTTCATTGATTCATAGTTTTAAACAGACCCCTCAAGAAACAGTTAGACAGGCAGGACATAGGTTTAGACAATATGTTGAAAGATGCCCAATGCAAGAGTTAGCCTCACAGGCCAAGCAAGTGTCATTGTTTTTAGATGGCCTGTTGAGCTCTAAACTACGCTACTATGTGTACTTGAAGGAACCCAGAACGCTAGAGCAATGTGTAAGAATTTTCATAGACATTGAGGACAACTTAGGAGACGAGTTGGAACTCTCAAAAGTCTATAAGGAATCAGATTGTTCATCTCTAGCATCCACGAAATTGTCTAGCTCGATAGAAGACCTAGCAAAAAAAGTGGCCTAGAAACTAGGAGTTTCTAGTAAACAGATGCCTAGGTTAACAACAAACAAGCGTTGTTACACCTGTGGTGGTGATCATATGGCAAATATGTGTCCCAATGCAACACAACCGCAAGCCAACCCTAGTGGCCAATATTGTACGATCGAGAGATGATACATGAATCATACGGCTCAAGACTGCCCATACAACAAGCAAACAGTAAGACAGAACTACCTGCAAGCATACACATAGCCAGGTAGGTATCAAGGCCAATACAATGCTCAACCTCATTACTATAGGCCTCCTCAGAACTACCCTTATCAGGCTCAATGGAGACCACAACCTGTTTTAGCTCAGCAGCCACCCCCACTAGCGAATGTCATCTCAGTTAAATATGCTACTGCAAAAGAGAACCTCAATAGGGCTTTAGTTCCTGTTTCACCCTTAATTACTGACAGTGATCCGAACTCAAACAGTTTTGACTCTACTCATGTAGATAGTCCACCCGCATATTACACAGAGTCACCAGAATATGTGGAGACATATCATTACGATAGTCCACCATTGGAACCCAGTTGGGAGCCCGACTACGCTAACGTGATGTACACAAATCCTAATCCATGGCCCCAATTGAGACAACAAAGACCACAAGGCCCTAGAGGACCATGCTTTAGGTGCCAAAGAGATCATTTCATAAAGGATTGTCCACATCCTCCTATAGCAGGATAGTCTCAGTACTATAACATACAAGGCTTTTGTGCCGATTGTGGTAAAGAGTATATCATAAAAGACTGTCCTAAAAACCCTGCTAATGCTTCAAATGTGACACCCATCAACGTGATAGGTATTGTGCATAATGCCGATGGATCCAACCCTACATACGTGCCTATCCAAGCTATAACAAGAGCCTAGGCGCTCTTACAGAATCAACAGCTTAATCAAGAGAAAGTAGCCGAAACTAGTGAAGTTGGAGAATCTAGCAGTAAGAAGACGAAATCTTGGAAGGATTCCAGAGCAAGAATCAAGAGAAAGTGGAGTAAAAGGATAACAAAATTGGAAGGAAGTCTCAAGAAATCGAGAGCCAAAATCCTAGAATTGACTTCATAGGAATTGAATCAAGAGAACCTAGCTCAGAGATTAGGATCAGTTTTAGCGGAACCCATACTAGAAAACCTAGACATGATGTTTCGTGTGTATCAGGCTAGAATAAAAGAAGGACCCCACATAGTTGAAATGAGTAAGAACTACCCTCGAGCAGACTTAGAAATCGAGAGAACTAAACTTTGCATGAAGATGGTAGAATTAGCACAAGCAATGTTCGAAGCCTCTAGATATCTAAATTGGAATAACATGGCAAAACCGGAATAACACTTTCAAGGATTAATGGAGAGGCTAGAATACCAAATTGATAGTAAGGAGAAAAAGAATCAGCATAGGAATCCTATTGCCCTAGAGACACAGCAAAAGAATACACCATCCCTGTCTCAAGTACCCAACACATAGGGTGAAGGCAACCTGTCTTCCATACATAGATATTCACATGAATTTCTAAGAGAAATCCAAGAAGAGAAGTGGAGAAAAGAACAAGGAACTCATCCTCCTATTCAAGAAATAGATGACTTGCAAGAGCAATTTCCCCAAGACAACCCTTCTATTTACGATGATGTAGAGGAAGAACAACTGAGTGAACACAAAGGTTTTGAATCCAATTCTTTGCAAGAATTACCTCAGTTCACAGGACCTTGGGAAGTTAAGTCTATTAGCATGAGAGCACCCACGATAATAGTGAGGAATGAAGAATCGGTAATCCCTAGAAACACGAAAGTGATCAAGAACACTAAAGTACAGTGTCACCTCACTCTAGAGGAATTGTTGAAGGTTAAACCAGAACTGTGGAAGCATGTTGTAGCTCAGTGATGAGTAGCACCTCCTTTAATGTCAATCCGGGAAGACGTGAGGATGGTATGAAGACCTCGAACAAGTGATGGCACAAGTGTGTGAGTGAGAAGCACACTAACATGCACACACATACACACACACACGCACACATGGCAAGACAAAGAGAAAGACATGGAGTTCTTTTAGATTACTTCCAAAATGCTCATACAAGTTCAATTCTATTACAAGCTAACCTCAATAATGAGCTCTCTAGCTCTATTTATAGTTTTTGACTAGTTTTTGGCCCTGTCCAGACCTAGTGTGTGGCCTAGTTAAAAATTAGGTTCTCTGGCCTATTTGGAGGTTCAAATGGAGTCTAAAAAATGTGAAAACTGATAGGTAGGTACTTCTAAAGCTCCTCAAGCTCAAAGACTCCTTGGCTTGCACAAAATGGAGCTACAAAAATATGAAATGGTAATTACAATGGTTTTTAGTGATGAAAACCACTATTTTTGTAGGGATTTCTTCTAACAGTTTGACATACATTTCCTGGAGCTCCCTACTTGCTCCTTGTTCTTGTGGGTCCACCTCTTTGATATGCTTTAGCTTCATGAAAAAAATAATGCCCTACTTGCCCGATCTTCATTGACTACTCTGTCTGCTTGTGCCTTCTCTGCACTCTGACTCCCTTCGTTGGCTTCCTTGTCTTGTGAGTCCTTCAGTTCCTTGACTGCTGCCAACACATGTAGCAAATCAATTCCCTAAGCTTGCTACTACTCCCTCACAGATAGCAACACACAAGAAGGTACCAGAGATACCAATAGAAAAGATCGGAGATGTAAGCGAAGTTGAGGAAGGTAACACTTACCTCCCTATAACCCATCAGGGCTACACCACGAAAGCCATATTAGATTCAGGAGCTGGAGTAGCCATCACTACCACCGCTTTATGGAAACGTTGGGGTTAGCCAGCATGAAGACCTACCATGATGAAGCTACAAATGGCTGATGGACATATAGAAAAGCCATTAGGCTTACTAGAAGGCATATCTTTCACCACTTGTGGTGTGGAATTTGAGCATACTTTCGCCATTTGTGATTTCGCAAAAAATCATGCTTACGAGATGATTCTAGGCCGACCATTCATGCGTCAGTTGCAAATTGTACAAGATTGGGGAACTAATTCTTTGTACTTGGAACATTTAGGAGTGACTACTAAAGCCAATCTTAAAGGCTATTCACATCGAGATGTACCCCAAATACAATGGAATACCACCCATAAGACACAAGAAGAAACGGAGTCAGTACACTCATTAGAGTCAGAACCCTCATGGTTGCACGAGGACACTCATTTATGGATGTGTAAGGTAGCAAAACAAGAGGAAGAATGATTAGAAGCCAAAACTTTAGGTTCAGAACAACATCCAAGAACTCTTCAAGACCTAGCTTATGCACCTGTAGTATTTCCAAACGAAGAATTCGAGCCTCATGGTTGGACAGAAATCCTAGCAACCATGGATGTAGCCATCAATGAAGAACAATGGACACCCCACTGTGATGAGGATGGCTATGACATTTCTTTCTTCATGATAGAGCCAATCATGTGCGATTCAATTATAGAAGAATGTGAACCTGGCACTGATGCATTTGAGGGTGCGAGTGACTTTGATTTAGAGTCAATTATTATGGACCCTCCCTTTGCATCAGAAGAAGAATATTTCTATGAAGTAGAAACTTACCCTCCGAGGCATGAAGAAATTATGAATGAGGTGAGATAGACCACACAAGTGACCACCAAAAGTGAAGGAAAGAAAAGAAAGAAGAAAGAAACCATGTCAGAAGAAGAAGAATCTTTGTTTGAGGTCCTTGAGAACTTCAAGAAGTATGAAATAGAAGATAGACGAATCATGGTACGAATGCCTAATAGAAAAGCTGACGTTGGAAAAGTATATGATAATCAAGAGAGAACCAAAAAAATCATAGTTGCCATAGAAGGAGAAGAAGAAAAATGTACCTACATAGGCATGATTTGACGATAGAAGAAGAAGAATTATTTGCCCTATTGCATGAATATAGAGATGTTTTCACTTGGAGTTACAAAGACTTGAAATGAGTAGACCGAGATATATGTTCCCACAGAATCCCTATGACTCCAGATGCAAAACCCACGAAACAGAAACCATACACATACAATGATAACTACGCTGCGAAGATTGAAGAAGAAATAGATAGTTTGATAGAAGCAGGATTCATTTACAAAATTGAGCATACCGAATGGGTATCCCCCATTGTGGTTGTGCCCAAGAAGAATGGAAAATTGCGTGTGTATATTAACCTTAAAAAAGTTAATGCCTCCACAATTAGAGACAGTTATCCTCTTCTCCTATCACTGAACATTTATTGGAAAGAGTTGTGGGCAAGGAAGTTTATGGCTTTCTTGATGGTTTCTGAGGCTATAATGAAGTAGCCATTGCTCCAGAAGATCAACACAAGACGGCTTTTGCCACAGAATGGGGCATTTTTTGCATTTCGTGTAATGCCATTTGGCTTGACAAATGCACCCGCCACTTTCTAGCGACTCATGTGCCACATTCTTAAGGAATTCTTACGCAAGCATTTGGAAGTTTATGTCAATGACATATGTGATCATTCGAATATCAGGCAGATGCATATCCCAGAACTAAGACAAGTATTTGACAAATGTCAAGAATATTAGGTTTGTTTGAACCCAGAAAAATGCGTTTTCATGGTCAGACAAGGCAAAATTCTAGGACACATTGTGTCAAAGAATGGAATTTCGACAGATGAAGAAAAAGTGAAAGTAATTGCAGAACTACCTAGGACAAATAACGTAAAAGAGGTACAAGCATTTATGGGTCATTGTGGTTATTACAAACGATTCATACACATGTATGCAATCATAGCCAAGCCTCTATACTCTCTTTTGAACAAGTTTGAATGGACAGATGAATGCGAGAATTCATTCAATGAACTTAAACGCCATTTGTGCTCAGCACCTATATTGACAACCCCGGATTGGAGTACACCATTCCATGTACATGTGGATGCATCTAATTATGCCATAGGATGTGTGTTAGCACAACCCACGAATGAAGGAAATATAGATCTCCCCATAGCTTACGCGAGCAGACAGTTGAATGAAGCAAAAAGAAATTACACCACTACGGAACGAGAAGGATTAGGAATGATCTACGTCGTAAAGAATTTCAGACATTATTTGTTGGCAAACAAGTTCAAATTCTTTACAGATCATCAAGCATTGTTGTACTTAGTCAATAAACCATGTAACACAGGACGATTGATACGATGGTTTTTATTACTCATGGAGTATGACTTTGAAGTAGTAGTCAGGAAAGGAAAGACACATCTTAGAGCTGACCACCTCTCAAGATTGACCACAGGAGAAGCTCCTCAAGGGATAGTGGATGAATTACCCGATGCATATTTGTTTAACCTTGAGATAGTAGCAGAATGGGCTAATTCTATAGTTCCTATTCTCACATATGGACCCAAGAATCCTAGGATAAGGATCAAGGAAGGAGAGATTACTAAGTCACAAAGATATCAAATAATAGCAGGAAGTATATATAAACATGATAATCAAAAGATTCTTGCTTGTTGTGTAGATGAATCAGAACATGCAAATTGGTTGCAATTAGCACATGTAGGTGCATTAAAGCAACATCACTCGAAACATCGTACATTGCAGACTCTGCATATACTAGGAGTATATTGGCCTTCGATGGAAGCAGATGTCTACAAGCTGTGTAAAGAATGCCCTGTTTGTTGTGAAAGATCACCAGTAGAACATGCTACATTATATCATGTGTCTCTCACACCAGAATGGAGTGAACCCTTAGTGACATAAGCAGATGTCTACAAGCTGTGTAAAGAATGCCCTGTTTGTTGTGAAAGATCACCTGTAGAACATGCTACATTATATCATGTGTCTCTCACACCAGAATGGAGTGAACCCTTAGTGACATACTTGAGGATGAAAACATTCCCTCAAGGAATGACATTAGCACGACAACGAAGTCTAGAGCAAGAAGCTCAAGACTATTCACTTATTGGCGACAATCTATACAATCGAGGACGAGATGGATACTTAAGATAGTGTGTTCATGAGAATGATTATTTGAGCGTACTAGAGACTGCACACCAAGGTGTTGCAGGAGGTCATTTTGGACCAAATAGGATAATCAAAGCCATCCTCTTTGTAGGATTATGGTGGCCCACTCTTCACATGGATGCACATACCTATGTTAAGAGATGTGATGTGTGCCAAAGAACTCAATTTCCTACTCGTAGAGATGAAATGCCATTGAAACCCATGATGGGAGGACGTGCATTTTCTAAGTGGGGTATAGACTTTGTAGGACCCATTAACCCCCCTGCAAAAGGTACACATGCTGAATACATAATTGTTGCGACACATTATCTTACCAAATGGGTAGAGGCAAAGGCCACAAAAAAGAATGATGCACACACGACTACAAAATTCTTATTTGAAAATGTCTTTACAAGATATGGATTGCCTATAGAGTTAGTGAGCAATCGAGGAACTCACTTTCTAAAAGGTCATTGAATATTTGTTACAGGATTTTATGGTGATTCACAAGAAATCCGCACCATATCATCCTCAGGCCAATGGTCAGGCTGAAAGCACTAACAAGATCCTTTGTAACGTACTGACGAAACTCGTGAACAACAAACGTTCAGATTGGGACAAATAGTTACACCATGCTGTTTGGGCATATTGAGTGGCCTACAAGACCGTACTCAATGCAACTCCCTTCGAGATGGTTTTTGGTCAGAATGCTGTGCTTCCTTTGGACTTCTTGATACTGACCCTTAAGGTTGCACAAGAACATCAGTGGACCGGCCATGAATTATCAGCAAGAATAATGGACTTGGAACGATTAGGAGAAACCAGGCTGAAAGCAGCAGCAGGAATATATGCAGCAAAGAAGCGACAGAAAGCATATTTTGATGCGCATGTGAAAGATAAAGGCTTAAAAGAAGGAGATTTAGTCCTAGTATATACACTGAAACAACACGCACGTAAGTTAGAAAAGCGAGGTTATGGACCTATGATCATTAACTGACTCTCGACAAGTGGAGCAGTACAATTAGCCACCTTAGAAGGAGACATAATGCCTAATTACATTAGTGGCTGTAGAGTCAAGTTATATCACGAACCTCTTACTTAGAATATGCTTAGATGACTCACGTTGGCAAAGAAGCATAAGGAGGAAGAAAATAGAATACGACCTCAAGCTCAGGCAGAAGCTATAGAACGCATTAAGTGCATGAAGTTAAGAAGACAAGGACTAGGGAGAGAACGTTATAACCATCTCGAAACAACACCCAGATACCCCATGGCCATGTGTCAAGTAAAGTCAACCACTCATCCTAGCATAGTGGACAGGAGACCATTCATTATAGTCAGGCTAGAGCACGACAACCCTTGCCAAGAGCTCACGGCTTTAATTGACTAAGGGGCTGCGACTAGTGCGATTAGATGGTCCCACTATAAGGACTCAGGAATAGAAATGCGGCCAATTGAGGCATACCTCATAGGGCTAAGAGGCATGGAAACCCCTTGCATGGGTGAGGTGGACCTTCCTATCCTCATAAACGATGTGACTATGACAGCGCAACTACTAGTGTGCCATGATGACCACCTGATAGAACCCCCTAATCCTTGGCCAAGATTGGCTATACGATCACTCAGCGGACCTAAAGCTTAGACAAGGCTCCTTGCAAATTGGAACCTTAGATCAGCAGCGAGTGATACCGCTTGACTTCCCTATGAACACTCCGCCTGAGGTAGGTAACCCCAGACCCTATGAAATGCTTGCGACAGAAGACCGAAAGATTTTCGGGTAGATAAGTCACGATACGTCTACACCAACCCACGCGGGCTTGGCGATGGACAATTGTCAATCAGAAGGACGTCAAGAGATTTTCCTTTGGGCTTCCTGCAAATTAGAAGGGGCAACTATCCAACGGCTTCGTCAAATGGACACCATCAGTGGTCAAATGGAAACAATCAACAACCAGGTGGGTTACATCAGTGGACAAATGGGGACAATCAGCGGTCAGGTGGACTACATCAACGACCAAATGGACACTATCAGCTGCAGTGCCCATCCTTCCACACTTACTACGGACTGGCCTAGATCTGTGGTACAAAATGCCTCACCTCCTAATGGGCAGGTTTCGCAAGTGTTGGACCTCCCTTCTTTTCCAAAGTAGAGTGTCCATCCGACCTCTTAACCTCAACCACAAAGGAGTCAACCACAAGAGAGGAACCCAAACCGACGACAATATCAGATGAAACAAGGCAGAAAGCAGTAGTGTCAGTATCACAAAGCAAGAGGCACGAGACAAATATGGGTGCCAGAAGGACAGAAATCACCGACAGATTTCACCAACGTGGACAATAACAAGAAGAAGTTACAACAGAATCAGAAGCAGTATCCAAAGCCTTTTTGACCTTCTTCTACGAGTACTAACAGTCGACAGATTTGGATCGCCAAGAAGTACCTTATGAATCGACCCACACCCACGCAGATTTGGGTACCCAAGCAGTGTATCATAGCTCAACCCTCAAGGCATGTAATATATGCCCCTCAGAAATCTCTTCACCCCTCAATACCACCACATCCGATATCACCGTTTGTCCCTCAACAAAAACATATCACCCACCCAGAAACTCTTAGGAAGTGGATACTGAAATGTATCTAGACATCTTCTCTGACCCCCTTCTCTAACATTACTCCCACCCCGACTAAACACCATCCTTGTAATACTGAACCTTGTACAAATCCACACACTATAACCCAACATCATGTGTAATAACATCTCATCAAGAAATGTATGCATCATCTAAAGCATGTAGGTGTCTAGAGACCTGCATTAGTTTGCAAGAAATCATTCCATAAACCATATCACAACACTCGGCTACACGGGTTACACATCGGTTATGGAAAGGGATTGCGGTCTCACTTTAATGGGATCATGATTAATTTCCATACTAATGTGTTAATCTTTTGTAGCAGATCTGCTACACACTCGCATCATTCATCATGCAGGCAGAAGGACCATCGGAAGCTGGCACTAGTGTACCCATGGCAAATATTGGCGAATTACTGACAGAGCCACATCCTACAGCTCAACCGCCAGAATTTCAAGGATTTCCAGGACCTATGCCGATTGACAACCCTCCTAAGGGATATACTGAGAAGATTCATCGCAACTCTCATTGGTTCCAAGGGCTAGCAGGACCGTTGCCAGACACAGATGGTCAACTTGCCCCATGTACGGGTATCAAAAGTCAAGTTGACCGTTGAGGATATGTATGCCAACTTGACTTTTGATATTCGTACATGGGGCAAGTACCAATTTTTCTCAAGAGAGTTCAAAGGACTACAGAACATAGAAGACTTAATGCATGTTTTGCAAGAGCACGCTTCACAGAATATTTCAGTGATCCTTTGCCTAAACAAGACTTCTACAGATGCTATTACTTAATCACCACTTTGACAGCTTCAAAGAACAAAGATTTGCTAGGAACATTCATTTTGCTGTCTTTGGTAAATGATCCGCCGTATAAGAAGTTTCGCAACATTTCACATTTCCAGCTTAGGATCGATTCACCATGCCCCACAAACGCATCTCGTTTGGTTTATATTTAGCATGTACTGGACCTCAAACGGTAGACCTAGCAAGCTGGATAATTGATCAGTTGTACTTAGCACAACATAGATGGGAAAGAAAGAAGGTAATCAATGGATGCTGCGCTCTTACAAGGATTGTATATATGTGTTTGGCCTACGATTTACCAATCGAGCATGCAATGACAAGCGAGGGGCTGAAAGCATTCAAGGGGACAACAAAGAAAACTAGGAATTCTAGCAAGGGATGAGCAGGAAAACGCATGAGAGGAACCATTCCATGCCTCCAGGTTCTAGAATCACCGTCACCGCAACCCTCTCCAGAATAGTCTATTACGGAAGCCCCTGTAACTATACAACCTATTCGCATATGATTATCTCGATCTATTGTTATAGAAGGCACTACCAATGCAGTTACCTCACAGACAACATCAGTTTAGGAACCTCCAACTACTGCAACAGAAGTTCCCACCACTATTGGTGCAGAAGCATTCTCTTTTCCGATACCCAACCTGGAAGCAGAACCTATAGATACAATGTTTGATTTTGAAATATCGGATGCTTTCTCAAATGAATTTTAGTTTTCCGAAGGCCAGATTTTTTCTCAAGAATATGAACGTCCAAGCTACGTGACCACTCCCCCGGATCACCAACAAAGACAAGTAGTATCTAGCTCGGATGGAGAAAGAACATTAACAGATGATGATGAAGGTGATGATGAAGCCAGCCAGGGCACTCATGAATCCCAAGAGAATGTGCAGACAGATGAACAAGGACAGCACACGGACACCTAGGGTGATACCAATATGCATGAAGATGAAACCTTTGAAGCAGTAGCTTATACACTGGCCATCAAGAAGTTATATCATACTATGGAAAAAGTTTGGGCATGTAAGAAGTTAAATGAGGAAGAAAGCCAAGCACTCATAGAACAAGAACTCGTCACATGCGGTTTAGAGGAAGTATACATCAAAGGCCTTCAGGGAACTTGTTAAATCAATGGGATCTAATGAAGCATTAAGATATTTGCAGAGGAAGTCGTTACCGCAATATGACCCCCGACGAGTACAACTCTTATCAAAACCTGGTGAAAACATTCATGTACCGAAGGGTGCCGAATCTTCAAAACAGGCCAGGGAAGCACGTCTTGTCCCTGAAGGCTCATCAGCAGAAGACACCATTGTCATCGACTCCCCACCCCACACTACTACCGTACATACCATCGCGGTTACCGAAGTACCCACCACCCCAACTGCTCCTCCTTCACCTCCCATCCATCCAGTCTCCCCCATACACCCTCCTTCTCCTAGAACATCCACCCCCTTCCACGGCGAAGTAGGAGAAGCCCTTGTAACATCCATTCCTCTCACCATGTCCACACCCACTCCACCTCGTCTACCTCCTAGGACTTCTACCTTTCTATCCAATCCATTTCTCCCTCCATCTTTCCCATCTTTCCCCACACCTCCAAGACACCTTTTCCCATTCCCACCTCCATTAACCTTCTCCCCAGTTTCACCTCCCCGACCCACCGTAATTCCTCTTTCCCCTTTCCACCAAGCTGTCCAAGAAAAACCCTCTCTAAATTATTCTTCGACTTTTGTAAATCCAGTATTTACGCCCATGCACGCACCCGCTCTCACACCATTATTCACAGTCACTGCACTTGATATCACATCCAATGACATGGATATATCACCACCCACTGCACCACCACTCACATCTTCCATTGTACCACCATATTTAGGCACATCACAATTTTCCACAATCACCACTACATCCACATTCCCATCCCCGTTTCCCTTTCCCTTTGCATCGACACCCACACACACCGCACCTGCATTCACTCCCTCACTAATCTTATAACTCACTATAGACACTGCATTTCGATAGATGTTCACATGTATGACACAAGTAAGAGATGAGTTTGCATCTCTTGGAAATAATTATCAGACGCTGCAGAAGACAACCAACGATTTAGAGTCGCAGCTCAATTCACTGACCATCCAGAATGCCTCACTGAACACCCACTACCAAGAGCTACGAGAGGCATATCATAAACTTGAACTAGAAAGTGAAGAAAAGACGAAAGAGGCTGTCACAAATATCGATAACTTGTTAAGGGCACAGACTATTTGCAATGCAACATTAACCAGGAACATGGGCTTACTCAGACGACACTTGGCAGCAGCGAAAGAAGAGAACCAGCGTTTACAAGAACAGAACAGAGAGTATTTAGAAGCTGCTCTAGATCAGCCCGACCAACCATTAAGCCCCAGTCATTTCAAGGCCGTGCCCTCAGAATCTATGAAAATGTTGCTAGATGATCATGTCAGATTGTTAGATGAGTACGATAGCATGAACGAGGAGTTTCAGAAGCTCAAAGATGAACACAAGATATTGCAGTTAAGAGCACTTGTACCACAAGGACTACCAGCTCCTGCGGACCCATCTCCTGACATCCTAGAGGAACTCAATGCTCTACGGGCCCAGGTATCAACTCTTCAATCACGGATAGCAGTATATGAAGCACCCCCCAGGCCAGACTCCCCACCAGAACTACCAGCAGAGGAAGAAACAGTAACCATTCCAGTGGAGGAAACTTTTGAAGAAGCATATGAACCCCAACCCATCCCAGGCGGACGCGTCATGGCCGAAGGCCAGACGACTTTCGAACTTCCAACTCCCGCATGGATGAAGATGATTGAAGAACTTGGAACAACCCACTCATCACAGGTAGAACCGCAGTTACACGCCGTGGCAATGATTGAAGAATGCATTTTACAGTCCCCATATTTTGCTCATTTGGCCCCTCGTATATACATATCTGGGCGTGAGCTACAATATAAACCCTATTTAATGTTAATGGTGGAATATCAGTTGGCCATAGAGAAAGAAACATGCAAGAAACCCTCTCACGCTACTCAATTTGAGCCTGACGATTTTCCATTAGATGCGCAGCGGGGAGAAATCTATCAACCAAATTGGCGTAAGGATTTATTACAAGCATATCCAGAGATGATGAGTACTTGGGTCAAGGCACCATTACACTTAAAGTACAACCCATGTTGGGGACCAGTGCCACATCGCTGCTCCTGGAAGGCATTTGCGATTAAAGTACAGAACAACAAGCAATGCCAAGATTGGCTCAATTACCTGTACTTCACTCCACCCACCGGACCACCTACAGTCGGATACATGATGGCAACGATTTGCCACTGGCTCCCTCGCTTAAAACATATGGACAATATAGGAGCGCACATGACTGTCAAGATATTTGACATGATGCAGATGGTATTCAAAGTCTTCCGTCGCATCAAGGCGTCACATGTGAACACCCCGGGTTTCGAGCATGGCAATCTAGATCTTGCATATGATATGAGTACAACGCCATCGCTCCGGGTGTGTTACGCCTAGCACTGTCGAATTAAATACTTACCGGCATGCTACAAGCAAACCTTCAAAGAAATGTTCACAACCGGTTTCTGGGAATATCACTCAGAAGTGTTCATCGTCTACACACCTCTTGCAGTTATTTGCCTCTGAACAGATGTGTATATTCAATGCATTATCGACTCCCACCATCCGGCGAACCGCAACCAATAGATTGGGAGAAACTCGACGCAGATCTGGCCTGAGGCATTCGCATATCAGAACACACCCTCGCTCAGGAACTACTCCAAAATTATATCCGACAGACCTCACAACAAGGTTCTATCGCGGACGATAGAAGCGAGAGGGAGGGGGGTGTTGGTAGTAGCCAGAGGCATAGAAGACGCGGAAGCATGTGAAGATAGAGCATAACAAAGAAGTAGGGAGTCAGACGAATCATTTTAGAACAAAGGTTTTAGAAAATGGAAACATATTTGAAACCTTGAAAGAGGCCATTGGATTAGATTTGAGGAAATAGACCATGCTAGGTGAGTTGACAATGATGATAGGTGCTTTCTAAGACATAGAATCAACTCATGGGACTACTCAAAGACTCTTCTTCTTGTTGGGAATGACCCATGCTAGATTGAAGGGTTAAGATGGTCCAATGGTAATAAATTGGATAAATTTAAGAGGCTCCATAAGCACCTTGATTGGCATAGCTCCCTAAACACAAGATGGGTAAGAAATAGTCTAGCATCAGATGGAAACTTGTATGCAAGAACCTTTGGCATCCTCTCATTGACAATTGAAAATCCATTATGATATGACAAATCCTTCATGATGGAATTCGGAACAATGCCAAACCTAATGAAATATGTGGGGCTCCTCACTAGTGTAAGCATTGCATTTGGGACAGAGAGAACCATGGACATGTCTTCTTCTCGTACCCTACCCAATCTGACAATCCCTCACTAGGATCTTGAACTTACAAAGGCAATCAAGTGGAAACAAGCATTAGTTGGAAAAACAATTGGCTGCCCTTCTCATTTGTGGAACATCATCGAAGGGTAAGTGCTATGGGAGATATAGAAAGAAAGATGTGCAATCAACATTGATGCCCATCCAAAAGAGTGGTTGATTGAAAAATTCCTCAGCTTGTTAGGTAGATGAATCTGTAATTGTAAAAAATGTATGCCTTTCAGACACCATAAGATGTTTTCCTTGGAAAAAAAAGATTAAAAGCAAATGGGTTGCTCATGAGGGTGACAAAAAAACGCATTAATCTTCTCAATAATTCTCTCTCAAAGGTTTTCACCCCTAAACTATTAGGTTTTTGAGTAGTTTTGGACCTTCATAGCTATCATGCCTCCAGGACATTCTACCCTTTCTTTATGGGATATAGAGGATCCCAAGGCCACTAAGCCCATTAACTATATTATTGTTATTTGATTAATTCAAGCATGGGAGAGTAGGCTTTGGTCAAACTTCATTTTAAGAAAAAAGAAAAATGATAGAAGAAATAAATGCAATGCTCTTTGATTTTTCCAATATCATGTCAACCCTTATATCTTTTGGACTATCCTATGGTTGATGCTCAAATATTTAAAAATACAAAACCATTCTCTTCATAAAACCCACACATTTTTGAGAGTTCTAAAGGTATTGATGATAAAAAACAAAGGGAAACCTAGTGCTAATCTAGTGGATTAAGAATCTAGACTCGAATCAGAACTCTCTTTTCCTTGGTAGATCACTAGTGAGCCCTTAGTCCAAAAGGTCCATTGAGAAGTCTTTTTTAGTAATAATGCAATCATGTGATCATAATGGGTAGAAAGTCATGCTTTTTTATCCATTGGGATTCTTTCATTGAATGATATTGATATCCATAATATGCTATGTGGCATGGACCATCCTAATGAGTATCATATCTCAATGAATATCATATAATCTATATTCTACCAAAAATATCTATTGATATCCATAATATGCTATGTGGCATGGACCATCCTAATGAGTATCATATCTCAATGAATATCATATGACATTTCCTTCCCCTTGAAAGCATTTTCGCCTCGAAAATGTAAATGAAATGTCCGTAATGGTAGAAGAAAGTGCTCGGGCTCCCCTGAACCCCATGTACTTATTGTACATGGTCATCTCTGTGTGTTGTTTCCCCATGTCTTTCCCCTTAAGAGATCTCATATGAGATCATCTCAAAGGTGGGAAACCGTTTAAGTGATGCCTACTATCTCCCATGTACACTCTACTTCCAAATTATCACTCCCATGACATACAACGTCATCCAAATGACCTAAGTCCATATGATGTATCCTCTATGGAGTAATAATTTGAAAAGTAACTGCAAAGTGCCAAGCTCATAAGCTTGACCATACTATAATGGAGATAGTAAACCATAGAATCCTCTGAAGTGTAGAACAAAGTCCCATATCAAGTGACTTCAAACCCATCTAAGACTAAATGATAGATCGGCCTCATACCACTCTAGGTCTTCCTAACCTCGAGTGTACTCACAAGTAATAGTTTAACCTAACTACCTTGTGAAGTATGCAAATCCATCATCTAGCTCACGGTAGTAAAATGCAATCTCTACATTTCACCAACCAACAAGTCTGTGGTTTTTCATCCATTATCTGTGGACCAAGTTCTATTGGAAGAGCACCTATTGGCACTAATGAAAACTCTAATATTTCTCTTCCCTATAGTTTGCCATATGAATGCCGAAATCATTCCCTTTGAGATTCAGATAATCCCTAAGTACCCATCCTTCTAACTGATGTTTACTCATCATACTCATGATGTAACACCAACTAAGAGTTTGGTACCCTAATAGGTTAGATATATCCCTATCCCTTGGAAACTCAAAAGAGAAGTATCATCAATCTCCTCCCAGTCTAACTAATGTCAATAACTAGATTATCTCATCTAGTCAAAGACCATCACTGAAAATAGCATAACTGCTACTCTCTAGAGTTTACAAGTGAAACTCAATCTAACCATCCTGATTAACTGATCTCCCTCTTGTCTTTGATAGAAGAGTGCCACTCCTATGTAGACAGTCTAAAAGTGAGAAAGTGAAACTCTCTCTCTCTCTCTCTAATCAATCTCTTCTAAGGAAAAGAGCTCTAGTAGTAGAACCTATTCCACTTTCTCTTTCCCTTTGAAAGAGATTCTGTTGAATCCATTTTCTCTACTCCTCCATAGCTGAGAACATGCACATAAGTTCTCCATACTTTTCCTTCCAAACTAGTGGAGAAAGAAACTCCCATGTGAAGGAAAATTATACTGAAAAGTAGAGTAAATGAATTCCTTCTGAAATATAGACTAAGAGATGTTTTCCAAACACCTCTTCTGTCTAAAGGAAAACATACTCTATTCTTCTCCTATGAAGAAATCATGTTTTCCTTTCCTTTTTTCTCTCTCAAAGAATAGGAGCTAAAGTGAGACCACTGAACTAAAGTGAGATCTATCATCGATCTCTAAGCTGATTCCCACTTTCTCCTTCCTTAAAAGAGAAACTCATGAATTTATTTAGTCCTCTCTTCCATAACTAAGGCATAATCCCTCATTATACCTTTCCCTATGAAGATGGAGAACAGATCTCCCTTAACCAATGAAGGTGTATGTAGTGAAGAGTGGAGAAAATAAATTCTTAATAAGGCTCAAAGCCCTCTACTAAAATGGTCAGCAATGATATGACATGATACCATAAGCACATGTGTATCCATACTAAAATCTATCTCTGCCAACCGTCCTCTGTGGATGGATCTATACGATCCCATGAAACTCATGGAAGTATCCTTCCTAAAAACTCATAATGAGTATGTGATACCAATGGTGATAAAATCACCTATCACATTCTCTAATGGAAGAATAAATCTTCCCTAAACTATGAAGGATAACTCCCAATCCTAAGGAGATGTCTACTAAGAGCTCTCCTCTGATCTAGTGAGACATGATTCCATGAATGATGAGTCCTTTTCTTCCTGGCCATAGAAGAAGAGTGCTCAAAGGGAAGTTGTTTCCACCGTCCCATACCAGTGAAAACTTCTTCCAATTCACGGTGTCATACCTACACTAAACCAAATATCTATTCCATATAATGGAATATGTAGGTGGACTCCAATGAATCCCATATACTAAAATCATATCAGTGGACTCAAATGAGTCCCATGTCCTCGAACTAGTTAGTTTGGTTATAGTCAACAATGTGACAATGGATATCCCCTTCTGTTCCAAACCAACTTGTTCCTAGGTACAAAGACTAAGTCTAGATACCTCTCTGTAGATCCCGATATACATATATATGTATTGGGTACCCCAATTATTCCTGATTAAGGGATCTATGCTCTGATACCATATGAATATACTTTTGATGCTCCCCACAGTCGACGACATCTTGCCATCGTCACACAGAGGTTTGCCTTGCGTTCATCCACCCGACCGCCGAGCTTCTTGAATCTCTTGAATGCCCTCTCAAGAGAGAGATAGATCATAATCTATATTCTACCAAAAATATCTATTGATATCCATAATATGCTATGTGGCATGGACCATCCTAATGAGTATCATATCTCAATGAATATCATATGACAAATGATTTTAGTGAATTTGTTCAATCCACGATAGTCTACACACATCTGGAGAGTCCCATCCTTCTTCTTTACAAATAGAATAGGAGCTCCTGCTGAAGACTTTGAGTGTTTGATAAACCCCTTTGCTAGATTCTCATCAATGTTCTTGCCTAGTTCTGTAAGTTCCTCTCGAGATAGTCTGTAGATTGGTCCAAAGGGTGGTTGTGCTCCCTCTTGAAGATCTATGGGGAAATCGTAAGGTCTATGCTCTGGGAGGATATCTGCATTCTTCTTTTCAAAAACATCTTCAAAGCCTTTGTACTGATTGGGTAGCTATACTGGATCATCTTTCTTGGATTCTTGAGCTGGTATGGCATAGATCATATATGTAGGTTCCTTCCTTACTGCATGTATGAAGGCTTTGGCTCCAACATATGTTGGGTTCTTCTGGATATCTCGACAGGTGATTTTATTCTTTTCCCAATTAATGTCTGGATTATGCTTCTTTAACCAGGGCATTCCAATGATAACTAGATGTACAAGGCTCGATATTACATTGAAACATATGTGGTATTCATGGTCACCAAGGTGTACTCTTAATGGTGTGGTTTCCATGGTTATATTCCGAGATGCTAGAGGTCGTCCATCTACTACTTCAGCTACTATTGGTTTGTTCTTCCAAAGTACACGACTTCCATGTTTCTTAACCAATCCTTCATCAATGAAACATGAGGAGGCTCCTGAATCTACTAGGGCTGTAAGGGAAAGGGTCTTCTTGGGCATGATTAACTTGACAGGTGCAAGACATGTTTCTATGGGTGTAGCTGGAATTATGAGACCCTTTCTTATATCATGGTCCGGCTGTAGGGTCTCTTTTACAACTGGACTTCCTCGTTTCCCTGCTCTACAAGGGTGGTTGCGACTCTAGAGTTTGTTCTCTTGTTTGGAAAATTAATTGCAATATTTCCTGGGTTTCCACAGTAGAGACATAACTTATTAACTCTCCTTCTCTGTTTCTCTTCTAGTGTTAGAGGCTGAAACCTAGTTACATCTATTTGCATAGGTTCATGCATGGACTCATCTTGTGGGTTGGAAAGGTTTCCACTGGCGAGGTCTTTCTTCTACTTGTTTTTCTTGTTTCCTTTCAAAAAGTCGGTTATCACATTGAATAGCTTGCATGATATATTCATTCAATGTTTTAACCTCTAGCATCGTGAGCAAAAGGTCCTTCACATCATCTCTTAAACCCCATCTGAATTGGCTTATGAAATAATCTTCATGCCAAGTGAGATCACATATAAACTGCCTAAATTTAGATGCATAGGTAGAGGCAGGGTGGTTACCTTGACATAACTTCCGAAGTTTTGTTTCTGCTACTCGACTTGTATCTGCATCTCCAAATGTGGCGGAGGGTTCTCGGAGAAACCCCTCATAGTCTTGAAGTACTGCCATGTTCTTCTCCAAGATTGGGGCAAACCATGATAATGCTTGGCCACAGAGCAAGGTTCCAATAAACCCGACCTTGGATGCCTCATCAGGGTATTTATCAGGTTGCATACAGATGTACAATTTAACTTGCTGGAGAAATCCACGAAACTTTATGCGATCCCCATCAAACTTTTATGGCATGCAAATCTTGGGTTCCTTCATAAATGATGCACTAGGCCGTTGATTTACTTGAATACTCCCTTGATTTTCTTGAAGACTCCCGATTCGTTCTTGTAATTCTTGGAGGAGTGCACCTACATGCATTGGATGTCCCATCTCGACTTGTGTCTGTCGATGACTTAGGTCTTCGACTTGTTGTTGGAGACTCTGAAGTGATGCTACAATCTGTTCATAAGCATTCTCCATGATGTCTAGTCTTGGATAGAAGATAGTCTTGCCAAAATGTTAGGGGAGCACTAGAGTGTGCTCTTTGACTACAGTAGACAAGATTTCAGAACTACACTTATGATTACGAGAACCCCCACGTAGGGGAAATAATACAAGAAGACGTTGCTGATACAAGACGTCCCACAACCCGGGACCAATAGGTATGGAAAACTGGACTAGAGATGATACAGGAGATCCCACAACCCGGGATCGTAAGTATGAGACAAGATGTCTAGATTACAAGAAATCCCTTCTAGGAGATGAACTGGATACATGAAACAACTTGACAGGATCTTGTACTACGAGATTACAAGGGGACAAGATAGTATGTCCAAGAACTAGACTAGAACAAGGAACAAGACAAGAACTAGAACTCGAACTTGAAGAGTACTTACTTGGCGGTCACGACTCCTTGAGCTCCCAAGACTGGTATTGGCAAGACTGATTATGAATGTGGCCAACCCCTCCTTATATAGGTTTTCAAGGGCGGTTCCCAAAGGCGGTTGCGACTTGATGATGTCATCATGATGTCATCGACTCGAAGCATGGTCTCTGGATATCAGAATCAAGCAAGAAGACAGTCGATCTTAGGGTTTCTGCATGTTCCGGACGCAATGGAAGCATTAGTTTCCCCAAATTCTGAACCAATCATGAGATATATGATTCACATGGAATCTGAGATTGAAGATGGTTTCCTTTGTCCATGACAGCCACAGTAAAAAAAATGCATGTAAATCTTGCGGTAGTGATCCCTCCGTGGGATAAAACAATCCAAGTAGTCGGGTACCAACCAAATAGTGAAAGATGTGATTACCCACCTAGCAATCTTAACACCTAGGAAATGCATAAACTTGCTCATCAGTGAGTCAACAAACTGAATATCTGACCGATTATGCATAAGTAAATCAAGCATCCAATAGTCTGTTGAGAGAGAACAACATCAAATGCATCTCTCGCATCATGAAGACTCAATGTAAACGTCTCACCATAGGAGTGGCAATAGGTTTGCAGTATTCAAGGCCAAAATGTTGTAATAATGTGTCAATATATTTTGTTTGACACAAAGCTATTGTGCCATCAACTTGCATGAACTAAATGCCCAAATAATGATGCAAATGCCCCAAGTCTGACATCTCAAATGAGGCATGAAAATCAGCCTTAAAATTAGCAATATGCTTCTCATGTGGACCAATGAGTAGCATATCATGAACATACACAACAATGATCAGAAGCACATCATTAGCATGCTTAACATATAAGGTGCTCTCTGTTGGGCTCTTCTCAAAACCATGTGCAATCAGGTAGGCATGTATCTTTTCATACCAAGCACGCGGTGCTTGCTTCAAACCATATAATGCCTTTTTTTAACCTGCACACTTGGTTTTCATGCCCTTTTTGCACAAAGCCACGAGGCTAAAAAACATACACTAACTCATGCAAATCACCATTCAGAAATGTAGTTTTAATGTCCAACTAATGTACCTTCCAACCATGATGAGTTGCAAGTGCACAAATGATATGAACAGTAGTCATTTGACATGTAGGAGCAAAGGTCTCATCAAAATGAACGCCTCTTCCCTGAGCATTACCCTTGACAAAAGCCTAGCCTTATACCTATCAACTGTTCCATCAGGCTTATGCTTCAGCTTGTATACCCACTTAGTGCCAATGGCCTTCTTGTGAGGAGGCAAGTCACATAAAGACTAGGTAGCATTTTTTATTATAGCATCATATTCAAGTTGCATAACAACCATCCAATTTTCTAAATTTTTGTGCTTCATCAAATGAAACAGGCTCATTCTCATCACATAAACTAGAGGCAGTCATAACATAGCACTCTGATGCAAAAGAAGCACTATGAGAGCCAGAACGAGTATGATATGACAAAGGTGTTGAAGATAAATGTACAAGCTCATTTTCATATGAGCCATGCTTGGATAAATTTACCAAATATAAAGATAAAGAAAAAGTGGAGGAAAAAAGGAAAAAATAATAAAAGAAAAAGTCTAGTCAAAATTCATGATGAGTAAGAGATACAATATCTTGCCTTGTAGTTAGTAGCATGTAGTGGAGAAAGTGGTGAGTTAAGAAGAAGGCACAAACTTCTTCACATGCTCATTGGTTATAAAAGTGAAGTGGGAGCACATTCAAAACAAGGAGAGAAAGAGGCAAGAGCTCCCAGTAGTCGGATCTAGCCATTTTGTCATTTTGGCTTTCCCTTAGACTCCTTCCAGCCGCACGTCAGTTTGTACATAGCTCTGTTGCAGAGCTCATATCTCAGTGCATATGTAACCATTTTGTGCGTTTAAGCACTCATTGGAAAGCTTATCTCGTGTACTTTCTGCATATCAAATATCTCTTTGAAAGCTTATGTAGTCTATGAGATATCAGTGAAATAGTGAAGTCCAGTTTTTCAGTATACCTATGTAGATAGGTAGTCTATTTTGGTCGGTTACATTTCCTGACCAAAACATATCCAAATTGCGTGCTTTTTGTCTTGTTGGAAAGATCTTGGCATCTACTTTCACTGTCTCAAATATCGCATTGAGATCATTTATATTCTGTGAGATATTTGTCAGATAATAAAGTCCAGTTTTATAGTGTACTTATGTGTGCAGGTGGTCTATCTTGGTGAGTTGAATTTCCTGATCAAAACTCATCCAAACTACTTGATTTTTAGTTTATTGGAAAGCTACTTGTGTCTACTTTCTCTATACTAAATATATTTCTCAAAGGATATATATTCAGAGAGCTATCAGTCCGAGAGTGAAGCTCAGTTCTTCAGCATACCTGTGTGGACAGGTAGTTCATCTTTGACAGTTGTGTTTCCTAATCAAAACTTGTCCAAATTAAGTCATTTATAGCTTGTTAGAAAGCTCTCTTTGTCTACTTTGATTGACTAAAGTCTCAAGTCCATTTGAGTTTTGTATTGAGAGCAGCAAGCTATCTAAGGTGCAGATGTTTGTCCAAGTGCTGGACATACAAGGGCTCACTACACACTTCCGTTGCGCATAGGAGAACTCATTCTCCACAGTTGGTATCAGAGCAAACTTAGTGTTGAAGCTTCATCAACAGAGCTGGAGATAAAGAAAAGCAAAAGAGGAGCTATAAAACAAGAAGGAGCTTCACAAACGCAAGAGCAAAAGGACTATAACTATTCGAGGTAACTCTCAAAGTCTTTGATACTCTTCAATGGCTGACTTGGGTCAACAAGTAGAGAAGTTGGACAAGGATAACTATCCCGTGTGGAGGTTTAGAATGACCAACTACCTAATGGGCAAAGGCTTATGGGGTATTGTGAGCGGCGATGATGCTCAACCTCAAATCAATCAAGCTATGGCCACCGAAGTCCAAAGGAGGCAAGCAAAAGAATGGGAGGAGAGGAATAGGAGAGTCATGTTCCTCATTTCGCAAGTCATTACTAATGCCATGGTAGGTCATATTCAACATTTAGAGAAAGCTAAGGATGCTTGGGAAGCTCTTGAAAGGATGTATTCAACAAATACCAAAGCTAGGAAACTTCAACTCAAGAATGAGTTGAACACAATCAAGAAAAGTTCGAGTCAATCCATAGCTGAATATACTTTGAAGATTAAGGAGCTAAGCGATGCTTTAGCTTCTATTGGGACAACGGTTGAAGACGAAGATCTTGTGTGTTATACTCTCAATGGCTTGAGAGATGATGAAAGATGGAAGCCTTTTATAACTTCCATTAACTTGAAAGATGTATATCCAGGTTTTGAACAACTAATCCCTCATCTTGTCACAGAAGAGCTTAGCTTTGGTGGTCTCAAAGGAAAGGACAGCCACAACCAAATGTTATATGCAGGCCGAGGTAAAGGAAGAAATTCAAGAGGAGGCTCAAGAGGAAAAGGAAGAGGTTATAACCACTCCAACTACAACCAAAACAGTTCGGAAGACAACAAGGATGCATCAAATGCCAACGCACAAGGAAGAGGTCGAGGTAGAAGTAGAGGAAGAGGCCGAAGCTCCTACAATTCTCATAAAGGTATAACATGCTATCATTGTGGTAAAGTAGGACACTATGCTAGTGATTGTTGGCTGAAGAATGGAAGACAAAATGGAGGCAATCAAAGGAACCAAAGCAACTATGCAAGCACCTCAAGTGAAGGAAGCAAGGACACACTACTTGCAATGAGACATGAGTATAGAAGCTCTTGTGAAGATGACAAAAAATGGTACATTGATTCAGGTTGTAGTAACCATATGTCATGCCAAGGAAGTTTGTTCACTAATCTACAGGTACCAAGTGGCAAAGGATGTGTTGAAACAGGTGATGATACTCAACACATGATTGAACACATTGGAGATATAAGGCTTGGAGATACAAGTAGAGCAAAGGTACTATCTAATGTTCTTCATGTTCCTACAATTTCAAAGAACTTGATTTCAGTAGGACAAATGGTAGAGAAGGGTTATCATGTCATATTCAATGAGAATGGGTGCTTCATAAAGAATCCAAAGGAAGGTTTCAAGGTCATTGCTCGAGGTAGAAGAGAAGGAAGGATGTTCACTTTGGATGTCCAACATCCACATGGAAAGGTCATGTACATTCAATGTGGGAACAAGAAGATTTCAGAGCTGGACTTATGGCACAAAAGAATAGGACACATCAACATTCCAAAGCTGAAGGACATGAGCAAACATGAAGTGGTAAGAGGTCTTCCAAAATTTAATAGCATTGGACTACATGAGTTATGTGAAGCTTGTCAACTAGGAAAGCAAACGAGGCAACCATTCAAGAGGAGCAATTATGTGTCTCCAAATGTCTTGGACTTGATACATACGGATGTATGGGGATCAACTCAAGAGGCATCAATGGCTGGTAATAGGTTTTTTGTCACCTTCATTGATGATCACTCAAGAAAGGTATGGCTGTTTTGTATGAAGCAAAAATCAAAGGTGTTTTCTATATTCAAAAGATTCAAAGTTGAAGTTGAAAAGGAAACAGGAAGGTCTATCAAAACCTTAAGGTCCGATGGTGGAGGAGAATACTTCTCCAAAGAATTTTCAGATTTTCTACAAGAGAATGGAATCAAAAGGCAATTCACTTGTAGGTACACACCACAACAAAATGGAGTAGCTGAGAGGAAAAATAGGCAAATTGCTGAAATTGCAAGATGCATGCTCAACGAGATGAAGGTACCATTGTACTATTGGGCTGAAGCTACCACAACCGCCATTTACTTGATGAATAGGTGCACAACATCAGGAATACATCACTTGACTCCAGAAGAGGTATATTCCGGTAAGAAACCTGATCTTACACACCTCAAAGTGTTTGGATGTGTTTGCTTTGTTCACATTCCACAAGAAGTTAGAACAAAGATGGAACCAAAGTCAGAAAAATGCATTTTCATCGGCTACTCAATGGAGCAAAAAGGATACAAGTGTTACAACCCTAGAACAAAGGAATTAAGAGTCTCGCGAGATGTGGTCTTTGATGAACTAAGACCATGGTATGAAGATAAAGGAAAGGAAAATATTCTTGAAGAAGATTGTGATGATTATGCAGGAACAAAACAAAGAGAAGTTCAACAATCAAGCACAAAGGCTTCAGGTCCAGAGGCATCTACATCAAATGAAGAATGTTCAACATGGAGGGGGAGTCATTCTTTGTCTCCAAATTCAGCTCATAGTAGAGCCAAAGAGGCAAGTGCTACTCCAAACAGTGAGGAAGATGCAAGTGAAGAAGAATATGAAGAGGTGATCACTCCGATGGTAAAGTTGAATAGGTTAAAGAAGCAACTTTCTAAAGGCAATGAAAGAAGATCTTCAAGGACAAGGTATCCAACTCAAAGGTTGAGTTATGATAGTTTTATGGCGACACATTTTGCATACATGATGCAGGTTATCAAAGACAAAGAGCCTGAGACATATGAAGAAGCTTGTACACAAAAGGAATGGAAGCAAGCTATGAAAGAGGAGATCAAAGCTCTCAAAGATAATCACACATGGGAGCTAGTGCCAAAGAAAGAAGGTATGAAGATTGTTCCAAACAAATGGGTGTTTAAAGTAAAGAGGAATGCTGATGGTTCTCTAGCTAGATATAAAGCTAGATTAGTTGCCAAAGGATTTAAACAAACACAAGGTATAGATTATGATGAAGTTTTCAGCCCTGTTGCAAAGATGGGAACTATCCGAACCTTAATAGCAATTGGTGCTTCAAGGAGATGGCCATTATATCAACTCGACATCAAAAATGCCTTTCTCAATGGAGAACTACAAGAAGAGGTATACATGAGTCAACCGGTTGGATTTGAAGATGAAAACCATCCAGATTTTTTTTTAATATAAAGGAAGTTCGGCAATAGCCTACTCTCCCGGACTTGAATTAAATTAAGAAACAAAGGTACAATAGAAGGGGACTAGTGCCCACGGGACCCCCCAAATCCCACAAAGCAGGGGGAGCTTGAATGAATCCTAGGTTGCATTACAGAGAAGGTTAATCACCCTCTCATCGCCCTCATGCGGGGCCCACTTGGGTTTGAGCTTGTTGTTGATCAAAAGGAGGACTTGATGGTGCCTGAAGGGGGGGGATTTCTTACTGTTAACAATCCTTTTGCCAAGGAGGAATAGTAATTTCTCGATCGACCACTCCCTGGGGGGATCGCCGAAGTTGAGAGCACACCTCTCCCGCCAAATTTTCCACAAGACTTCCCCTCTGATGGCGTTCCAGAGTGTCGCAGAGCAGCCGATCGCTTCTCCCAAAAGGACTTGTTTCCAACTAAGCTGTTTTTGAAGTCTGATTTTCATTCCAACCTTCTGCCAGATTATGAAGGAGTTGGGGCAAGTAAGGAAGATGTGTGGGACATCTTCGATAGCCCGGTGGCAGCGTTTGCACCAAGGGGGAATCCCACAAAGTTTGCTAGCCATAAGGTTGGTCCAAATTCCTCGATGAAGAATTTGCCATAAGAGGACAGACTTCTTAATCTCTATAAGGGGGTGCCAGATACCCATGAATTTCATGTCCCACCATCCAGATTTTGTTTGCAGGTTGAAGAGGGCACTTTATGGCTTGAAGCAAGCACCAAGAGCATGGAATCAAAGATTGGTAGAGTATCTAACTAAGTGTGGATACAACCCAAGTAGTGCAGATCCTTCATTGTACATGAAGAAGGAAGAAAATAGAGAGGTATATATTTGCATATATGTCGATGACCTCATCATAACAGGAAATGATGTTATAGGGATTAAAGATATCAAAAGGAAGCTTGGTAAAGAGTTTAAAATTTCAGATCTTGGAGAGTTGAAATATTTTTTAGGAATTGAAGTTGTTTATGGAAAGAGTGGCATCTACTTGATGCAAAGGAAGTACTTGTTGGATGTTCTTTTCAGATTTGGAATGAGTGAATGCAAACCACTCACTCAACCCATGGACACAAATACAAAGCTTTGTTCAAATGATGGAGAACCATTGGAAGATGTTACAACATACAGAAGCATTGTAGGATCATTGATCTATGCAAACATTACAAGACCTGATTTATCTTATGTTGTCGGTGTACTTTCTCAGTTTATGCAAGCCCCGACAAGTGAACACTTAAATTCAGCCAAGAGAGTGTTGAGATACATAAAGCATACAGTTAATCATGCTTTGTTTTATAAGTTTGATGAAGAACTGCAGGTCAAAGGCTTTAGTGATGCTGATTGGGCGGGCTCAAAGGAAGATAGAAGATTAACCTCAGGTTATGTGTTCATGATAGGAAGCAAACCTATCACGTGGAGCTCAAAGAAACAACCAACTGTTGCACTTTCATCCATGGAGGCTGAATATAGAGGACTAGCATTTGCCACATGTGAAGCAATGTGGATTAAAAAGCTTTTGGCTGATCTTGGAGTGCAAGTTGGAACCATCCCTATATATGGTGATAACATGTCAAGTATCTACTTGGCAAGCAATCCTATGTTTCATGCAAGGAGCAAGCACATAGAGGTCCACTACCACTATGTAAGGGAGAAGGTGCTAAGCAAAGATGTGGAGGTAAAGTTCATCAGAACCAAAGAGCAGGTTGCAGATATGTTTACAAAGTTCTTGGATGCTTCTAAACTCAAAGGTTTCAAGGACGCGATAAATTTGAAGGACATGGACGAAGATAACTCCCAAATGAGCTTGAGGGGGAGTGTTGAAGATAAATGTACAAGCTCATTTTCATATGAGCCATGCTTGGATAAATTTACCAAATATAAAGATAAAGAAAAAGTGGAGGAAAAAAGGAAAAAATAATAAAAGAAAAAGTCTAGTCAAAATTCATGATGAGTAAGAGATACAATATCTTGCCTTGTAGTTAGTAGCATGTAGTGGAGAAAGTGGTGAGTTAAGAAGAAGGCACAAACTTCTTCACATGCTCATTGGTTATAAAAGTGAAGTGGGAGCACATTCAAAACAAAGAGAGAAAGAGGCAAGAGCTCCCAGTAGTCGGATCTAGCCATTTTGTCATTTTGGCTTTCCCTTAGACTCCTTCCAGCCGCACGTCAGTTTGTACATAGCTCTGTTGCAGAGCTCATATCTCAGTGCATATGTAACCATTTTGTGCGTTTAAGCACTCAGTGGAAAGCTTATCTCGTGTACTTTTTGCATATCAAATATCTCTTTGAAAGCTTATGTAGTCTGTGAGATATCAGTGAAATAGTGAAGTCCAGTTTTTCAGTATACCTATGTAGATAGGTAGTCTATTTTGATCGGTTACATTTTCTGACCAAAACATATCCAAATTGCGTGATTTTTGTCTTGTTGGAAAGATCTTGGCATCTAATTTCACTGTCTCAAATATCTCATTGAGATCATGTATATTCTGTGAGATATCTGTCAGATAATAAAGTCCAGTTTTATAGTGTACTTATGTGTGCAGGTGGTCTATCTTGGTGAGTTGAGTTTCCTGATCAAAACTCATCCAAATTACTTGATTTTTAGTTTATTGGAAAGCTACTTGTGTCTACTTTCTCTATACTAAATATATTTCTCAAAGGATATATATTCAGAGAGCTATCAGTCCGAGAGTGAAGCTCAGTTCTTCAGCATACCTGTGTGGACAGGTAGTTCATCTTTGACAGTTGTGTTTCCTAATCAAAACTTGTCCAAATTAAGTCATTTATAGCTTGTTAGAAAGCTTTCTTTGTCTACTTTGATTGACTAAAGTCTCAAGTCCATTTGAGTTTTGTATTGAGAGCAGCAAGCTATCTAAGGTGCAGATGTTTGTCCAAGTGCTGGACATACAAGGGCTCACTACACACTTTCGTTGCGCATAGGAGAACTCATTCTCCACAAAAGGTGCATCTAATCTGGTCTCATAAGTCTGCACTAGCCATTTTAGGATAGTTTTTGCCTCTTGAATATCAGCTCTCTCATCTACAAGTGCATATAAATATGGATAAGAAATGGAACGATCTACATCATCACATGAAACATGTAAAGGCTAATAAGCTTCCTCATTAGGACTAGAGCTAGACTATCCACCTATAAAATGAGGCAGCGAAGTGTCATACATGTCTTTGGAGGTAATTGATGTCTCCTTAGTACATCAAAGTAATGGATGAATAACATCTTCCACAAAAACAACATCATGGCTAACCACAATGCGTTTAGTGTGTGGATGCTTTAGGCAATAGCCTTTGCTTTTAGAACTATACCCAACAAAAATACATTTCACTACTTTATCATCCAATTTCCTATGTTTTTGTTCAGGAACTAATGCATATGCCAGACAACCAAAAACACACAGGTGAGCAATAGATGACTTACAACCATGCCAAGCCTCATACAAAGTGATAGATTGCAATGCTTTATTGGGACACCTATTAAGTACATATGTTGCACACATAATAACCTAAAGCAAGAAACTATGTGGTAAAGCCTGACCCTTGACCATACATCTCACCATCTCCATGAGTGAGCTGTTCTTCTGCTTAGCAACTCCATTTTTTTGAGCTTTATATGGCACTGTACACTGATGTTTTATACCACATTCAACTAGAAATTCATTAAGATTAGAAGACATATATCCCCCCCCCCCCCCTCGATCAGAATGGAGGGTGCCCATTTTACATGCAGACAGATTTTCAACCAAAACTAGAAACTGTTTGAAGCACATAAACACTTTGGACTTTTCTTTCAATGGATATACCCATGCATATGTAGAAAAATCAACAATGAAAGTCACAAAGTAAAGATAATTCCCAAAGGAAGGTGTTTGCATAGGACCACGGACATTACTACATACAAGCTACAATTTCTAAGTAACTTGAATTGAACCATCTTTTGGGAAGGATGAACGCTGCATTTTGTCCAAAAAACATCCTTCGTAGACATGTTTACTAGGTGCCTCATAGCCAAATTCAAATGAGCAAAGCGTGCATGCCAAAGCTTTGCATATGACATAGCCTGAGAATCATGTATTGCACATGCTCAATCATTCACAATTTTTTCATAGTCGATGAGCTTATATAGTCCATGACATAAAATGCCAGAAGCAATCATGACATCACCATTTGACAGATCATGAAGTGTACATCTATCATCAACAAATTTCACGACCAATCCGATCTTGGCTAAAGCAAAAAATGATAATATATTTTTCTTGATCCCTTGCACAAATAAAGCATCTGACAATTTAAAAGAACTACCATCAATAGTAGTTAGAATGCTTTTACCAACTTCCGTGATAGGATAAGAGGAGTTGTTGGCACATGTGATAGTATTACCTATAGCGGTAGGCTGGAGTGAAGTGAAGAAACTACACTACGAGGTAATATGTTTGGTTGCCCCACTATCAAAGTACCAAACATCTGAGTCTACTATAGACATACGCTATTCATGAGAAGATGGTTCATAATTGCAAACAGTGGTAAATGCCCATTCTTCATTCTGCACAAGATTAGCAGACTCTGTTTTGGGTGTCAAGACCATTCCAACAACCATTCCAGCCTCTTTCTTCCTTGCCTCTTTAGCAACTAGTTTTGGACAACTCTTTATGACATGATCATTTCCTTTACAATATTTGCAAACCAATTTCTACTTTTCTATTTTCTTCTTGTCTTTGGCATCCTTCTTTGATTGTGCAAAATTAGTAGGTTTCTGCTTACTAGTAGAAGAGCTCCATTTTTCGTTGCCCTTTTGACTAGCTAAGAAAGCTTGATCTGCAACATGCATAATGGATCTGTTCCTCCGAGACTCAACTTCTTGCAATAGAGAAAAGACTAAATCCTCAAATGTTAAGGCTTTCAATTGCCTTTCATCATCAAATGAAGAGTAGAAGCAAAACTCAGATATGAATCGGGAAGACTGTTCATAACAATCTACACAAGTGAATTTTCAAGCAAGACGTCATCAACAAAAATCAACTGTCCCTTCAAATTTTTGATCTTTGTCAAAAAACTATCTATGGAATCTCCTTCATTCATGTGCTCACTCTCCAAATGTTTTTGAAGGTAAGCAACATGAGCGTCATTCCTTGCTCGGTATAAAGTTGTAAGTGTATCCCAAACATCCTTAGTTGTTCAGCAAGAGCGAATGTGAGGAATAATGACACGTTTGATAGACAAGGCTATCAATGCATGTGCCTGAGCATCTTGACCATCCCAACAAATTTGCTTTGCAGTAGGTGCAATAGGACCTATAACACGAACAAGAACATGAAGAATATCATCATCTTCAATGTAGTCTGCATCATCTTAAGTAATTGTGTTTGTAGGTGTGAGAGGATGTTTTTCAACACCCTACACAATATTCCATAGTCCTTTTGCAACCAATACATGACTCATTGTATAAGCCCATAATGGATACTTTGTACCATCCAACTTATCCTCAATAACCAAAATATGGAATACATCACCGCTTTCAGCTATGGCAACTAACTAAAATACCCTGATGTAGAAAGATGAATGTATTTAAAACAATTGAATAGAAGTACCCTGACGTGTTTTGCTAGACTTGTAGTGGAATTTGACATGCTTATAATTGTGAACTGAAACTTGTGTATATCTTTGGCACAAAAATATGAAATTGCCTACACAAATGCTATGATAGTGTGTTTAGAGGTCAAAACGAGCTCATATCAAAATTTTGGCACCAAATAGTGAAGCCATTTTTAACTCCTAATCACCATGAGTATGCTCACTAATTTTTTTGTGATTCTAAGATTATGAGCAGAGGGGTGTCAAAAACATCCTAGATGAAGCAATGACCTACTCTGATACTGATTGTTGGAGTTTGAGGTCTGCCAAAGCATGCAAATAGCACAAGGAAGAAGAAGAAGCTTCCAGCACAACACACAATACTAAATGTACTAGCACTAGAATGTACAAAAATTGGTAACCCGTTAGGGTTATGGGCATATATACAAGTTGAGGAAAAAAACTCCCAAAGAGAGAAAGAAGTGCCTCGGTGGTCCTAGTGTGTTTAGAGACATCACTACCTAAATATATCAACGAAAAGGTGGTGTTCTTTTGAATGGTTTTAAGAGACATATGAAATGAATCAAGAATATTCCAATCTGATGTCATCTCTAATTGAAATTGATGTGTTTGCCTAAATGGTGGATATAGAATAGATTCACTTGGCAAGTAGAAAATATTTTGACAATCAAAGAATTTTTCATAGAGATAAGATGATTCCCCATAGCTGCATAGATATTAGTTCAATTTATATATCTACATGTCATTTACAAACATTTGTAGACACAAGTCTCCATTAGAACCAAAACTTTTAAGGTTTTGATTAAAAAAATTTGTTTGTGTTACATTTGATGCTCCATCCCAGAGGACAAAGAGTTGGGGTGCAAGATGTCATCCCTAATTTTAATATTGTGGAATTGAGATGGAGAATAACAGGGATAATTTATTTGATACATCTATTTCATTGATCTATTTCCATGAAAAGGTGGAATCAACAACCTCTACTGTTATACTTTATGGAATAATGGAATGCTATATCGATTTTAATGTCTTGAGGTTTTTAATGCAATTTGTGGTTTGATTTAGCAAGTGAAGATTTATGAGGGCATGAACGCATGTGGACTTATTCACATATTTGTGAAGATATTTAGAATATTATTTAGAAGATAGTATTTTAGTTCATTTTTGTAAAAATAATAGATTGCTTTAGAAAGCGACATTTTTGTGAAAATAGTAGATCATTTGAAAAGCAATGATTTGGTAAATAAAGTAGATTTTTGTAAATGCATGATTTTTGAATCGCCACCCTCATGTATCTTCTATTTAGGACATAATGAAGAATACCTATAAATACACATGCTCTCATAGACGCGTCCATCCGAGTATGTGGGGGGAGGTTGTACCCAATCTAGTGTTAATTCCCTTGTCTCTTTCTATTCCTTGAGTACTTTTGTGAGATTTGTTTTCTATAATATCCTCTACACACTATGACACTATTCTCACTGTACTCATTGTACGCACTGTACTCATTGTGCTCACTGTACTCATGGTACTCACTCTGCTCACTATGCTCAGTATGATCATTGTACTCACTATGCTCATTGTACTCACTATGCTCATTGTACTCACTATACTTAGTGTGCTCACTATGCTCACTATACTCCCTGCACTCCATGTACCCCTTGTGATCTTTGTGCACTGTTCACTGTTCGAGTTTGATTCGTTTATCAAATTATTTTATCAAGTTTGTTTATCAATTTGATTACTCCTTTCGCTTACTCCAAGGCATCGATTAAGGCATAGAACTATGGCATAACTTTGACATCTTTGGCTTCTCTAGCACTCATGGTTCTCTTGGTTCCCTTTGATTTCATTCGCAGTTGTTGGCTACACACAAACCAATTCTAACGTACGAGTGCCGATAAGTGCTTATTTATTTCCCTAGTTAGCTTACTTATTTCTCTAGTTAGCCTACTTAGTTCCTTATTTAGCATGTAGGAGATTTGAATCCACAACCTCACACTTCCAAGAGATAAGCTTTATCCACTCTCCTATTTTCACTTATTGATACTCCATTCCTTTTAATTAATATTTAACACAACTTTTAACATTCTCTTCACCTTATTTATTTATTTATTAATTTATTTAACACTCTCTTCCCTTTATTTATTTATTTATCAAACACTCTGATTTATTGTATTTATTTATTTAATAATGATAATAATATTATTATGATTATTTTTATATATACACTATTGTTAAAAAAAATTCACATGCTTAGTCCTAAGTTTTGGTTTTCTATAAGGCCATGGCCCTACCCATAGTACTGAGGATTTGGGTACATCACCCCTACCTGGGGTGCTGATTGAGCAACAATTGGAGATTTTGCAACACAAACTCCAACATACTCAGAACGAGATAAGAGAACATGATGCTGCACTCCAACAAATATAGAGTGATGAAAACAACCTAGTTAGGGTGGTGACGGCCATTATAAACGCTTAAGAAGAAGGGATGCAATCCAAGATTGGTGCCAAAAATTTCCATTTCTCACGATTCGATGGGTGAAAGAATGAACAATTCGTTCTTTCACGGCTATCCCAATTTGATGGTTTTTATTCTAATGAATCATATTGTGAAATTGAAAAAGTGAATTTTTTTACTAATTATTTGTTGGTTAAGGCCCAATTATGTTGGAATGTTTTGCAGCATAGCACAAACCACCCCCCCACATGGACTGCATTTCAAGAAAAGATCAAGGAGTCCGTTTCTACTCAGTTCCACTTACATGCTCATTGATCATGGATAATGTTTGGATGGAAAGATGGAGATAATGTGTCTACCTACATTGAATGTTTTTGGCAACCACTATTACTTATTCATTTGCTTGAAAGGATTCCCAAAGATACCTTGCAACAGAAGTATAAAGATGGTTTGGAGATGGGAATCCAAGCTAAGCTCAACACACTATGTCATATGACCCTCTATGAAGCTATTTCGTTTGCACATGATACTGAAAAGGAGTTTCAATCCATCACCAAGTCCATTTGCTTACAACAAACACGTCAACAACAACAACCAATCAAGCCCAATTTTCCCTTCAAGCCTTCTTTTACTACTTTCTCTTCCCCTAATTTTCAATGCCGACCTACTTTTCAATACCCACCTACTTTTCAACGCTCTCCTCAATCCAATTTCACACCACTTCACAAGCCAAACCCCTTACACCCTACCAAATCTCCAATCATTCAATGTACGATGATGGATGCTCAAAAAAAGAGGCCCCATATCACTTGCTGGCATTCTGGTATGTTTGATCATACTAAAGCTAAATGTAGGTTCGGAACTAATGACATGAAGCCTGTTGGAGGTCAAGTACACAACATGGAGGTGGTTCTTGACAACATTCAACCTGATTGGATCGAAGAAGCACTGGAAAAATATCTAAGTACCTTGGGTAATGCAATTTCTATTCATTGTTTATTTTGCATGCAAGGTACTATTAATGATAAAGTTGTTAATATTTTACATGATGATGGTAGTTCACATGATTTTATCTCTTATACACTAGTGCAAGATCTTCCATTAGATCCACTTCCTTCTATGTATAAAGTTAAGGCTTCATTTCAAGGAAATAGATATAATGTTACAAGTGAAGTGCATAACGTTCAGATTTTAATAGGTTCATATGTAGCTGAACACACATTCTTAATTGCTCCTTTGTAGTCCTATGATGTTATACTTGGTATGCCTTTTCCTCATTATAATCCATGCATTGATTATCATACACACGATGAGTTTTAAGTTTAACAATCGAGATATTTGTTTGTCTACAATGCATGCCTTCCAACCATTTCCATTAATTAGTCATACTCAAGTAAAACATGGATTTAGGAAAGGTTACAACTTATGTATTGTTTGTTTCAATAACATAGTTGATTATATACATACACTTCCTAATGCACATAAATGATTTACGGATTCTTATAAGGATTATTTTATGACTGATTTTCCTTCTAAACTACCACCTTCTAGGGGATCACTTGACCATAATATAGACCTAATTCTTGGTAGTTATCCTCCTCATAAAATACCTTACTTGCATGGACCTTTAGATCAACAAGAAATAGCTAATCAAGTTAAGGATATACTCGACAAAGGCCTTATAAGACCTAGCTCTTCTCCCTTTGGAGCACATGCTCCTTTTGTAGAGAAGAAGAACAAGACTTATAAGGTGTGCATTGACTATAGAGCACTCAATAAGATCCCAATTTAAAACAGATATCCTATTCCTGGGATAGATGATTTGCTAGATAAACTTCTTGGATCACCTGTCTTTAGTAAAATTGATCTTAGATCTTGGTATCATCAAATATAAATGAAACAAAATTACATTTATAAGAATGCATTTAGAACTGAGACTGGTCACTTTGAATTCACAGTAATGACTTTTGGACCCACCAATGCACTTGTTACATTTTCATGTATGATGAATAACATTTTTCTTGATTACCAAGCTTTTGTTCTTGTTTTCTTTGATGATGTACCTTAATCTATGAATGGCGCATGCTCTTTTCTAGGGTTAGATAGTTTTTATAGAAATTTTGTAAAAGCTTTTTCGTATTTAGCACTTCCACTCACATTACTATTGAAGAAAAGTTGGAATTTGAATGGGGATTAGCACAACAACAATCTTTTGAAAAAAATCAAACATGCCCTTGTTTTGCAATTAACAAATGTTGCAAAACCTTTCCATGTAGTTACAGATTCTAGTGGTTTAAGTATAGGTGCTATATTAGTTCAAAATATTATACCATTGCATTTGAAAGTAGGAAACATAAACCTTCTAAAAAGAATAAACACAGAAAATGGTAGACACAGTAAATGGTCTTCATTTATACAAAACTTTTAGGATATGATTCAATATCAACCTAGCAAAGCTGATGTTGCAGTTGATGCCCTTAGTCGCTTTCCATCCCCACAAACAAATATTTTTTCAATCAATAATATTTTTGCTCTTCATATTCATTCATTTCATGACATGATTCCTACTCATGCATCTAATTTGTATTTAAAAAAAACATGGAATGGTTTCAATAATTCTACAAGATTTAGTGAGGATCACTACAATTTTCATAATGAATTCTTGTATTTCCAACACAAGTTATGGAGCACCCAAGGTTTTAAAGAATTTGTTATGAAAGAGATGCATGAACCACTAGGTATGGTTCATAGGGGCATACAAAGTACTATTTCTACATGTAAATAATTTTTCTTTTGGCCAAATATGTAAAAGGATATTGCAGAATATGTTTCCCATTGCATTTTGTGTCAATGTGTGAAACAAAATCATGGTAAAGCATTTGGATTATTAATGCCACTTCCCATACCTAATTGACCATGGGAACAAATTTGCATTGATTTTATTATTAGTCTTCCTACAACTTCATCTCATAATGATATGATTTTGACAATTGTTGATAGGTTTAGTAAACATGCATATTTCATTCCTTGTAAAATGAGTCTTTCTACACCTCAAGCTACTAAGTTATTTATTAAATGTATTTTTCCACATCATGGTTTTCCAAAAGTTATTCTTCCAGATTGAGATATTCATTTTTGTAATCACTTTTGGGTTGCATTATTTCAAAATTTAGGTTTTAAAATAGACTTTAGCTCTGCATTTCATCCTAAAAGTAAAGGGCAAAGCGAAGCTATGAATAGTACTACTTCATATTTATTATGTTGTTATTCTTTAGATAATCCAAGTAATTGGGATGAGAAAATTCCTTTACTATAGTTTGCATATAATAACACAACACATGCCACTATTGGACGTGCACCGTATGAAATTGTGTATGGTAGAAAGCTTCCCACTCCCATGTCTATCACACAAACTAATAACCCTATGGCTAATTCTTTTGCACAAGATCATATTTCTAGACATCATGAGGTCCATGAGCACATTAAAAAGATTCAAGAACATTACATGCATAATGTTAATAAGAAATGAGTTGCTAAAAGGTTTAAGGAAAATGACTTTGTATGGTTATGAATAACTAAAAGACATTCGAAAACTATTTCACAACATGCTAAGATTAAACTTGCACCATGTTATTATGGACCTTTTCGTATTATTCAAAAAATTAATGAGAATGCTTTTAGATTAGACATACCTTCTCATTGGAATATACATTATTATTTTCATATTACGATATTGAAATCTTTTAAAGGAACTTTACCTCTCACTCCTATTTTAGATGATCCTCCATTATTTTAATGTTTAAATTTTACTTCTAGAGAAAATACTTGATTATGACGTTACTAATACACACAGGTAACCAATATCATAGATATTTAGTTAAATATAAAAATCAATCACTTTAAGAATCTCAATGGATTCATAAAACATCACTAATTCGACACTATGATCATTTGGTTTCTACATATCGTTCACAATCACATTAAATTTCAGTTTTCCCATTCCAAGCATGTGTTTTGACATGGAACATGCTTATGATTGTTTAATGATGGGACATGTGACCGGCCATCCATGTCTATTCTATTCTTATCAACTGAGGTTAGTTGCTCATCAACTGGGATGCATGTTATACTTTATGTAATAATGGAATGTTATATGGATTTCAATGTCTTGAGGTTTTTAATGTGATTTGTGTTTTGATTTAGCAGGTGAAGATTTGTGAGGGTGTGAACGTGTGTGGACTTATTCAGAGATTTCTGAAGATATTTAGAAGATACTATTTTAGTTATTTTTTGTTAAAAATAACAAATCTCTTTAGAAAGAGACATTTTTGTAGAAATAGTGGGTCGCTTGAAAGGCGTTAATTTGATAGAATAAAGCAGATTTTTGTAAACACACACTTTTTGAAGCACCACCCTCATGTATCTTCCATTTAGAACATAATGAAAAATACCTATAAATACACATGCTCTGATAGACTCATCCATCGGAGTATCTGAGGGGAGATTTTACCCAATTGGGTGTCAAGTCTCTTGTCTCTTTCTATTCTCTGAGTACTTTTGTGAGATTTCCTTTCGGTACTATCCTCTACGTAAGTGTGTCTACAGAACTGATCAACATTTATCTTGTTCAATTTCCCTATATGAGCAACAAAATCTAGATCTTTTCCATATTTAAATCATTCAATAGTCACTGAATTATTCGTTTGCCATATTGGACTAGTTTTGAGGAAGGGGACATGTTGCCACATTCTACGAAATGTTATTTCGTGAACCTTATCACAAATAGGCAATGAGGCACCATTGATGAAAAAAAATATCCATGATCATAGTTTTGGGGAACATTCTTTGGGTCATTATAGAGGTAGCTATTAAAGGAATTGAATGTATCCTGGAAAATGAACCCTCTTGACTCAGCAAGCTTGGACAAGACAAATGAGACCTTGGAATTTAAGGCAATCTAATCTTAGTCCACACACAAGTTCTTCCAAACAAATGCTATCCTACCAGTGTGCGACACCCTCTTGTGTTTCTTTCCACTGTCGAAGAATGCCACATTGTCATCTTCAAGCTTGCATCACCCTACACGGATTATAAAAGGATCTATTGACTGCTGAAGTATATGACAAGATGTGTGGATACATTGATTGTGAAGTAGTTGAGACATTATTCATCGAGTGGTACGAGGGTGCCATGACGGAAGTTTTTCGAATTAGACCATGCGCTCCCTACTTCGACCTCCCCGAATCCATAACTAGGAACATGTGGAAGCTATGTAAATTCTCTGACAAGCAGGTTCTCCTATGGTGCCTTTTACCTAATCAGACCCTTCTTTTTAGTGCAACTTTTGTCATAGATAACAACTTGTTTTTCCCATAAACCGAAGATGTCTACCAATCGGTCTATGGGTTTTCCTGTGAAAATCTCTTAGAGTTGATGGGGAAATGACCACAGCATAAATATTCTTTGGGGACAAGAAGATTTGTAAAGGCATCTGTTCATGAAGCTGTGGAAAAACGATTCCAGCGATGTTGTTCTACTTTCTTGTGCAATTTGGCAGACATGAGGACAATCGCCATGGCTATCTCTCTTTGTTTTCAATCATTGTCTATGCATCTTTCAAGGCAGTGGAGCGGAACTGCACATGATGGAGGTGGGATCTCATGTGACTTGCTGAAATGAGTGTGACCACATGTTTATGTCTATCTACGCTCGAGTCCCACGCATGCGTTTGACATGACGTTCTCGTTGACATGTGTATATGTTTTTGTTGATGAATGTCTTCAAGATGGACACGGCTGCAACTAAGATGGTGGTGCAAGTAGGAAAAAACTAATGACGATTGAAATGCATAGAAATCCACAGAAAGTGTCGGATGGAGATGAACATCAACTACAGAAGCTTGAAGTTGCAGCATGCAATTGGTGTTACCACATGAGAGAGAGAGAGAGAGAGAGAGAGAGAGAGAGAGAGAGAGAGTTCTCTCCTATTATTTCTGTGGTGTTCTCTTTCATTTAGCATCATTCCATAATAGTCTGCTCCACGAAAATCAAAGTTTCTTAAGAGTCTTTTGCATTCCCCTCCAAAGTCTCCTATACATCATTAATATTGCTATGTATATATACGGGACACATATCCTCGATAAGTGAATAACCATGGTTTCAGAGATATGCTACGATATCTCGCAAGGTCCTCGAAGTGCAACATATCCTAGCTAATATGGGGGATTGCTGTGAAAAAATTCTTTATCTCACTGCTATTTGCACATATATAAATTTGAAAGCAAACCTGGTATAATAGAGGAAAGTGAAAAGATAGAGGAGCATAACAAGAAATTTGATCATAAGTTGTTTATATGTTTTGAAGAAACATTGTGGGAGAGAAGGAAACATTCACTTGAAATTGGGTGCAAACGTTTATAGACTATTGTATATGCTTTGTTTGATCTATATCCATTGATAAATATTGAATAAGGAATTCTCGTTGTAAATAGAAAAATGATAGAAGAAATACATGAAATTTTGTTAGATTTTTCCAAGATCGCATCGACCCTTATATCTTTTGACCTATCCGGTGGTTGAGATTCAAACATTTGGAAATCCAAAACCACTCTCTTCACAAAACCCACAGATTTTTGGTAGTTCTGAAGGTATTGATTATGAAAAACCAACAGAATCCTAGTTCTAGTCTAGTGGATTAAGAATCTACACTCTAACCACTACTCTCTTCTCGTCGGCAGATCACTCTCTTCTCGTCGGCAGATCACTAGTCAGGCCATAATCCAAAAGGTCCATCAAGAACTCATTTTTAGTCATAATGCAAACAAATGATCATAATGTGTAGTAAGTGATAATAATGTCAAATCCATTAAGATTTTTGATGGCACCCCTTGGTGCAAGCATTGCATGAGTGATAGGGAAGACTTGGGATAAATTTTCTTCTCTCATCCTAAGAGCATTCCGAGTTTTTGCTTTTTAAATAAAAGGAAGTTTGGCCTTAGCCTACTCTCCCGAACTTGTATTAAATAAAGAAAAGGAAAAGTAGAAGTGAAGGGGACTAGTTCCCACGGGACCCCCCAAGTCCCACATAGCTGGGGAAGGACTTACAAAGTTTAGATGGCATTACAAAGAAGGTTAATCACCCTCTCATCACCCTCATGCGGGGCCCACTTAGGTTTAAGCTTATTGTTGATCAAAAGGAGCACTTGATGATGCCTGGGGGGGGGGGGGATTTCTTGTAGTTAACGATTCTTTTACCGAGGAGGAACAACGATTTCTCAATCGAACACTATTTGGGGGAGTCGCCAAAGCTATAAGCACATCTTTTCCGCCAGATCTTCCATAGGACCTCCACTCTGATGGCATTCCAAAGAGTCACAGAACATCGGATCGCTTCTCCCAGCAGAGCTTGCTTCCAACTGATATGTTGCTCTAGTCTAATTTTCTTTCCAACAATCTGGTAGAGCCTTTTGGAGTTGGGATAGGTAAGGAAGATATGAGAAACATCTTCGATGGACCGGTAGTAGCACTTGCACCAAGGAGGCACCCCACATATTTTGCTTGCCGTAAGGTTGGTCTAGATACCACTATGAAGGATTTTCCATAAGAGGGCATACTTTTTGATTTCTATGAGAGGGTGCCAGATAGCCATGAATTTCATGTCCCATCGAAGTCGCGTCCACGACAGGCACCACTTCTTGTTAAGGTTAACATGATAATCAATGTTTTCTTTGAGGTTGGGGATTTTTGTTAGGCAATTACCATTGTGCCATCAGAGACCAAGCGTGCTTGGCACATCATGCCCCATGAGAAGGCGAACTTTAGAGCAGTCCCAGGCAAGACATCTGTTTTGTAGAGTATTCCATTCTTCATAGGTAATGTTGGCGCTAGGGTCAATATCCTCAAAGTTGTTCCACTGGTTGGTGTCTTGTTTCCAGAGTGTTTCCATTCCGAGTTGGAAATGCCTTAGTAAGATCCTTTAATTTCCAAATCAAGCTAATTGACAGCAGACCTTTCTAATGGAGTAATACTTGAAAACTTTTCTCTTGAACTTTCAACTAGAGGATCCCACCTTGGTATAAGGGAGATTCTTAAACCCATAGTGATCCCTAGAAATCTAAATATACATCCATCCTCGAGAATACACGGATTACCTTGTTTGAAATTGTAAAGTTTTATTTTTATGATTAAGAATAGATCAGTCACGTGGCAAGTAGAAAATATTTAGACAATCAAAGAACTTCGCATAGAGATAAGATGAGTTCCCATAGATGCATACATTTTAGTTTAATTTACATAGCTACATGCCATCTATAAACATTTGTAGACACGTCTCCATTAGAACCAAAACTTTTAAAGTTTTTGATTAAAAAATTTTGTTGTGCTATATTTGATGATCCATCCCAAGAATCACTGGTAAGAACAAAGAGTTGGGGTGCAAGAGGGCATCCCTAATTTTCAGATTGTGGAATTGAGATGGAGAATAGGAGGGATCATTTATTTGATTCGTCTATTTCATTGTTCTATTTCCATGAAAAAGTGGAATCAACAACATTTATCTGTTTCGATTTCCCTCAATATCAGCTCTCTCATCAACTAGTGCATCATGTAAATTTGCATCAGAAATGGAATGATCTACATCATCACATGAAACCTGCAAAGGCTGAGAAGTTGCCTCATTAGGACTAGCACTAGACTGTCCACCTGTAAAAAGAGGCATCAAAGTATCATACATGTCTTTGGAGCTAGCATATGTCTCCTTAGTACATGAAAGCAATGGCTGAATAGCATCTTCCACAAAAACAACATCACGGCTAACTAGTATGCATTTAGTCTGTGGATGATACAGATGATAACCTTTACTTTCAGAACTGTACCCAACAAAAATACATTTTACTGCTTTATCATCCAATTTTCTGCGATGTTGTTTAGGCACTAATGCATATGCCAAACAACCAAAAACGCGCAGATGAGCAAAAGATGGATTGTGATCATGCCAAGCCTCATATGGAGTGATAGACTGTAGCGCTTTAGTGGGACTTCTGTTCAGTACATATGCTGCACACATGACAGCCTCAAGCCAGAAATTATGAGGTAAAGCCTGACTCTTGACCATACACCTCGCCATCTCCATGAGAGATTTATTCTTCCGTTCAGCAACTCCATTCTGTTGAGGTGTATACGCCACTATACACTGGTGTTTTATCCCACGTTCAGCCAGAAATGCATTAAAATCAGAAGACATATATTCCCCTCCTCTATCAGAACGGAGGGTGCCCATTTTACATGCTGACAGATTTTCAGCCAAAACCAAAAATTGTTTGAAGCACATGAACACTTCGGACTTTGCCTTCAATGGATATACCCATGCATGCCTAAAAAAATCATCGATGAAAGTCACGAAGTAAAGATAATTCCCAAAAGAAGGTGTCTGCATAGGACCACAGACATCACTATGTATAAGTTGCAATTTCTGAGTAGCCCGAACTGAACCATCTTTTGGAAAGGATGAACACTGCATTTTGCCCAAAATACAGCCTTCACAAACATGTTTTCCAAGTACCTCAAGTTTGGGCAACGAGCACACCATTTCAGATTTTTGTAGGCATAGCAAACTAGCAAAATTCAGATGACCAAAGCGTGCATGCCAAAGCTTTGCATCTGACGTAGTTTGCGAATCATTTACTGCACATGCCAAATCATTTACAGATCTTTCATAGTCGATGAGCTTATACAGCCCACGACATAAAATGCCAGAAGCAATAATCACATCGCCATTTGACAGATCATGAACTGTACACCTGTCATCAACCAATTTCACAAGCAAGCCAATCTTGGCTAATGCAGAAACTAATAACAGGTTCTTTTTTATCCCTAGCACAAATAAAGCATCTGACAAAGTGAAAGAACTACCATCAGCAGTGGTCAAAATGATCTTACCAACTCCCATAACAAGATAAGGGGAGTTGTTGGCGCATGTAACAATATTCCCTGTAGGGGCAGGCTCGAGTGAAGAGAAGAAACTACGCTGCGAGGTAATATGTTTGGTCACCCCACTGTCAAAATACCAAACATCTGAGTCTACTACAGACATGCACTCCTCATGAGAAGATGGGTCAAAACTGCAGACAGTAGTAAACGCCCATTCTTCTTCCTGCACAAGATTTGTAGACTCTGTTTTTGGTGTAGAGGCCTCTTCAACAACCATTCTAACCTCTTTCTTCTTTGCCTCTTTAGCAGCCAGTTTTGGAGAGTTCTTTATGATATGATCATTCCCTTTACAGTACTACCAAAACAATTTCTGCTTTTCTGATTTCTTCTCATCTTTATCTTCCTTCTTCGAATATGCAGAATTAGCAGATTTCTGCTTACTAGTTGAAGAGCTCCATTTTCCTTTGCCCTTCTGACTAGCTAGGAAAGCTTGATCTGCAACTCGCATAATGGACCTGTTCTGCCTGGACTGATCTTCTTGCAACAGAACAGAGACTAACTCCTCAAATGATAAGGCATTCGGATTGCCTTTCATCATCAAACAAAGAGTAGAAGCAAAACTCTAATATGAATCAGGAAGACCATTTAGAACGGTCTGCACAAGTGAGCTATCTGGTATAACCTCATTAGTAGAAATCAATTGTTCCTTCAAGTCTTTGATCTTCATTAAGAAACTATTTATAGAATCACCTTCATTCATGTGCTCACTCTCCAACTGTTTTCGGAGGTAAGCAACACGAGCCTCATTCCTAGCTTGGTACAATGTGGTAAGTGTATCCCAAGCATCCTTAGCTGTTCTGCATGAGCGAATGTGAGGAATAATGGCACGTTTGACAGACAAAGCTATCAATGCATGTGCCTGGGCATCTCCGCCATCCCAGCGAATCTGCTCTGTAGTAGGTGCAGCAAAAACAGAAGCACGAACAGGAATCTGCGGAATATCATCTTCGACACCATCTTCATAAGCTCTAGCACCTGTATTTGTAGTACCTGTAGTCAGAGGTGTAAGAGGACCTCTTTCAATACCCTGCACAATGTTCCACAATCCTTTTGCAACCAATACATGTTGCATCATATAAGCCCATAATGGGTAGTTGGTACCATCCAACTTATCCTCAACAACCAACATACGGAATACATCACTACTTTCAGCCATGGTCAGTGACTAAAATACCTTGATGCAGAAAATTGACTCTATCTCAAAAAGTTGAACAGAACTGCCCAGACGAGTTCTGCTAGACCTGTAGCAGACTTTGAGATGCTTAAACTGGCGAACAAAAACTGGTATATACCTTTGGCACAAAAAGATGAAATAGCCTGCACAAGCACTACGATAGTGGGTTCGGAGGCCAAAACGAGCTCACATCACGATTTCGACACGACATAGCAAAGCTGTTTTGATCTCGGAAACACACTGAGTATGCTCACCAAAATTCGTGCGATTTTGAGACTGCAAACGGAGGAGTGTTGACGGTGCCTAGATGAAGCGACGACATGCTCTGATACCAATTGTTGGAGATAAACGTCTGCAGAAGCACGTGAACAACACAAGGAAGAAGAAGAAGCTTGGAGCACAAACACACAATACTGAATGTTTGACTAGAGAATGTACAAAGATAATTAGCCCATTAGGGCAATAGGCATATATACAAGCTAGGGGAAAAAACCTCCTAAAGAGGGAAAAAAGTGCCTCGGCGGTGCTAGAGTGTTCACACACATCACTACCTAAATATATCAACAATGATGGGGATTGGACTACAACATGAGGATTTCTTGGGGACAAGAAGATTTGTAAAGGCATCTCTTCATGACTCTGTGGAAAAACAATTCCAGCAATGTTGTTCTACTTCCTTGTGCAATTTGGCAGACATGAGGACAATCGCCATGGCTATCTCTCTTTGTTTACGAACATTGTCTATGCATCCTTCAACGCAGTGGAGCGGAAATGCACATGATGGAAGTGGGATCTCATGTGACTTGCTGAAATGTGAGTGTGAGCACATGTTTATGTCTATCTATGCTCGAGTCCCACGCATGCGTTTGACGTCACGTGCTCGTTGACATGTGTAAACGTTTTTGTTGATGAATGCGTTCAAGATGCACATGGCTGCAACTAAAATGGTGGTGCAAGTAGGAAAAAACTAATGTCGATTGAAATATCGACATAGAAATCTAGAGAAACAGAGAGAAACAGAAGCTTGAATTTGCAGCATGCAATTGGTGTTACCACATGTGTGTGAGAGAGAGATCTATCCTATTATTTCTTTGGTGTTCTCTTTCATTTCATTTAGTATCATTCCATAATAGTTTCCCCGACGAAAATTATTCTCTTTCATTTAGCATCATTCCATAATAGTCTGTTCCACGATAATTAAAGTTTCTTAAGAGTCTTTTTTTTAATGAAAGGAAGTTCGGTCTTAGCTTACTCTCCCAGACTTGTATTAAATAAAGAAAAAGAAAAGTACAAGTGAAGGGGACTAATACCCATGGGACCCCCCAAGTCCCATAGAGTGGGGGTAGATCTTACACAGTTTAGATGGCATTACAGATAAGGTTAATCATGCTCTCATCACCCTCATGTGGGACCCACTTCGGTTTAAGTTTGTTGTTGATTAGGAGAATCACTTTATGATGCCTAAAAGGGGGGAATTTCTTACCATTGGAAGTTCTTTTACCGAGGAGGAACAACGAATACCAAGGCCCCCACTATCCCTTTGGCTAGTGCACATGGACCATTTGATTTTAGGAACCGCCCTCCTGTTGTGGTCTCCTGTCCAAAGAAAATGTCTACAAAAACTTTCCAATTTGGATAGCTCTAGCTCTTTCGGTCTCTAACGAGAGAGGAAGTAAATGGTCGACGAAATGAGAAACATGTAAATAACCTTTGTGCAACCTGCTAGATTGATTTGCATACCTCTCCAATAGTTTAGCTTGCTTTCAAGTCTGGTCAGGACCCATCTCCATTGCTACTCCATCAAGAATGATGCCGGAAGACTTGACCTAGGGGAATGTTTTGGCAGCCATGTTCAAAGAGAAGGTCAGGTTGGGTCCCGACAATAGCTTTGAAAGTGGTCTTTTGAGTGGTTGATTTTGGAAGCAGAGGCTTCGCAAAAAGTGTCAAGGCACCTCCAAAACGTTTCCAGACTGGAATAATCATTGTGGACAAACGTGTTCATATCATCGGCAAAAAGTCTCATGGTGATCTGGCCCTGGTTATGGGGCAATAAGAGGCTTTTGATATTACCAACTTCCACCTGTTGTTCCACCAGCTAGCTAAGCCCTTTCCTGGCCATGGCAAAGAGAAGGGGAGCCAAAGGGCAACCTTGTTTGATCGATCATTTTAATTTGATCACCTTCAAAAGTTCGCTGTTGATGTTAATTTGAGTCGATGCATTTCCCAAAGTGCGAAGATCATCTTGGTGAATATTTGGCTGCAGTCGAGATCTTTAAGTGATTGCAATATATAGTCCCCTTTGAGTCTGTCGTAAGCTTTGTCAAAGTCAATCTTGAGGAAAACCACATCTTATCTTGACTCATCCACGAAGTCGAGACCTTCCCAAATATCAATTATGGCTTCCAAAATAGACCTGCCTTTGATGAAACCCTTTGGTCCTCGCTTAACCAAGCTCTCAGATGGCCACACATTCTGTTGGCTATGACTTTAGCAATGATCTTATAACCCGTTTGAAGCATCGTAATCGGTCGCGAGTTCTCAATTCTGTTCTTTTCCCCTTTTCTGTGGATTAATTTGATGATGCCATTGTTGAGACAAGTTTGGAGCGTGCCGAACTCGAGTGCCTCTTGCCACACCAAGCAAGGAAGGGTGGCCAAAACCAACTTTAAGGACTTAAAGAACTGATTAGTGAGCCCATCTGCCCCTAGGCTTTTCCCACTCGGAAGGGCATCAATGGATACAATGATTTCTTCTTCCGAGATAGGGGCATCAAGCAAGGATCGAAAGTTGTGTGGGATCCTATGGGAGGATACCCTAGAGATGGCCGCCATGCAGTCACATCTATGAGGGGAGAGGGGAGTAGAAATCCCTAGGAGTCTCGTAAAATGTTGTTCAATGATTTTGATATTTTCTTCTTCCATATTGCAAGCGACACCATTTGAGTCTAGCAATAGGGGGATCGATTCCCTATTTTTTTTTCCTTTTAAGGATGCTGCACATCTCTTTGGTGGGCTTGTCGGCTTTGCCAGGCCACCACTCCATAAAGAAGATTTGCAAATTTTTCCTTTGAATTTCTTCCTCCTATCTTAGAAGCACTTTGATTCTTCGTAGACCCTTCTGGGATTGAGCTTTTCATATGTTCACTTCCTCTTCGAGTCTCGATAGTCTATGATATAGGGCTTCTTCTTAAGAGTCTTTTGAATTCCCCTCCAAAGACTCCTATAAATATCATTATTATTGATATGTAGATGTACGGGACACATATCCTCAATCACTGAATAACCATGGTTTCAGAGATATGCTACGATATCTCGTCAGGTTCTGGAAGTGCAACATATCCTATCTAGTATGGGAGATTCCTTTGGACAAATTCTTGATCTCACTAGCTAATATGGGAGATTCCTTTGGACAAATTCTTGATCTCACTGCTCTTTAAACATATACAAATTTGAAAGCAAGCCTAGTATAATAGAGGAAGGTTAAAAGATGAAGCATAACAAGAAATTTGATCATAAGTTGTTTATGTATTTAAAGAAACATTGGGGGAGAGAAGGAAACGTTCAGTTGATATTGGTTGGAAACATTAAGATAGTATTTTATATCGTTAGTCAGCCCTTAAGCTAAAAGGTCCATTGAGAACTCATTTTAGTCATAATGCAATCTAGTGATCATAATGTGTAGCAAGTAATGCTTTTTGTATCCATTGAGATTCTTCCATTGAATTTTTTTTATATTTTACTAGATATCTCAGATATCAAACTCATGTTTGTGTTGTTCTTATATCATTATCTAAGATTTTCTTAGAAACAAAAAGTTCAGTATCTTCATAAAGTATATCTTCATAAAGTAATGGTGAATTATCAACAATACGACTAAAAGGAGGTGTTCTTATGAATGATTTTAAGAGACATATGAAATGAATCAACAATATTCCAATTGAATGGTATCTTTAATGTCGATATATTTAGGTAGTGATATGTGTGAACACATTAGGACTGTCGGGGCACTTTTTTCCCTCTTTAGAAGGTTTTCTCCCCGACTTGTATATATGCCTATTGCCCTAACGAGTTACTTATCTTTGTACATTCTAGTGGTAATACATTCAGTATTGTGTGTTGGCTCCAAGCTTCTTCTTCGTCCTTTTGTTGTTCGCGTACTTCCGCAGACATCTAACTCCAACAATTGGTATCAGAGCAGGTCGCCGCTTCATCTAGGGCGTCATCCACACCTCTCCAATTGCAGTCTTAGAATCACACAAATTTTGGTGAGCATACTCAGCGTGTTTCCGAGATCAAAATAGTTTCACTCTCTACTGCGGAAATTGCGATCTAAGCTCGTTTCGACCTCCGAACGCACTATCACAATGCTTTTGTAGGCTATTTTTTCTTTTTGTGCCAAAGGTATATACCAATTTCAGTTCAACAGTATAAGCGTGTCAAAGTCTACTGTAGGTTTAGAAGAATTTGTCTAGGCAGTTCTGTTCAACATTTTGAGATACGATCAATTTTTTGCATCAAGGTTTTTTAGTCACCGGACATAGCTGAAAGCAATGATGTATTTCATATGTTGGCTGTTGAGGATAAGTTGGATGGCTACAACTACCCATTGTGGGCTTATATGATGCGACATGTATTGGTTGCAAAAGGACAGTGGAACATTGTGCAAGGTGTTGAAAAACGTCCTATCACACCTGCAACTATTACAATTGCAGGTACTGAAGCTGATGCAGAAGGTGTCGAAGATGATGATATTCTACATATTCTTGTTTGTGCTGCAGTTTCTGCTGCACCTACTACAGAGCCAATTTGTTAGGATGGTAGAAATGCCGAGACACATGCATTGATAGATCTGTCTATCAAACGTGCCATTACTCCTCACATTCGCTCTTGTAGAATAGCTAAGGATGCTTGGGATACACTTACCACATTGTACCAAGCTAGGAATGAGGCTCGTGTTGCTTACCTCCACAAACAGTTGGAGAGTGAGCACATGAATGAAGGTGATTCTATGGACAATTTTGTAACAAAGATCAAAGACTTGAAGGAACAGTTGATCTCTACTGATGAGGTTATACCAAATAGCTCAATTCTGCAGACCATTCTGAATGGTCTTCCTGATTCATATCAGAGTTTTTCTTCTACTCTTCAGTTGATGATGAAAGGCAATCCATGTCACAAGGAAGGAGATAAGGAAGAGAGCTCACACACACACACTCACTCTCAAGGAGAAGCACACACACAGATTGAGGCAAGGAAGAATGATCTTCTTCTTCTTCTATTACATAAAAGGAATGTACAAAAATGTCCTAAAACAAGAATACAACAAGTGCAATATAAAAAGATCAGTACATAAGGAAAACCCTAATGCCTGCTAATGAGTGAGTTGGCAAGAAACAAATGTGCCATCACTCTCGGTAGAGAAATCTAATAAAGCTCAATGAAGTATCCCTGACATATACCGACGTGACCACTATACATATCAAAGAAACGAAAAACTGGTACGTGTGATCCTGGATCATCAAATGTTGAGCTTGATATCTCAACACTCCCCCTCAAGATCAATGCCATATCCTGTAATCCAAGCATCTCCCGAAACTTCTTCAACTTCTCAGCTCCAAGTGCTTTGGTGAAAATATTAGCAACTTGCTCATCTAATCTCACATAAACAAGATCAGTATCACCTGCCAATACCTTCTCTTTGATGAAGTGATAATGTACCTCGATATGCTTTGTTCTAGCATGAAAAACAGGGTTCCGTGCTAACTGTATGCTACTAAGATTATCACAATAGATAGTGATAGGCTTTTAAACTTCCACACCTAAATCTGCAAGTAACATCTCTAGCCATGATGCCTCACATGTTGCCATCGCAGCACCTTTATAGTCAGCCTCTGTACTCGACAAAGCAATAGTGGGTTGCTTCTTACTGCTCCATGTAATAGCTGCACCTCCAACTTGTGAGAAAAGAAAGCCACTAGTAGATCTTCTATTTGGAGTACTACCAGCCCAATCTGCATCGGTGTATCCATGAACCTGCAAATCTACACCAGCTTCATAAAACAATGCATAATCCAAAGTAGCACTCACATAACATAGAGTGCACCTCAGAGCATCCAAATGTGGCTTCCTGGGAACCTACATAAACTGACTTTCAAGTCCAACAGTATAACTTGGATCAAGCCTTGTAATTATGAGATATATAAGACTTCCCACAATTTTGTTGTACACAGTAGCATTTTCCAATGCTTCACCTGATGTAGTATTCAATTTCAAATTCTGATCTAATGGCATAGAAACTCGTTTACAATCAGCCATACCATACTTTTGTAGCATATTTAAGGCATATTGCCTTTGTGACATCCATATACCTATTTCTGTATGTATAAACTCAATGCCCAAGAAATAGCGCAGCACACCAAGATCTTTCATGTCGAATTCCTGCATAAGAAGTTTCTTTACCTCTTTGATGCTTTCTTCATTATCACCACCTACAATCAGGTCATTAACATAAATAGCCACAATAGTGATGCCATCATCAGCCTTCCTTGCATATAGTGAGTGATCTGCATCACACATAGAGAACCCAATGCTAGTTAAGTAATCAACAATCCTTGCATTCCATGCACGAGGGGCTTGCTTCAGCCCATACAAAGCCTTTTGCAACCTGCAAACATATTTTGGATGCTTTGAATCTTCATATCCTTGTGGCTGGTCCATATATACTTCTTCCTGTAACTCACCATGTAGGAAAGCATTCTTCACATCCATCTGATGCAAAGTCCATCCTTTTGCTGTAGCTAATGCACCAAGTGTTTTGACAGTAGACATTTTAGCTAGAGGGCTGAATGTTTCCTCATAATCAATGCCATATATGTGTGCATAACCTTTAGCTACCAATCCCGCTTTTTACCTGCTTATGCTACCGTCAACATTATGCTTTACCTTGTAAACCCATTTGCAGCCTATGGGTTTCTTTCCTTGTGGCAATGGAACCAGCTTCCATGTATCATTTCCATAAAGTGCAGCCATCTCCTCATCCATAACTTTTTCCCAATCTGCATTACCAATTGCATCTTCAAAACATGAAGGTTCAGCATCTTGTATTACCTTTGTCATGTAAGCACAATGGCAAGCCATGTAACTATCATATGTCAATCGTTGCACTGAATTACGCATCCTCCCAGATCTTTTTGGTCCTGGGTCACTTCTCCTTGTATCATCTGCATGTGCCCTTCTTACTCCTGAAGCCTTCATAGAGGGCAATCCAAGTTCCTCATCAAGACTCTTTTTTGAACCACTTGAATCTCCATCAACATCTTCAAAACCTGTACATGTTTTAATACCAACAGAAAGCTTTTCTTTACCTTTCTTGGATGTATTTGATGAATTTTTTGGACCAAAATTTCCACGCAATCTTCCACTCCATGGATTTGAGTTCGAACTATTGCTTGGTGATGCATTTGGTCCATTCAAAAAATGAGATTCTGCACTTGATTTTTCAACATTTTCTTTTTCATTTGGTTCAAGATTTAGTCCTTCTTTTGGCATTTGCATAGAAGCTTGACATTTCATCAAATACCACATCTCTGCTCACCTTCACCTGTCGTGTGAGTGGGTTATAACATTTGTACCCCTTTTGCTCAAGGGAGTATCCAATGAAGACACATTTTTATGCTTTCGGATCAAGCTTCGTCCTCAACTCATCTGAAACATGTACATATGCAATACAGCCAAAAACTTTTAGATGTGATAAGTTTGGCTTTTTACCTGTAAACTTCTCTTCAGGTGTAACTTGATGTACAGCAGCAGTCGGAGTTTTGTTCATGATGTATATAGTAGTATGCATAGCTTCTGCCCAATAACAATGAGGCATATTCTTCTCAGGCATCAAGGCTCTTGCTATTTCTGCAATATGTCTATTTTTGCATTCAGCAATGCCATTCTGTTGTGGTGTGTACCTGCATGAAAACTGACTCCAAATTCCATGATTTTTTAGAAAACTGCTGAACTCATTTGACATGTATTCACCTCCTCCATCAGATCTTAATGTCTGAATGTACTTCCCTGTCTGCGTTTCCACCATAGCTTTAAAATTCTAGAAGTGAGTGAACACTTTGCTCTTCTCTTTCATTAAATATACCCATACTTTGTGTGTATGGTCATCAATGAAAGTAACATAGAACCTGCAACCGCCCATAGATGTGGTCTTTGCTGGATCCCAAACATCTGTATGTACTACTTCTAGTACATTGTCACTAACATGCTTGTCATGTGGAAATGATGCTCTTGACTGTTTACCAAATTGACATGCTGCACATACCTTTTGCATTTCTGCAACTTTGAAATTTGGTAGTCCATGGACAATCTCCTTTGACTACATCAATTTCAGCCTTTTCAAGTTTACATGTCCAATCCGTTTCTGCAACATCTCTATACTTGCAATAACTCCTGCACCTTTTGCAAACATGGCTGCATTCATTTCATGAATCTTCACATTTAAGGTGAACATCCTACCCACTTTGTTTCCTTTGGCAACCAATCATCCATCCTGCTTGTACTCTTCTACATATAATCCATCAGCATTTAACCTGACTTGTAATCCCTGGTCAACCATTTGTCCAACAGAAACTAGATTCTTTGTTATATTTAAAACATGCAACACATCAGCAAGATGTTTTACCTTCCTGTCCTCCATAGACCATGCTATGTTTCTTGTATGCTCAATAGGATGTGATGTATCATCACCTGTTTCAACATATCCAGGAATTGGCATTTTTTGCAAACTACTAAACCATTCTGCATGACTGGTCATGTGATTTGAAGCACCTGAATCAACATACCAGACATTATCATTCGATTTTGAAACACCAGAAGACATCGTATTCATCATGTGATGTTGAACATCACATGATGAATACGATGTGCAGTTGTGGATGCATAGTTGTTTTGCTGCGTTCTATTATTTTAATTCTTCAACCTGCAATCACGTTCAAAGTGTCTAGGTTTACCAAAATTCCAACATCCTTTACTATCATTACCTGAATCATTTCTTTGGAAATTTCTGCGACCTCTTTGACTCCCCCTGCCTTGAAACTGTCCTCTTCCTCCTGCATGATTCTGTTGTTGACCTTGGTCTTGGTTACTGTTTCCTCTTCCACTTCCAAAACCTCTACCTCTGCCTCTTCCTCTGCTAGAGTAGGATACCTGCTCAGAACTGGGCTTTCCTTGGGAGTTTGAATCCTCACCGAGATTCTTTTCTTCAATAATCAGCATGGATACCAGATCAACAAAATTTGGAATATTTTCCCTGGTCTGTATGGAAGTTTTGAACTGCTTATATGCAGCTCCTAAACCACGAAGGCACACTTCCACCTTATCATCATCATCATCTACATTCATGCCAATAGATGCAAGTGACTCACATTTGCTTTTGATTTTTAGAGTGTAGTGACTTATCAACATGCTCTTCTTTTCCAATGTATGGAGCTTCTTCTTGAGTTGCAATTTTCCTGCCTTTGTATTAGTCTCATACAACGTGACCAAACTGTTCCAAGCCTCTTTTGAAGTCTTGGCATCTTGTATGTGTCCAATCATGCTATCCTGTATGCTAACAGATAGCCAATACATTACCTTTCGTGCACCTTGATTCCATTCCTCATATGCTCTTAACTCGTCTGCAGTCTGACGGCATTTTGAATGTTCCACGACTCCACACTCCGGATGCCATGTATCGGAAACCAGATAGAGTCGTTTTGTCTGATTCCGGCCGCCCACTTCCAGTCCTCACTAATTCTTGTGAAGCTTTTGACTTTATTCCAGCCCTTCCAAAGGGAGCACACGAGATTGGAGCCTTTCGGGAAGACAGGGATCGGGGAGAATAGCAGGGTCATGATGTCAAGATTCTTCCAGTTCGGGAACCCCATGAGGGCCAACTCATTCTTGTTTCTGAAGATCAGCTTGGCCCACGAGGCCTCCCTATTGCACCAAGCCTTAATCATCCATTTGGCTGCCAGTTTGTTAGCCATACACCCAATGTCCAGGATACCAAGCCCCCCGCTATCTCTAGGGCTAGTGCAGATGGCCCATTTGATTTTAGGCACCCCCCTTCTGTTATGATCGCCCGTCCAAAGAAAGTTTCTACAAATACTATTCAGTTTGGACAGGCCTTGCTCATTCGGTCTCCAACAAGAAAGGAAATAGATGGTAGACGAGAGGAGGAACGTGTTGATAACCATCGCACGTCCAGCGAGATTGATTTGCATACCTCTCCAATAGTTAAGCTTGTTTTCGAGTTTGGCCAGCACCCAGTTCCATCGCTGCTCCATAGAGACGCCAAACCCCAAGGGGATTCCAAGAAGTCGAAAGATTTGGCCCTGCGGAATGATTTGACAGCCATGATCAATGAGAAGGCCAGGATGATGTCCCATAATAGCCCTCAAGGCGGTCTTAGAGTGGTTGATTTTGGATCCAGAGGCCTCACAAAAAGTAGCAAGACACCTCCAGAAAGTCTCCAGGCTGGTATTATCATTGTGAACGAACGCGTTCATATCATCGGCAAAAAGTCTCATGATGATTTGACTGTGGTCGTGAGGCAGCCGGAGGCCTTTGATATTGCCAGCCTCCACATGATGTGCCACAAGTCTGCTCAGCCCCTCAGTGGCGATGGCAAAAAGAAGGGGGGCTAGAGGGCACCCTTGTCTAATAGATCTTTTAAGATGGATCGCCTTCGAAAGTTTGCCGTTAACGTTAATTTGGGTCGTTGCGTTTCCGAGAAGGGTCGCGATCATCTTGGTGAATTTCTGACTACATCCGAGATCTTGGAGCGACTGCAGAATATAGTCCCATTCTAGCCTGTCGTAGGCTTTGTCAAAGTCGATCTTGAGGAAAACCACATCTTGATTAGACTCATTTGCAAATTGAATACCTTCCCAAATATCCATAATGGTTTCCAGGATAGACCTGCCTTTGATGAAACCTTTTTGGTCCTCACTAAGCCAAGATCTCAGGTGGCACGAGAGTCTGTTGGCGATGACTTTGGCGATGATCTTGTATCCTGTTTGGAGCATCGTGATAGGCCGCGAGTTCTCGATTCTGTTCTTTTCCCCCTTCTTGTGTATCAACTTGATAATTCCATTATTTAGACAAGAAGGAAGAGCACCAAACTTTAGCGCTTCTTGCCAAACCATCCGAAGAGGGGTGGCAACCACCAGCTTGAAGGATTTAAAGAACTCGTTAGTGAGTCCGTCGGGTCCCGGGCTTTTACCGAGGGGGAGGGCATCAATGACCTCAATGATTTCTGATTCAGAGATAGGGGCATGAAGCAGGGAGTGGAGGTTGGGTGGTATTCTCCGGGGGGAAACCCTAGAAATGGCAGCCATACAGTCCCTTCTATGGTGGGAAAGGGGGTTCGAGGTTCCCAGGAGTCTCGTGAAGTGCCCTTCAATGATGCCAAAATTATCTTCTTCCGAATTGCATACATTGCCATGTGGATCTAGCAGTAGGGGAATCGATTCTCTGTTGTGTTTCCTTTTGAGGATACGGCACATCTCTTTGGTGGGTTTGTCGGCTTTGCCGGCCCACCACTCCTTGAAGAAGATTTGCAAGTTTTTCCTTTGTATTTCTTCCTCGTATCTCAACACTGCTCTGATTTTTCGGAGACCTTTCTGGGCTTGGTGTTTTCCTTTGTTCACTTCCTCCTCGAGCCGCCAGAGTCTGTGGTAAAGAGCTTCCCTACGAGCCCGCCGCACAGTCTCGAGCGTCTTCTTAGTTCTGATCATGATCTTACGAGACTTGTCGACCGCACTTCTCCAGCACTTGGCTGGGGCCAAGCCAGAGGCGAACGCCACCTTCCACACATCGGCAATCTCTAGATGGACGGAGGGGAGAGAGAAGGTGGTTGCGTTGGCATGGAACCACGGAGCCTTGCGGATCTTGTTGGAAGGTTGAAAAGTGATAACAATCGGGTAGTGATCAGAGATAGTGAGGTAAGTGCGCTGCGTGATGGTAGGGTGGCCCCATTGATGAGTAAAACTCTGAGAGATGTAGCATCTATCGAGTCTAGCTTTCCTCAGGTCCTCGCCCGCTTGGAGATTCGACCAAGAAAAGCCATTCGAGTCTTTGAATTCAACCAAATCCAAGTGGAGTTTGGTCATGTCCCACGTTTCTTTCTCCCGACTGTCGATGACCCTACCCTTGCCCATCCATCTGTCCATAGGGTCCTCCACCATGTTGAAGTCTCCACATATAAGCACGTTGTGGGGAAGCGAGTCTAAGGAAGCCCAAGTGTTCAGTCTCTCCAAATCCCCGTTAGGGGCGTACAAAGAAACCAAAGTAACACAAAGAGGAGCACCAAAAGAAACAGCAATCCAACGGTGACTTACATCTTCAATGGAGTTCTCAAGCTTTTCAAACCAGAGTTGTTTAACACCGATAACCGTTCCTCCAGACCCCCGCTGGTGCTTCGTTGGGATCCACACATGGGCCGAGGAGACCTGTCTGAGCCGTTTCTGGAGGTCTTCTCCGTCAATTTTAATCTCTTGAATACATATAATGTCTGGGTTTAAGCTAATGTCGCGAAGCCATTGGCCAATGATGGTCGCTCTTGAGGGGTCGGTTAGCCCTCTAGCATTTAGCGAGATGACAATCATTTTTGTATTGATCCCTCTTTGCGGGAGGGAGCTTTGTCCTTTCTTCTCTTGGCTCATCTTTCTTTTTCGCTGGGATCTGATCCCGACTTAGAAATCGGTTCTTGTGGGGGCCTTTCCAGGGTAACTCCATAGGCTGTTTTCCTTTGCGGGATGCCCCTTGCTGGGGAGACTTGGGCCCCGTGCTCGGCACCGTTTCCGGGATCGTCGATCCAATGATGGAACTTTCACTATCCATGTTGTCTTCATTACTAGTGGTGAAACCATCTTCTTTGCTTGTAGTGTAACCCTCCTGGGGGGTTTCTTTATTGTCAGGGATCTCTAGGGCTTTGTCGTAGGTGTCTACCTCAAGTAGCTTCCCCCCTGGGTAGTCAAGCTCATTGATCTCCTTTCCTAGATTGCAATACAAATTGCTGTAGGGGGTAAGTGGCAGGTTGTTTCTCTCACCGTTGGCCCTAGGGCTTCTTTTCCTTCTTCTTCTAACTTCAATAAAGCCATCAGCATCAGCTTGAGATTGTATTTATGTTTCAAGAAAAAAATACATTTATTATCCTTGTCATTTTCGATTGTGAAATGTCTTTGTAGATCTCCATTATCTATGGCATTTTATGCCACCCAATTGAATGTATAATTATGTTTTTTTTTAAGGAAGTTCGGCATTAGCCTACTCTCCCGGACTTGAATTAAATAAAGAAAAGTACAAGAGAAGGGGACTAGTGCCCACGGGACCCCCCAAATCCCACAAAGTAGGGGAAGCTTTTACAGAGCTTAGATGACATTACAAAGAAGGTTAATAACCCTCTCATCACCCTCATGTGGGGCCCACTTGGGTTTAAGCTTGTTATCGATCAAAAGCAGTACTTGATGATGCCTAAAGGGGGGGGGGATTTTTTACAGTTGACAATCCTTTTGCCAAGGAGGAACAGCGATTTCTCAATTGACCACTCCTTGGGGGAGTCACCGAAGTTGAAAGCACATCTTTCCCGCCAGATTTTCCATAGGACCTCCCCTCTGATGGCGTTCCAGAGAGTCGCGGAGCAGCCGATCGCTTCTCCCAGCAGGGCTTGCTGCCAACTGAGACGTTTTTGAAGTCTAATTCTCTTTCCAACCACCTGCCAGAGTCTGTTGGAGTTGGGGCAGGTAAAGAAGATGTGTGAAACATCTTCGATAGACCGGTAGCAGCGTTTGCACCAGGGAGGGATCCCACAAATTTTGCTAGCCTTAAGGTTGGTCCAGATTCCATGATGAAGAATTTGCCATAAGAGGACAGACTTTTTGATTTCTATGAGGGGGTGCCAGATAGCCATGAACTTCATGTCCCACCGAAGCCGCGTCCATGACAGACACCACTTTTTGTTGAGGTTAACCTGATAGTCGATCGTTTCTTTGATGTTCGGGATTTTTGATAGGCTATTCCCATTGTGCCATTTGAGACCAAGCGAGCTCGACATGTCGTGTCCCATGAGAAGGCGAACTTTGTGTCGGTCCCAGGCGAGACATCTACTTTGCAAAGTGTTCCATTCTTCATGCGAAATGTTGATGCTAGGGTCAATATCGTCAAAGTTGATCCAGCGGTTGGTGTCTTGTTTCCAGAGATGTTTCCATTTTTTGAAGCCTTTGTTCCAAAGCTTCTTGGCATTTTGAATGTTCCAAGATTCCACACTCCGGATGCCATGGATCGGAAACCAGATAGAGTCGGGTTTTCTGATACCGGCAGCCCACTTCCAGTCTTCACTTATTCTTGTGAAGCTTTTGACTTTATTCCAACTCTTCCAAAGGGAGCACACCAGATTAGAGCCTTTCGGGAAGACGGGGATCGGGGAAAACAGCAAGGTCAAGATGTCAAGATTCTTCCAATTTGGGAAACCCATGAGCGCCAACTCATTCTTGTTTCTGAAGATCAACTTGGCCCACGAGGCCTCCCCATTGCACCAAGCCTTAATCATCCATTTGGCCGACAGTTTGTTAGCCATGCACCCAATGTCCAATATACCAAGTCCCCCACTATCTCTATGGCTGGTGCAGATGGACCATTTGATTTTAGGCACCCCCCTCCTATTGTGGTCGCCCGTCCAAAGGAAGTTTCTACAAATACTATCCAGTTTGGACAGATCTTGCTCTTTCGGTCTCCAACAAGAAAGGAAATAAATGGTAGATGATAAGAGGAACGTGTTGATAACCATAGCACGACCAGCAAGATTGATTTGCATACCTCTCCAATAGTTAAGCTTGTTTTCGAGTTTGGCAAGCACCCAGTTCCACCGCTGTTCCATAGAGACGCCAAACCCCAAGGGAATCCCAAGAAGCCGAAAAATTTGGCCCTGCGGAATGATTTGACAGCCATGATCAATGAGAAAGTCGGGCTGTGACCCACCAATAGCTCTAAAGGCGGTCTTAGAGTGGTTGATTATGGATCCAGAGGCTTCACAAAAAGTAGCAAGACACTTCTAGAACGTCTCCAGGCTGGTACTATCATTGTGAACAAAAGCGTTCATATCATCGGCAAAAAGTCTCATGGTGATCTGACTGTGGTCATGCGGCAAACGAAGGCCTTTAATGTTACCAGCTTCCACCTGATGCTCCACCAGCCTGCTAAGCCCTTCCGTGGCAATGGCAAAGAGAAGGGGAGCCAATGTGCACCCTTTTCTGATAGATCTTCTAAGTTTGATCACCTTTGAAAGTTTTCCATTAATGTTAATTTGGGTCGATGCGTTTCCGAGAAGGGTCGCGATCATCTTGGTGAATTTCTGACTACATCCAAGATCTTGTAGCGACTGTAGAATATAGTCCCATTCTAGCCTGTCGTAGGCTTTATCAAAGTCGATCTTGAGAAATACTACTTCTTGTTTAGACTCATTTGCAAATTCAAGACCTTCCCAGATATCTATGATGGTTTTAATGTATAATTATGTTGGTCTTCCTCCTCATAGAATATTTAAAGCTTTTTAATATTTGATGCCTCTATGTTCTTCTTCGATCATAATCTTTGTAAGATTCCTCACTAGGACGAGTGGAAAAGTTCTCGTAGGCTATTACCTTTTGATGCCCCACAAAAATGTTGTTTGTCCAAATGAGTTGCATGCAAGGTAGTTTGGATTTAACACTAGATCAATTTCTAATAACTTTGCGCGTATGTGCAACTCAACACCTTTCTCTCATTTAAACGCGTCTTCTCATGTAAAGCATTCAAAAGAGCTTTTTTTTTAAATCTTCAAACTTAAGATCCGTAAGCAGAAAACTGGTCTTATCTTAGGCCTTCAAATGTTTAGGAATCCCTTAGAACTCATCTTAGAAAGCTTCTTTCTCAGATCCAATCCTACTTAGAACTCTTCTCAGATCCAATCCTACTTAGAACTCTATAATGAAGAGGAAATTTCTCTTCCTCATATGATAAATTAATTACTGACACTTCAATGCAAACCTTGCTACACAGACAAGGTTTATAGTAGTTCCAATTGCAATTACATGGATACCCTTTTTCCAACACCGATCAACACCTATTGATTAGGTGATAGTAGTAAAGACTTAGTCTTCATCTTAAAATCTCTTTCTCAATATAACAATCTGATTGGCTTATCCCAAAGATTTTCTAGAGATCTCCCTCTCAACTCAAGTCTAAGCATGCACTAATGCTTTTAAAATTTGAAATCTAAAATATATCTTCAAGATTCATACACCTTTGTCTATACCAACCATAATATTTAAGTGCCACCACGTGTGGTTCGGGGTTTTCTTGGGAACTACATGGCTTGTTGTTCATACTTTATTCGTACTCTCTTGGAGGAGTCTTCTTATTCTTACTTAATTCAGGTGTTTCACTTGAATCTTTAAGCGGATTAACGACAACTTGAATGTAAATGATTGCCACATCTTTCAACTTTACTTCAAGGTTAATTTTCAACTTTCTTAGAATAAGTCCATGACTTAAAAGATAGTTATATATATGATTGCACTAGAACAATACTTATCTTCATTATTTTTTAACTCTCATTATTTTTTTTTCCTAAGGGGGTATTCCTTTTAAAATGCATAGCTAGTGGACTATTCCTTTCTTTCATCATACGTTTCACACAAAAGTAGCCTACTCCATGGTGGTGCATCTATGTTGACTACAATGAAAGAAATATTGAAACTCTTCATGTGCATATGCACCTGCTGTTAGAGTATGATCAATGTCTACCCCTCATGATTGTATGCACATTTTGTAAGGCCCCCTTTATGAGGAGAAGCCAAGCGTGCATTACCCAATTGATGGGAATCCCAACTTGAATGTTGGATGAAGGTCATATTGGACCATGTAAGATATTATAAGATATTGGCTGGGGGGTCCCAGGGGGCCAGCGGGCCCCCTGGTGGGGGTCCGGGGGCAGCGCCCCCGGCGCGACGGTAAAGGGAATATTCCATGGAATATTCCCTGTCGGAGTCAGAAATCATTTATATTTGTTAGGTCGGTTCAACCAGTCTAAGCCGTGTATGGCAATTACGCGGGCGGTGGCCGCCCACGCTCTACCGCCCATGTATAGCCGTCCATGGCAGGCCACCCATGATCCTATATATACATGACTTCTACACTACCTAAGACATTGAGTTGAGCCAGCATACCTCTACCTTGTATCTCCCTATCTAGAGTTGTCTAGATCACCATTTAAGCTCTACCTTGAGAGCACACGGGTGGACAACGCCATCATCTTTGTACTTGCTGCTAGTAGAAAATAGTTGAGATTCTCCTATATCTGTTATCTTCTCTGCTATTGCTCCTGTGTTATATTGCGTAACTATTGTCTTACATGGTATCAGAGCTGTAAGGTTCGAATAGCTTGAGAAGTATCATTATTTTAGCCTACTAGCAGACTAGAATATCAGTAGATTATTCGAGTGATTACATGATGGCTTCATCGTCGAACACTAGTCTTGGTGCTTCACCTAATGTTAATGCTGCACCTATTTGAATTCGTCCACCTGCATTCACTGAAGGGAAGCTGGATGGAACCAACTATACACTCTGGAAGTTCAAAATTTCTGCAATTTTGGACTCCTATGAATTACTTGACACTGTCATGGGACCGATGGGATTGGATCCAGAGCCTATACCAGTTGAAGATCCAGCAAATTCAAGATTGATGATTCAGCCAGATCCAGATCTTCTACGAGCTTGGAAGAGGCGGAATGCTGATGCATTATGTGCGATTGTCACTAGTGTAAGTGATTCTGTGCTTACTTTAGTTCAACATACTACTAAAGCACATGAGGCTTGGGGCATATTGGCTCGACAATATGAGACCAAGAACCACACTAGGATACAGAATTTAGAAAATCAGTTGGCAAATGAAAAGCATTCTGATTCTGAAAAGGCTGAAGATTTTATCAAACGGATAAAGCATCTTCAAGATCAATTGGCTGCAGTTGGTGTTGTTATAACACCAGAAGAGCTAGCTCGAAGATCTGTACGTGTTCTTCCAGCAAAGTATGATGGATTAGTAACAGCCCTTAACACTCAGGTAAGGCCAACTCCTCTTACATTTGAAGAGTTTTGTGCCATGCTTTTAGAAGAAGAGATGCGGCTGAAGAATCGGCAAAGTACAACTGATGCTGCATTCTCAGCAAATGCAAAAGGTAAAGGCTCTTCAGAGGGATCAAAGAAGAAGCCAAAGAAGAAAAAGTTCACAGGAAGTTGCTTCTATTGTGAAAAGAAAGGCCATGCCATCAAGGATTGCAGAAAGAAGCAAGCTGATGAACGGAATGGGACTGTAAAATCATCATGGAAGAACAAAGAGTCTGCAAACAACACAGAGCTGGAACTTTGGGTAGCTATTGAAGAGGTATGTTCATCTGCTCAAGCTCGTGTTGATGAGCCATGGATTTTAGATAGTGGAGCTTCTCGCCATATGACTAGTAAAAAGGATTGGTATAGTTCCCTAGTGCCTCTACGGGAATCCATCAATGTAGTGGTGGGAAACGACTCCAAGTGTCCAGCTGAAGGAACTGGAACCATCTCTTTTATCACTTCTCCAGGTGTTGAGAAAAAGTTATCCGATGTTCTCTATGTACCTACACTCAAAAGAAATTTGTTGTCAGTTTCTGCAATAACAGATCGTGGACTCGAAGTTCACTTCAATAAGAGTGGTGCGGAAATCATGGATTCATCAGGTAATGTTGTAGGTAAAGGCACACGACGGGATAACTTGTATGAGTTAAGTGCTTTAACTGCTACAGAAGATAAAGATGTAAGCAGGTTATGGCACCAACGATTTGGGCATCTCGGATTTGCAGTTTTGAAGGAGATGCAACGAACAGGGATGGTTGCTCATTTGCCTGCATTTTCAGAGTTGCAGGAACCTTGTGAAGCTTGTATGATGGGCAAGCAACAACGAAAGGCATTTCCAAGAGAGACCAGCAATCGATCTCAAGCTCCTCTAGAGTTGGTACATGCTGATCTCTGCAGTAAAATGTCTACACCTGCTTTAGGAGGATCTTTCTACTTCTTGCTGTTAGTCGACGATTATAGTAGAAAGATGTGGGTTTATTTCATTCGAGAGAAGGCTGATGCTTTTGAAAAATTTAAAGCGTGGCATAAGTATGTAGAAAGTGAATCAGGAAGGAAACTGAAGAAATTTAGAACAGATAGAGGAGGTGAATTCTTGTCAACAGAATTCAACAATTACTGTAAGGAGCATGGTGTGAAAAGGCAACTTACCACAGCTCATACACCTCAACAAAATGGCGTTGTTGAGCGCAGGAACAGGACAGTAGTTGAAATGGCTCGTTGTATGTTAAAGGCTCAAGACATGCCTGATTCATTCTGGGCAGAAGCAGTCAATACAGCAGTCTACATCCTCAATCGAAGCTACACAAAAGCTCTGAAGGGGATGACTCCTCAAGAAGCATATTCTGGTAAAAAGCCTTCAGTTTTGCATTTCAGAATTTTTGGTTGTTTCTGTTATGCACATATTCCTGATTCAACAAGATCAAAGTTGGATTCAAAAAGCAAAAAGTGTGTCTTCCTAGGATATAGTGAAGAGTCTAAAGCATACAGGTTATGGGATGCTGAGGCAAGGAAGATTTTTGTCAGCCGAGATGTGGTGTTTGATGAACGACCACACTTAGTAGAAGATAAAGGTAAATCTACTATCTCATCAAACGGAGAAATATCTCACCTTGTGCCTATCAAAAGACAGGTTAAAGTTGAGGAGGAGGAAACATCTGATGGAGAAATTTCCTCAATAAAAAGCCAACCAATTGTAGCTGCACAGCGTAAGCCACTACCGAAGTGGGCACAACAGCTCTTTGATGATCACAATCCACATGTAGATGCACCAGAATCATCATCGGATGGATTACGAAGATCAAAGAGAATAGAGGAGCAAAGAAGAGCCTCAGAACACATTGTTAACATGGCTCTAATGGCAGATATCATGGGTTCGATAAAGGAACCTATCACCATTGAAGAAGCCATTGATGATCCAGATTGGAGAGCGGCAATGCAGTCTGAGTATGATAGTATACTCAAAAATGATACATGGGATCTAGTCGACTTGCCGCCAAAGAAGAAGGTAATAGGTACTAAATGGATTTGGAAAGCTGATGGAACATTAGAAAAGTATAAGGCACGATTAGTTGCACAGGGTTTTTCACAGATTGAAGGATTTGATGTTCAAGAAACTTTTGCACCAACAGCACGCATGACAACTATTCGGACGGTACTTGCAGTAGCTGCACAAAAGTCTTGGCCTATTTTCCAGATGGATGTCAAATCTGCATTTTTGAATGGTCACCTCAAGGAGGTATTATATGTATCTCAACCACCAAGTTTTGAGGTGCCCAATTCAGAAAATAAAGTTTGCAGGTTGAAGAAAGCTTTGTATGGACTTAAGCAAGCTCCACGGGCTTGGTACCAACGAATTGATCATTTTTTCAAAAATATGGGTTTTGAAAGAAGTACTTCTGATGCTAACTTGTATGTAACGAAAAGGGATAGCAAGCTAGTTGTTGTCATTGTATATGTAGATGATTTGATCATTACAGGAGATCATCAGGAACTCATCAATCAAACTCGGATCAGCTTGGGAACTGAGTTTGAAATGACAGACTTAGGTCTGCTCCATTTTTGTCTGGGAATTGAAGTATGGCAAAGGAAGGATGGCATTTTCATCTCACAACAAAAATATTCCAAAGAAATTCTCAAGGCATTTGGAATGATGGACTGCAAACCAACTAGCACACCTATGGAGGTAAATCATAAGCTATCTATGGATGATAACATGCCTGATGTAGATGCTAAGAAGTATAGGAAGCTCGTTGGAAGTCTTATTTTTCTGTGCAACACTAGACCAGACATTTGCTATGCTGTTGGAGTGTTAAGCAGGTTTTCCAACAAACCTAAGGAGAGTCACTGGAATGCTGGAATGCGAATTCTAAGGTACATTGCAGGAACCTTGGATTTTGGTATTTTGTATACCACAGGTGATACACTCCAAGGATATTGTGATTCAGATTGGGCTGGAGATTGTGATTCTAGAAAATCAGTTTCTGGATATTGTTTCTCACTTGGTTCAGGAATATTTTCTTGGGTAAGTAGGAAGCAACCAACTCTCGCACTCTCCTCCACTGAAGCAGAGTACAAAGCAGCTTGTTTTGCTTCTTGTGAGGCAGTCTGGTTAAGGAGAATTCTTGCAGATATAGGCTTTCCATCAAATATGCCAATTGTACTCAAGTGTGATAATCAAAGTTGTATGGCTATTGCAAAGAACCCAGTATTTCATGCTCGCACCAAGCACATAGAAGTACAGTACCATTACATTCGTGAGCTAATTGAAGATGAAATTGTGGAGCTAGAATATTGCCCAACAGAGGCAAATTGTGCTGACATATTCACTAAAGCACTTGGAAGAGAGCAGCCCAACAAGCATCTTCAACAGATGGGCATAGGACCGAGACCTACTTGATTTATCATCGGTAAACATTGAGGGGGGGTGTTAGAGTATGATCAATGTCTACCCCTCATGATTGTATGCACATTTTGTAAGGCCCCCTTTATGAGGAGAAGCCAAGCGTGCATTACCCAATTGATGGGAATCCCAACTTGAATGTTGGATGAAGGTCATATTGGACCATGTAAGATATTATAAGGAAAGGGAGTTACCAGGGTCCCCAATTGTGGGGTCCGGGGAATATTCCATGGAATATTCCCTGTCGGAGTCAGAAATCATTTATATTTGTTAGGTCGGTTCAACCAGTCTAAGCCGTGTATGGCAATTACGCGGGCGGTGGCCGCCCACGCTCTACCGCCCATGTATAGCCGTCCATGGCAGGCCACCCATGATCCTATATATACATGACTTCTACACTACCTAAGACATTGAGTTGAGCCAGCATACCTCTACCTTGTATCTCCCTATCTAGAGTTGTCTAGATCACCATTTAAGCTCTACCTTGAGAGCGCACGGGTGGACAACGCCATCATCTTTGTACTTGCTGCTAGTAGAAAATAGTTGAGATTCTCCTATATCTGTTATCTTCTCTGCTATTGCTCCTGTGTTATATTGCGTAACTATTGTCTTACACCTGCATCCGCCCATGTTTATCCCCTTTGATGCACTCATTCCCTCTCCCAGATGACATGTTCAAGGTAGGCATGATATGCCTGATCTTTGGAAGATACAATAAAATGTTTGAGATAGGTGTTCTAACTACCGCATGTAAAAATGCAACCAGGTCGTTCCCTATGAAACCAATATGCTTATAATTCACACATTTACAAAGCTTTTGGGAAATACAACTAATTCTAAAACACAGTTTAAGGAATTTCCTAAGCCTTTCCACTAAATTCTAGCATTATATACAAGCAAACATACGTAGAAACACTTGCATTCCACATTTGGAAGTGTTATGATGGCAAGAGATAGTGGACATAGCCACCAACTCCATCTCCAAAACTACCAAAGTTCGACAACTCTATCTTGCTTTTTTACATAAAAATTTTAAATCAAGTCAGAATCCAATGAAGTTTACGTTATTCAAAATCTTCCAAGATGCGCTTTCCTCAGAAAATGTGAAATCAGACACTCAAGAAAAGAGCACGGCATGTTCAAATTTGACTAGCCACTAGCCAGTCATTGGCTAGAAACAATGACTTAACATGCCACTTTGGCGGCTTATCAAGTAACCTTGGGAGATAATTCCTTGGAACTTAAGCTACGCACCTATTTTTCAAACTCACACGAACATAGTTAGGAAAAAAAAGTAATAAATTTGGATAAAAAATGATACCATAAATTGATGGGAGAGAATGTCACTTAGCATAATTGTCACCTTTCTCTAGCATTATCTTTTCTTTGCATTTCAATACATGAATTAGAAAATCTGCATATGTCCTCGCAAGCTTTTTAATCTCAAGAATAATGCATATGTTATGTTAAACAATCCTCGCTTCTAATGAAGGATACAACTACTTGTATATGCATGATTCACTTGTGCATCCTGAATTTGACAAGCACACAACTATAGCTTCATTAGAAGCTGACGTTAATCTTCCACTAGACACCTCACCTTATGGAAACACAATTAATGAGATCCACTCTCTTGTTGCATGAATAATGTGCTACATATTAAGATCTAATCTTGTTACATAGTAAATCTAGTAAACATGGTAATTCATCTACCATATTTATTAGGTAGTTAGCCATGATTCTTGAGGAAACCAAATGCAGACAAAGACATCCTCATGGAAAACATTCAGCGCTTCAAGATTTCTGGTTACTACCCTTGCCACGAGGCAATAAGGACCAAGCACTTTTTCAACTATTCGACCTACACATTGATTTTTAACATAGATGATACTAGAATGCTCAAGCCATAAGACCAAAAGCACCTATTACATTTCAGCATGCCCTTGATTAAAGAATCCCAACTGACCATCACAGAAGCTCTCAAAGAACACCATGAATACATGGCTTGTAGAAGTAAAGGAGAAGAATTGTTTTGCCTGAGCACCATCAATACATGGCTTGCAAGTAATATCTATCACATTGTTGGAAAGCTTTTGTTCCTTCATCATTTTAGAACTTCCTCCATGCACTCCAATTTCACTTAAAACTCTCTCAAGTTTAGAGATAACAACACTTCTTCAAGTTTCAGGCTTCACGTTCCATGCAAAGCCAGTGTCGCGATCAACAAGTCTCTCTAAATTTGAAAAAGTGCATGTAATATACAAATATGGAAGTTTGTCAATGGGATATACAAGATGGAGTAAATTTCAAGATCTTTTTGTCCCACATTGGGTGCATGCTTGCAACAGTTTGCGTCTAATTTATTCGTGTGTTCCATGCAATAAATACATGGGCACTAACTGTTGCCGGTTTTGCATACATTTCACATACACTTCAAGGTCTGAAGATCGATTGCCATATGCCATTCAACATGGAAATCACCTCTTTCAAGAATGTGAAACACTTCTTCACATTGTTGCACTCATATAATAATGGGAGGCTTGTTTGGTTGAATACCCATTGGAGTGTCTCAAAATCCTCTTAAGGGACCTATGTGTTAGGAAATGTTATTTAGAGTTCATTCCTCGAAACACATACTAAGTTATATAATATCTTACCTCAAATATGTCGAGACACCATATATGTTTCTCAGATTCTAAACCAAAGTAATTTATGTCTCCCTCATAAAGGGATCCATCATATTCTCTATTCATCATGTTCTCTATTCATTAGGGTAATAGTACTTCTCTCCCACTTTCTATCCTTTATAAGTTCACATTCATCAAGCTTGATAACAAGCTTCAGAATACCATTTCAGACGTTGAAACATCACAAAATTCCACCATTCTATATTGTAGAAGTTCCAAATCCAAAAAAATGTAATTGTGATCATAAACGCGCACTTAGACTTTGGTCCCTACATGCCAATACAATAGGTCCCTACATGCTAGTACAATAGGTCCCTACATGCTAATACAATACCATCATTGAGAGACTTTTTAAGCCTCTAGCCTCAAATTGGATTAGTGGGAGAACTCATTTGAAGCCTTGAGCTCCATGACACAAGGAAAACACCTTATAAATTGAAGTATATCCTCTTCTACCCACGGTTATAATATCCATTACAACTTAGATTTCCTCCATGTCAACCTTGGAATTATCAAGACAATCTTTCACAATATATCATATGAGTCCCTTGAATCTCTGAAGCTTCAGTAAGCCATCCAAGGGTGAACCCTTGAGAAGGAACTTCAGATGTTCTGCAGAAGGAAAAGAACACATTAATGCAATATCTATTCTAGGAAAAGATGGACGTGCTTGCAATAATATGATTCACAAGGTATTAGTGATAAAAACTTAAAATTCTTGTTTTAAAAAGCTAAAAGCATTTGAATTTAGAAGAACACTTCCCCCATCGCATCGTGAAACACAATCCCATAGCAGCTTCTAAACTGCAACACGAGTAAGTTTTTGTATTTGAAAAGATATATCATGTTTTAAACCACATTCATATATCCTATTTCCTTATGTATTCTCACATTTCAAACACAGTTTTGGAAATTGGATTCTTCTCTTACTTCCTTCAATTCAGAGTTTGCGGTTCAATATTTCCTTGATAATCTTTCTCTTTCTAGTTTGCCAATGATTGTTTTGTTCCTTCATAGATCTTGCACTTTTTTCTCTGCTTTCCATCAAAGATATTTCTCTATCCTCAGATCTTTCATGACGGCATAGTATTCTTTGGGTCCTTGATTATTCTCATCCCATTGTTGTTCAAATAGATGAAAAAAAATATTGAGCTTGCCTAATTGCACATAAATGTATATAAGTAGTCCATTATGGCCATCTCTAGCATATTTTATTAACTTTTTAGGATTGGATAAGCTAGATTTTGACCTTTGAATTGGACAAGGTGGATAGGTATGACTCTCACACCATAGGTCAATATGCTAAAGAGCCTTTTCCCTCATGATCTTCATCTACATCATACTAAGCTTAATCTTTCTTGATTTTCTTTCTGAATCTTGCAAAATCCACATTTAGATAAATGTGAAGATGATGGAGTTTCCTCTTAATATTGAATATGTGTCTAGTTCTTGCCATCTTTAGAACAAAGATACTCAAAAGCTATGGTAGATCCAAGATACTCAATAACTATGGGGAATAGCAGGTGCAAATGCCCAAATGATGTACATCTCATCAAGCCCGATTTTTTAGGGAACAAAGATGGAGGGAATAGTTGAAAAAAATATTTTCAAAAGAAAAACATTACTTTGGAGAGAGTTACATGGAGATCCGTATGGGCCAATTGTGCCCTATTATTATAATATTTTTAGTTGTGAATTGCGAAACTTACCTATGGAGAAGCAAATACTGCACTCAATGATGATATTCCATGTGAATATCTATTCAAGGTAGTGCCAAAGTGCCGAGTTACCAAAGAGAGTAGAAGAAGCACGTCAACTACATATCAATGTAGTTCGTCTTTATCATAGGGATAGCCAAGACATATTATGCTGTGTGGATGAAGTAGAGAAACAATTGCTCCTTGAGAGAGCTCACAAGAGCATATTGAGTAATCATTTCCCTAGTTCTTGCACATTTCAGAACTTGAAACAGGATGGAGTATATTGGTAAAAAATGGAAAAAGATGTAGGAAGTTATATAAGAGAGTGCAATAGGTGATCAAGTCTTCCATATGCTTGACATTCATATTGGATTTGGAATCTCTATGGGACAATGATGGGACTAGGTTTGTACCAAGTTGGACAAAAATTTGCAATACTGGAAGGAAATGTAGCTGAATGTGGTTTGGCACGTGATGGTGATCAACATACTCCTTATCTCCTTAGTCATCAACTTCTTTGTGTGTTGGAGATCGAGCAACAAGGATTTGTTGAAGTTGGAAAGGATTATTAGAAACTTCCTTTGGATGGGGGATCCCAATAGAAGATAAATTCCAAAGATTAAGTGGGAAATATGATCTAGCCTAGAGAAGGTGGGTGTTCTAGGCATTTTGGATGTAGAAGACATGGCCAAATGGATTATTCAAGCTTTACCAATGATTCTTTTTTGTCCAATTTGATTTTTGAAAATAGTGGGTAGTCTTTCCTTGTCAGGATCCCCAGGTCGAAAGGGCTTGATTCAATTATTCTCTTGTTCTACCCATTTCTAATTGTTCCCAAGGGGTTTTATCTTGCATGCTCCCTATGGAAAGGTTCAAACGAGTTGAAACTATTTTGTACCATGATTAATGATTGGAAGGGGGCTCTTGGGATTAGGTACAATGACTCTATTTGGTTCCCTATCATGGGTATCTTGAGAGTGGATCCTAAGAACCTCCAAAGAGCTAAGAGGCTCTAGAATAAAGGTTTTTGTATGTGGAAGCATCTCTTGCACCAAGATAGGAGGAAATGGATCACATTTGAGGGCATTGATCTATGTCGCATAGCTGATTTTGAAGGTTGGTGTCAGTTAAGAAACAAAATCAATGCTTGGGACATATCTTTATCTCACCTCATGTAGGGTCAAGGCCACATTCAAGAGATCTGCAGTGGGTGTGTGGGAGCAAGATGGAGAATATACTAAGAGTCAAAAGAAACTTGGACTTTCATTACTCTTTTGACCATAATTGCTGTGTGAATTGGATGTGGAATAGATGGGAATTTAAATTCAAAGGTATATGGCACGTCCTTATACAAAATAAGAAAGTGATGTGAATATGGTAGATTTTACATACGAAATTAGGAACAATGTCAAAGCCATTAAGATTTTTGGTGCCCCCCCTTGGGCAAGCATAAATGGTGGTGACGACACATATAGAAGTAGCTATAGTTACTGTAGAGATCACCATTAGACCAAGGATCTATATAATGGAATGTTGGGTGGAGAGTTGCATGTGCGCATTGCATTCACACAAATCATTTCCATACATGAATTCAAAAACAAAAGTGATTGTGAGACATTGGCCTACAGAGACCACTCCATGTGTGTGTGGGACAAGGGCAAGCCATCACCAAGGTCCCAAGCCCGGGGAATATCCTAAGGTATTCAATGGTAATGGGGATGAATGTTGCATGATGGCCATAGGGTAGCACTAGACCATTCCAGATCATTACTATTTTGAATGCAAGAGGATATATTGGATGGGAGGAGAGTAGCACACACATCATTCACTAAGTGCTTGATTTTCAAGCTTTGAGGATTCTAGCTGTGACATTTGGTATTAAAAGAACTTTCTTGGAAGTTTTGAATAGTTTTCTTGCACAATTCTCTTCTTGATGACCTCGAGATTCGATCCTGATCATTGTCTTCATCGTGGAGTTATGGCCGCCATCGCATGAAGTGCAGCATGTGTAGAAAAAGTAAAAAGGAGGCTCAGAGACCCTTGAGAGGAGCTTCAGCTCCCCCCCCCCCCCCCCCCCCCCCCCCCAAAACCAAGCCCATGCATGCATGCACTCAGTAAGGACCTGCGCATGCTTGCCCAAAGAGAAACTGACACTCACACTTAGTTCGAGCTGCCCAAGAGGAAGAGAGAGGTTCTTTTCCATCTCGTCTCAGGAGATGGAGATAATGAAGCATTAGGAACATACATGAGGTCACATTTTTGTGTTCTTGCTACATATGTGGGGTAAAAGGACATTGATGCATGTTTGTTGTTGAAGGAGCCTTACATAGACGAAATTCAAATTAGTTTTCTTCATTTTCATAGCTAAAGCTTGTATTTTATAGTTTATTTAGACAATCTACCTCCACTCATTTGGCCGTATCTTGGTCATTTCAACTCCAACACAAGTGATTTTTGTTGCTCTCGAATCTTCACTGAGAGCCCTTTCCATTGAGTGGCTGCAAGCTGCCTTTTGCATACATTTTCAAAGTTTTATGGAGCTTCAAACTTAGATATTTGACATTGAGGACCGTCTTTGAGCAGTTCTTTGATGCAATTATCATGGGGAGACTCTTGGAGAAGCAAGAACAGTGTGTATGGATCCCTTCTATTAGCTGCACACACCTACACATCAGACTTTTAGACATTAAGATACATTTTCTCATCAATTTTGATGCATTCTTGCTCTCTTCATGCATCATGGTGCACATAGGCTAAGCATTTTGCATGACATACATGGTATGGGATAAGTTAGAAGCTTGTTCAACTCTACACTTTGCATGGATGTAGTGTTGTAGGTACAACTAGAACTTGATTTTGGAGGTACAACGAGGAAAATACAAGAACTTGCAATGTTCTTATTGTGATACCGTGCTGCAAGCAGGAGGGTTATTGCAAGGGCATGTAGTGCTCTTTGGTTTACTGTGTAAATGTTGTCCCTACGAGCACTATTTATTTGGAGAAGTGCATGTAGCACACTTGATTTTATATTTTTTTCATTCTTGTGCCCTTATGCTACTGAAAGTTTTATGATTTAGCATGCATATGCATAAAACGTAGATAAAGCATACTAAAAGTTTCTTTCTTGTCATTTCTTTTAATGCAAAGGCATGTGATTTGTCGAGTTTCAGTGCCACTTGGTATCTTAGATGTACATAGAGCATAAAAACTTAAAAAAAGAAAAACATAAAAATCATAAACCCATAAGAGGAGACCTACACCTTATCCTAGCATGGATTCAAGACCCTCTTCACTAGTTAGGACTAGTACACTCATGGGTGAGTGCACTTTAGACCCCATAGAGACCATGAGTGCTATGATAACACATTTGGAGAGCACACTTCACAGCAACTTGGAATACATGCATGGTTCCAAGAAAGAGGACGTGATGCCTAAGACCAAGTTGCCAAAGATGGAGATTAATCCAATCATCATCTTGATAACCCATTCATCTTAGTTCCATCCAAAGATTTTGTTAACATATCTGCACATTGCATTGGTTGATACATAGGAAAACTAGATGTCTTTGATAAGTAGAATCTCTCTTAATACATAATGATAGTGCACTTGAATGTGCTTAGTCCTTGCATGATATACATGATTAGCAGTCAAATGAAGTGAGCTAGTGTTATCTCCAAAGATTATTGGAGTATAAGAATGTAATCCCAAATTTGTGTAAAGTAGCTTGATTCAAATAGCCTCTTGTGGTGCATTTGCTAAGCCTCTATATTCTGCTTTAGTTGATGACACTGCCACAATTGGTTGTTTTTTTTTATGACCATAAAATTAGCTTTGAACTTGCGAAAGATAAGTAGCTAGAGGTGATCCACCTATCAGCTTTTGAGCCAGCCCAATCTGCGTCAGAATATAGGTTGATATTCAAGTCAGATGTGAATGGATAAAATAGTCCTTCATTTATAGTACCCTTTAGATACTTTAAGATCCTCTTGGTAGCTTCCATGTGAGGTTTTCGTGGTGTATGCATATATTGACTTATTGTACTTACTCCATAACATATGGTCACTCTTGTTAGGGTTGCATAATTGAGAATCCCAAAAAGCGTTTAATAACTTGTAATATCTTCAAGGAGTTCTCCCTCATGAGAACTAAGTTTGTGGTTCTGTTCCAGGGGTGTACCTACAACTTTAGTGTTCTCCATGTTAACTTTTACAAACATATCATGAATGTACTTCCTCTAAGTAATAAAGACTACAAAATCTATATATAGAAGTTCTAATCCAAGAAAGTATGTTAACAAACCAAGGTCACTGATTCTAAACTCTTCCATTATCTGAGGTCTGATTTGCTTGATGCCATTGGGATCATCCCCTGTAATGATTATCTCATCCACATAAACACACAGATAAATAACTTCTAAATTAGTCTACTTTATGAACAAATAAGAATATGCTTTGCTAGCAACAAATCTTTGATCCTACAAATATGCAACAAGCCTATGGTTCCAAGCTCTAGGAGCTTGCTTTAAACCATAGAGTGATTTCCTTAATTTGCATACATAATCTGATTTTTCCTTTTCTTCATACCCTAATGGTTGAGCCATGTAGACTTCTTCTGAGATCCATCCATTTAGGAATGCATTTTTAACATCTTAATGATACAAGTTCCAATTCTTTGAAGCATCAATGCTTACTAAACCTTTGATTGTTGGCATCTTGGCCACAAGTGAGAAGGTCTCCTCATAATCCACTCCATGGGTTTGAGCAAACCCTTTTGCTACTAGCCTTGCTTTATACCTGTTGATTGAACCATTTGAATTTTTCATTACTTTGTAAATCCACGTGGATCCTATTATCTTCATGCTTGGTTTCTTGGGAACCAAATCCCAAGTGTTGTTCTCTTGAAGTGCTTCAATTTCTTCGTGCATGGCTTTTCTCCATTCTTCCTTCTTATTTGCTTCTTCAAATCAAGAAGGCTCTTATGACACATAATCGAATCTTTAGTCATGTATACAGAATGTTTGGTGACTAGTGATGTGTCATAGCCATAGCTTATGGGTTTCTTACTCTCCCTTTGAGATCTTCTAAGTGCTTGATTGGATGACTTTGGAATATCTTCCAATTGCTTGAATTTTGTCTTGCCCTTGGACTTCCAAGATTTGTAGTCAATATGATCTTCATCTTTTTTAGTTGACATCTTCTGATATTTGTGGTTCTTGTCAAGTTAGAGTTGTAAAATCACTTTCCAAGTCATAGGCTAGCTTTATTTTCCTGCAATCATCTTCAAATCAGTAGTTATTTTTATGAAATACCAGATCCCTACGAACTGTATATCCTTTGTTAGTGGGATTGTACAACTTATATCCTTTTTGGTTTTGGTCATAGCTAATGACTATACACCTTTCAACTTTTGGATCAAGCTTTCCTATAATATATGAGGGTATATGTGCATAAGCAATGCACCTAAAGATTTTACAATGGTCTAGGGAAGGTCTCGTGCCACTCCATGCTTCATAAGGTGTCATTCCATCCAAGGAATTGGATGGAAGCCTATTAATGAAGTATGTGGCTGTGGAAACATCCTCTAACCATACGTAATTTGGAAGTTTCTTTTCATTCAACATTGATCTTGCAGCTTCTACTATTAGTCTATTCCTTCTCTTTGCCACTCCATTTTGTTCAGGAGTGTATCTTGTTGTAACCTCTCTCTTAATGCCTTTTTCTTGTAAGAATAAGTCAAATTCATGTGAGAGTACATACTCACCACCTCCATCAGATCTGAGCCTCTTCAAGCTTCTACTTATTTGGTTCTAAACCAATGCCAAATATTTCTTGAAACAAGTGAAGACTTCATCTTTATGCTTCATAAAGTAAAGAATTGTCCATCTACTATAGTCATCTATGAATAAAACATAGTACCTTGATCTTAAGATTGATGGCTCTCTACTAGGACCCCACACATCTGTGTGCACAAGCTCCAAGTAGTCTTCATACATGTATCCTTTTCTTTTGAATGGTTTCTATTGATGGAGGTGATTAATCTCTAAAAGGCAAGCTATACTTGAATTTAGAACAACTCTATATCAAGTATAACTTATAAATATCATCCAATTTGGAAAAACCTTTGCCAATTTATGAACTGTCACCATTTCTGTGAACTATGACTATAGTTAGAAAAGTGGGCTTCACAAAGTGCATTTATTGACTTATGAAATGATTAACATTTCCTATGAAACTTTGATACAATACTCGTCTAATGTTTGCACAACTACTCCAAGTGAAAATTTTCCAAAAGAATTTACAAAACTTCATATTTACTTAAATAAGTAACCCTATGTCTGAAACAAGCTTTTGCAAGCAACTTTTACATATGTAAATTTAAATGCATGGTTCTCACAAGCTAGACCCCGTTTGATCAAATTATTTTACATATAATTTGCTTACCTTTGAACTCAAATGTTGATGCCTAGTTGTGCAAATTTTTAGAGTGTAGACTAAGATCTGATCAATTCTATCATCATCAAGATTGCACCTATTTCAATAGTCTCTAAACACCTGTTTACATATGAATGTTTCTACACAAAATTCTCTCAGCCTGATTACAATTGGACTCTCAAAACGTGACCATAGATGCATCAACTATGGACTTAGACACACATAAAAGGATTTCACAAATGATTGAGCATAGAAGGAGTGAGATGGAAAACATCGAGGTGCAACTTCTTCAAAACTTCTCTATTCTGAATAGAAAGTAAATCTAATGGATATTGATCACTCAAATTGTAATTTTATCTTCTATATCTCAAATATATATATATATATATATATATATATATATATATATATATATATATATATATATATATATATATATATATATATATATATATATATATATATATATATATATATATATCATCTTGCATATGTATCACGACTATATATAAGTGTATATATACATATGAGTGTGGATTTGTCATTACATCAAAGTAGTTTTGAAGTATTTACAAAACTATTGCACATGTGTATGTAGAACATCTCTTCCTGAACTTCCACTTCACTTCTTGCTTTAGGCTTTAATATTTACTTCAAGTCTTCATTCCTAGACTTCATGCAATCATCAATTGTTGATTGTCTTACTCCAATAGCTCCCGCTCAATCATCAATTGTGATTACCTACATCTTTTTATCCCTCCCATATCTTTAAAGCTCTGCAATTTTGGTCCATCTAAGATCTTTGTTAACATATTAGCAATTTGATCCTTTTTGGGAGTATGCATGATTTCTATTTCTTTATCAACAAGCTTCTCTCTCAGAAAATGATATTGAATCTCAATATGTTTGGTCCTGGCATGAAACAGAGGGTTAACTACAATGTACAAAGAACTCATGTTATCTCCACAAACGATAGGAGTACTCTCGATGATATCAAAACTCTTCATGAGAGTTTTTAACCATATGAGTTCCTTTGCAGCTTCTACCATACCTTTCTACTCTACTTTTGTAGATGACAAAGCAACTGTATGTTGCTTCTTAGAACACCATGAAATTAACTTATCTCCCACATAACACAAGTACCCATGTGTTGATCTTCTGTCATCAGAGTTGCCTGCCCAATGTGCATGACTATATATCTTGATCCTTGTATTTGAAGTAAACCCATACTACAATCCTTCTTTAAGTGTGGTCTTGATATATCTTAGCACCCTTTGACCTGCAATCCAATGTTCCTTTCTAGAACAATGCATGAATTGAGATAGAATTCCAACTGCATAAATCATGCCTTGTTAATGTATCATAGATCAAGCTACCCACCAAACTCTGATAAAGCTTGATGTCTTTGAATTCTTCTCCTCCATATCTACTCAATTTCTGATTCACTTCCATTGGAGTTGGTGCTATCCTGCAATCTTCGATTTTAAACTTGATTAGCAAATTCTTCACATTCCTTTCTTGAGTTACATATACTCCATGTTGAGTATATGAAATCTCCATCCCCAAGAAATATGAAAAACTTCCCAAGTCACTGATCTTGAATTCTTTCTCCATCTACTTCTTAAGTATTTGTATGCCTTTGCCATCTGTACCTATACGTATTATGTCATCAACATAAATACAAACATAGATAAACCCATCTTCACTTGCTTTGACTAGCGAGTTAATATCTGCCTTTGATTATTGGAAACCGAGTTCCTTCAAGAACTTCACAAGCCTATAATTCCATGCCCTTGGGGCCTGCTTCAAGCCATACAAAGCTCTCCTAAGCTAACACACATGATCTGGATAAAATTGATATTTAAAACCATCTGGTTGTTCCATGTAAATTTCATCTGAAATGTAACCATCTAAAAATGCATTCTTCAAATCCGATTGAGACAATTTCCAACCTTTGCATGCAACAATGGCTATGAGATTTCTTATGGTTGTCATCTTTGCAATAAGACTATAAGTTTCATCATAGTCCACCCCATATGCCTAGGCATACCCTTTCACAACAAGTCTAGCTTTTATCTAGAAACACTTCCATCTACATATCTTTTTGTTTTGTAAACCCATTTGCATCCTATCACTTTCTGATTACCTAGTTTTGGCACTAAGTCCCAAGTCTCATTATCAATGAGTGCATCATATTATTCCTTCATAGCTTTCTCCCAATTCTCCTTTCCTTTTGCCTCATCATATGTAGAAGGATCTTCAACTATCTTTATCATGTAAGCATAATCTTTAGTAGTCAAGAATGATGTATCATAACTATACCTTATGGGTTGCCTTTTGTTCCTTAATGATCTTCCGAGTTCTCCACTCCTTGAAGGTTTTGGTTCATCATGTTCTAGATCAAACCTTGGCATTTATTCACCATCAATTTGAGCTTCAACATTCTCTTCTTCATCACATATTTGAACCTTTTATTTACCCTTGTTTTGACTCAATACTTCTTCAAGATCTGCATAAGCACTATTTTTACATGTATGCCAAGTACCTTGCTCATCAAATGTAACATCCTTTGACACAAGAAATTGCTTTGTAGATGGACTCCACAACTTGTATCCCATTTGCTTTTCCTCATTCTTTCATCATCGACCTTGCGAATTCAACAAGAGTTCTATTTCTCCTTTCTGCTACACCATTTTGTTGAGGAGAGTACCTGCAAGTAACTTCTCTCTTTATACGTACATTCCATAAATAATCACTAAATTCATTTGATAAATATCTCCCCTCCATCTGACCTCAATCTCTTCAATTTTTGTCATGCAACTCTTTCTGAATATACATGATAGTGTTTAAATGTGCTAAACACTTTTGACTTATCTTCGATCGCATAAATAGTGATCCACCTGGTAGCATCATCAACATAAATGACATAATATCTCGAACCATTTATGTTGAAGTCCTTTGAAGGACCCCACAGATCTGTATGCACCAATTCAAGTCTTCTTGAATATATGAAACCTTGTTTGTTGTATGATTGCTTATGAGTGTTACCTAATCGACATGCTTCACATCTTTATGTCATGTGTTGACCTGCAACATTAGGTAATCCAAGTAATCAACCATTGTTAATCATCTCTTTAATACCTCTTTCATTGAAGTGTCCAAGCCTTTTGTGCCAAAGATCTAACTCAGATATCTTTTGATCTCGATATGTGAACAAGGTATTTCCAACATTACCTTGCACCTTCAATGTGAAAAGTCTTCCTTCTTTCTTTCCTGTAACAATGTGCTTATACCCTTGACTAGGGTCTTCAACATAAACTCCATCATTAGTAAAGCTTACCTCAAACCCTTTTTCGACAATTTGTCCTACACTAATCAAATTCTTTGGAATTGTAGGAACATACAAAACCTTACTCAGAAGAGTACTTCCATTTTTGGTTTTTACTGATCCAATAGACTTCACCTTGTGCTTTGTATTGTCACCTATTTGAACTTTATGATTAACCACTTTATTTTGCAAATCAATCATTAAAGCAATGTTACCACTCAAATGATTGCTACATCCAGAATCAATGTAAAACACTCTTTGGTCTTCACTTGGAACTTCACATGTTGCATTCATGATTAGGGTTGAATCCTCCTTCTAATCTAATGCCTACTTGTAATAGGTATTGTTGTAGGAATGACCTTGAAAGTTTCTTCCAACATTTCTTCCAAAGAAGCCACTACTACCTCTACCTCTGACACTTCCTCTTTGATTTCTTCCACCTCTACCTCTTTGATTATAACTTTGTTTAAAGCTGCCAACACTTTGATTGGTATGCTAGCATTGATGAGAAAGATGATTAGTCTTACCACATATCCACCAAGCTTTGAAATTATCCTTGTCGTTTTTGCCTCTTCCTCTACTTTTGCCACTTCCTCTTCCTCTTAGAAAGTTTGTTGGGCTTAGAGTACCTTCATCTTCAATTGATTGTTGCTTTCCTTGGCTATTGTTCTTCTTATCCTTGGAATACATTGATTGACCTACACTCGTATCAACATCTCCTTTGATATCATGCTAAAAAATTAGCATATGTCCTAATAATTGATTCCAATCAGAAGTGAAATGATCTAATGAAAGTTTAGCTGACAATATGAAAGGCTTCCACTTCTGATCTCCTCTTAGACCTGTGAGAATTTGTCTTACCAATTCATCTTCTTCTTCATCAACTGCACCTAAAGAGTGAGTAATGTCTTTCATTTTTTTCACATGATGAGATATTCACTATGAGTCTTTCTTCTTGAATGTAGTGAAGTCAGCCCATAGAGATGCCTTTCTTGATTTTGTTGTATCCTAAAAATGATCCTCCAAAGCATTCCATATATCACTTGAACTTTCAATTCCTCTTATATGAGGAAGAAAATAATCATTTATTGCCATATAGATGATGCTTCTTGTTTGAGCATCCTTCTTCATCCAAACTTTCAAGTCTGCAAGTTCCTCTCTAGTAGGAACACTAGGATCTTTGAATTTATGCTTCTCTTATTCTCCTGTAATGTATCCCATAAGATCTTTGCTCATAAGATGAGCTTTCATCCTCATGGACCACACTGGATAGTTCTCTCTGTCCTACTTCTCAATTTGGAGACTATCTCCCATTCTTTCTTCACCTGTACTAATAAATTTTTAGTCTTATAAGTAATGGATGTACCTTTGCTTTGAAATTTACTCCTTCTAATCCTTTTGATTTCTCTCATTTGTCTTCCTTTAACGTTTCCTTCACAGTTTGTCCTTTTGACTCTTCAAATGTCCAATTTTGTATGTTTGCAATACTCGAGGTCTTCCTTTCCTTTAGCTTTGATCAAATCTGCTCTAATACCATTGATGGATATGATAAATCTCCAAAAGACAAGATATAATTGAATTTATAACACCTCTATATCAAGTATAACTTATAAACTTCTTCAAATCTGGAAAAACATTTGCCAATTTATGAACTATCACCATTTCTGTGAACTATGACTATGCTAAAAAAAGTCTGCTTCACAAAATGCATTCATTGACTTTTGAAATGATGAAAGTTTATTATAAGACTTTGATACGATACTCATCCAATGTGTATGCAACTACTCCAAGTGAAAATTCTCCAAAAGAATTTACAAAACTTCAGATTTACTACAATAAGTAAACCCATGTTTGAAACACACTTTCTCTACAAGCGACGTTTATATATGTAACTTTAAATGAATGGTTCTCACAAACTAGACCGCATTCGATCAAATGCTTTTAGATATAAGTTGCTTACCTTCCAAATTAAATTTTGAATGCTTAGTTGTGCAAGACTTTACACTGTAGACTAAGATCTGATCGATTCTTTGATCATCAAGATTGCACCTATTTTAGTAGTCTCTCAACACCTGTTTACAAATGAATGTTCCTACACAAAATTCTCTCAGCTTGATTACAATTGTACTTTCAAAACTTTACCATAGATGCATCAACTATGGACTTAGACACACACACTCACAAATGATTGAGCACAAAACGAGAGAGATGGAAAACATTGAGGTGCAACTTCTTCAAAACTTCTCTATTCTGAACAAAAAGTACATCTAATGGATATTGATTACTCAAATTGTAATTTTCTCTTCTATATCTCATCTATATATCATCTCTCATATGTATCACGATTGTATACAAGTTTATATATACATATGAGTGTGGATTCATCATTACATCAAAGTATTTTTGAAGTATTTACAAAACTATTGCACACGTGTATGTAGAACATCTCTTTCTGAAGTTCCACTTCACTTCATGCTTTAGGCTTTAATCTTTACTTAAAGTTTTCATTCCTAGACTTCATGTCATCATTAGTAGTTGATTATCTTGCTCCAACACCTGTGATTTTTCAAATAGGCATTCTCCAAATTTGTAAATCATGTGTTGCTTGGATACATTTGGAATGCCAAGCACACTTTGATCCCTACATACTTGCTTTAGTGTTGTTTCACCTATATGACCTAGTCTCTTATTCCATATCTCTAGTTCAGATAGGGTTTGATCTTTGAAATTGAAGAGTGCAATGTTTTTGGTATCTTCAACTTCAAACGTACAGAGTCTACAAGATTTCTCACCTTTTGCAATCCTCCTGAAGCCATGTTGAGGGTCCTCCACATATGCTCCGTGCCTTGTGAATCGAGCCTGTAAGCCCTTTTCAACCATCCGCCCAATAGTGACTAGGTTTTTTGTTATGGTTGGCACATTTAAAACCTTACTTAAAAGGATTATATTACCATCAAATGCTGCTTTAACATTTCCAATCTTCATAACAGAGTGCCTAGTATCATCATGTGTCTCGGCTTCATGCTTCCCTTTAGGTTCTTCAAGATGAGATAGCAATGCGACATTTCTAGCCACATGATTGCAACAAACAAAATCAATATAGAATAGATGCTCATCATCTTTACCTTGCTTGGATGTCATGTTCATGATCAATATAGAATCTTGTTGGTCTTTTGTATAGTGGTTATAATCTCTTCTACCTCTAAAACCTCCTTGATAGTTGTTTTTGTTGTAGCCTTACTTGTATTTGTGATGGTAATTGCTTCCTCCATTGTTGAACCTGCCTCTGGATTGTCCATAACCTCCTTTGTCAAAGTGTCTTCCTCTCTAATTCTTTGTGTTTGTGAAACAATCATCTCTGGTATGATTAGTCAAGCCACAAATATTGCAAGGTGAAGAGTTGTATGATCTCCCCCTTCCTTGCTTTCCCCCTCTGCCCCTTCCCCTAGTACCTCTTCCTCTACCTGTGAAGTTCACGTGAGAGGTACTTGCCTCTTCTTCATTATTTTTACCTTTGCCTTTATCTTTACTCTTATTTCTATTTGTGTAAAGGTCCAAAGATTAGTTACCTCTAGATTTGTCTCCATTCTTGTTGAGCTTTTTCTCATGTGTGAAGAGTTGCCCCATCAATGTGTTGAGGTTAGGTATCTGCATGTCCATATATAGGTCCATTGCTATGGTGAAGGACTCCCACTTATCATCAGCCTTGATGCCATTTATTATATGGCTTATGATTTTCTTCTCTTCTATTTCTTCTCCAATGCTCCCAACTTGGTTAGCTACATCCTTCATCTTGGTCACATAGTCAACCACACTTTGCTTTGGTTGCTTCTTCAAGGTTGTGAACTCCATCCAAAGTTGGTTCTTCCTAGCCCTTGTATTTGATGAGAAGTATGAAGAAAGTACTTCCCAAGTCTCTTGGGAGGTCTTGTAATTCCTAATGTGAGGTAATAAGGAATCAAATATTGAGTTAAGCATATAAGACCTAGCTAGAGCACCCTTTGCACACCATGAAGTTATCCTTTCTTGCTGTGCTCTTGTAGGTTGATGTTTGCTTCTGAATATTGGCATTTCCTCATCTCTAGAGATGTATCCATATGAGCTTCTTCCTTGGACATAAGCTTGCATCCTTAGGGATCATGCTGGATAGTTGGCCTTGTCCAATTTAACAATAAATGATGGAAAATCCATCTCCCATTTTGCTTGATGTTGCTCTGATACCATAGTTGGAGGCGATGGTGGATAGATTCCAGAGATGAAGTGGAACTCCAAAATCCTGCTTCACATAATCCAAGAACAAGTTGTGGAGAGAAAACTAGACCCGTTGAGCTTATCAAAAATCATAAATACTCACCTAAGTTCTTTGGAGTATGATCCTCTAATCAATGGATCAAAACAAATGAGTAGAAAATTTAACTATGAGCTAAGACTTGCTATTTTGGTCTCTACACATGTTCAATAAAATGAATAGTGCTCTCAACCTGCTAGCAATAGATTAAATTACTTTGGGGAGTATCTAATCAACTTAGATAGCTACCAATCATAAGTTATTTCATTTGAAATGATCAAGTGTATTGTGAGAATTGTGTTTAGCAAATCAATAGACCATCCGACAATTTTGGGCTTGAGTAGTATGCAGACTAGTGAGCAGAGTTGTAATAATATCTTGAGATTGAGAAGAAACTTTGTACCTGAGAAGTAGACTATGGAAAATCTATACCACTTTAAATCACATCAAAGGATCAACTACGCACTTAGAATCAAGTATGAGAAGATTAGTGTTTTTAGATGGACTTGAGAGAGAAGTGAGGTAGAGATGTGATCAATGTATATGTACTAAATCACATAGAATTACAATGACATTGGCAATGTATAGTTGGACAATGTGAGGGTAATTATGGAGTTGTAGAATGAGCTCATTAATCACAGAAAATCCATTTCAAATGATCTCCAAATTGAGCTCTATCGCATGCGAGGTTTTGATCCATTTTTATAGCTTGGAGTTGCAACGAGCTTTTGAATTCAAATTCAAGCTCTTAACATAAAGTGGATCCTGAACTTTGGGACTTAATTTCTCATCAATCAAATACCAAGTAATTCAAGATTTGATTCCTCCTAACTCCATGTGAAAGTAGTGCAATTAACATAAGCACTTTTACAAGGTTGAAAGTAAATTGATTTTTACAAGAGAATAGTCATATGTGACTATATGAACTAAATGCTCATTTTCCAAGTATGTAGGTTTGGACTCATTTGCACCAATAGATTTTGTTGATGATTTGCTAGTTTATAATAAGTCTGTTCATGAGCATGAAATTCATTTAAGATTCGTATTAAATGAATTGAAAGAAAATCAATTGCATCTAAATCCAAAAAAGACTCAATTGTTTCTTCTAGAGATAGAATATTTAGGGCATGTGGTATCAGCCGATGGGGTTCACATGGATCCCAAGAAGGTCTCAGTTATTGTAGCTTGTCCTACTCCTCAGGATGAGGGGTAGTTATGGTCATTTCTAGGACTTTTTGATTTTTATCTAAAATTCATTTCTTATTCGTTGATAGTAGTACCTATGATGAACTTGCTTCAAGGAAAATTTCCATTTGCATGGAAGCAAGAGCAACAAGAAATTTCTGATACTTTGAAACAAGTTGTTTTAGAGGCTCCTATACTCAAAGTGGTAGATTCGTAGAAACCATTTGATTTAGTAACTCATGCTAGTGGCATAGTCATAGGGGCATTCTTGAGATAAGATGGTAGGCCAATAGCTTTTGGAAGGAAGACGTTGAATAGTGCACAACGCAATTGGCTAGTGCATGAATAGGGGTTGTATGTGGTGATGCGTGCTCTTAAAGTATGGAGACACTATCTTTATGGCCCAAACTTTAAGGTATACATAGATCACCATACACTCAAGTACTTTTGTTAGCCAGATCTTTGAAGCAAACAAGCTCAATGGGTTGAGGTCATGCAAGACTTTCACATGGAAATCCTATATAGAGGAGGAAAAGAGAATATAGTCACTGATGCATTATCATGGATAGTGTATTAAATGAGATTAGATGTGGAAGGTCCACATTTGTTACAGATTATTAAAGCCATCAGTGATGACTCTATCATAGGAGATGAGAGAGTTCTAGCTATTTCTTCCCCTAGCACAACAATCAGTCCAGTCCATATTCTGTTGGGAATGATGGATGGATGCACTCAGGAAATCAGTTGGTGCTGCAAAACCTGCTTCACACCTGCCCTCTTTTCTCTTCAGATATGCTTAGTACACTTGCTTAACTTCCAAATGACACAAAGAAACCATATATGTACTTTGGAAATGGTTTGGGTAATGATCAAACCAAAACAGATAACTTGGTACTTCAAAAATCAAGAAAAACTTTCTATTCCTGTAGTGACACCTGCTCAGACTTTTACTCAGTGTGTCTAGCACACTTAAAATTGGAACAATTCCTTTTGGGAGTATTAAAGTACCTTAGTAAGCTACCAATCACAAGTGGAATCACTTCAATTGATAAACTATGCACTGAGAAATAAGTTTAGCAAAATTCTAGTTACCCCCGACTTTTTAGGAACTCTGCAGACACAGACCAGTGTGCACTTCGAAGTGGATTTCTCCCAAATGGCTGAATGAAATCCTCTGAGATTTTGTATGCTTGTAGTAGACCTTGAGCTGGTTCCAATGAGCTATAGATCACTTGATTTGGTTCAGTAGATCCTGAGATATGCTCCTTTGAAGTTGGCAGACTTGGAGTAGGAAACTCAGACAAAACAGAGATGATGAATGTATACTTCTATTGATAAATGTGTTTGTACAAACTCATTAGCTTGACAAGCATAGCTAAATGAGGTATTGTGGTGTTGGCTATGAGATAGTACTCACACACAATGAGTTACAATGCTAACAATGCCTCGGGGAGTGAGCTAGAGTGAGTGACTAACCGCGACTTTTCAAATCATCTTTTATAGTGATTTTTCTGATCATTTGAATTTGAAATTCAAACTAAGGCTCCCTAGAATCTCTCCTCTAAAAGTAGGGAGATATTCTCTCCATCACAACATTCAAATTTCCACGACTAATGAGGTAGGTGGATGACTTCAAGTGTTACAAATAAATGACAAGTCACTTGGACTTTTACAAAGGGTAAAGAGGTAAGAACATATAAGCATATGTTCATATGAGCCTTGCTTTAAGTGAAGCCTTGATAAATCTTTATCCATGCTAATCTTCCATGAGTCCAAGGTTCCAAGCCAATGTGTGTAGGCTTGTCTTGCACCAACAGCTCCCCCTCAAGCCAAACACTTTGGCTTAAGTCTTCCCTTTCATTCTTCAATTACTTCCTGCAATCCAATCATAGATTTGAATCTGCATAACTTGTTTCCATCCAATGCCTTTGTAAGTAAATCTGCACATTGCATATTAGTAGATACATATGTCAATTGAATCTCTTTGCTAAGTAACTTCTCTCTCACATAGTGGTAATGAACCTCTATGTGTTTAGTTCTGGCATGATAAATTGGATTTGCTGCAAGGTGAAGAGAGCTAGTGTTATCACCAAAGATAATAGGTGGCCTTGTGAGTAGTCCTAACTCTGTATATAGAAGCTTCAACCAGATAGCTTCTTGAGTTGCATTGGCAAGCCCTCTATACTCTGCTTCAGTGGATGACAATGCCACTGTAGGTTGCTTCTTAGCTGACCAAGAGATAGGCTTATCTCCTGCAAAACAAATGTAACCTGAGGTGCTCCTCCTATCATCCTTGCATCCTGCCCAATCTGCATCTGAGTAAACTTTTATGTCAATATCTGATGTATAAGGAAAATACAAACCATGACTTTGTGTTCCCTTCAAATACTTCATGATCTTCTTTGCTGCCTCTAGGTGAGGTATCCTTGGTTTGTGCATGAATTGACTAAGCACACTTACTCCATATGCTATGTCAATTCTTGTCAAGGTAGCATAGTTCAAACTACCTACCATACTTTGGTATGCTGTAATGTCTTTGATTTCTTCTCCTTCATGAGCACTTAGCTTTAGGTTAACCTCCATTGGAGTAGTAGATACCTTAGCATCCTGCAAACCAAACTTCTTGACCATATCCTGTACATACTTCTTTTGAGTGATGTAGATACCTGAATTTGTGTAGACCAATTCAAGACCTAAGAAATACTTTAATAGTCCAAGATCATTGATCTTGAATTCTTTCATCATCTGTCCTTTGATGTGTCTAATCCCATTGACATCATTGCCTGTAATGATGATGTCATCAACATAAACACATAAGTAGATTACCTCTGTACTACTTCTCTTTATGAATAGAGAAGTGTCTGCTTTGCTCATCACAAATCCTTGGTCTAGAAGGTAGGTGGTCAATCTGTAATTCCATGCTCTAGGTGCCTGCTTCAAACCATACAGAGCCTTCTTCAATTTACAAACATAATGTACCTTATTTGGATCTTCATAGCCAGGTGGTTGTGACATGTAGACTTCTTCAGATATCCATCCATTCAAGAATGCATTCTTCACATCCAATTGATACATGTTCCAATTCTTGGATGCAGCTACACTCACCAATACTCTGATAGTTGGCATCTTGGCCACAGGAGAAAATGTCTCCTCATAATCAATGCCTTGGGTTTGTGCAAAACCCTTGGCTACCAACCTAGCTTTGTACCTGTTTATTGTTCCATCTGAATTCTTCTTTAGTTTGTAGATCCATCTGGATCCTATCACCTTCATAGAGTCCTTCTTGGGTACCAAGTCCCAAGTATCACTTTCCTTAAGGGCTTCTATCTCTTCATCCATGGCTTCTCTCCATTCTGGTTTGACAATTGCTTCTTCATAGGTACCTCGTTCTTCATTCAACAAGTGATGTGTCATACCCAAATCTGATAGGCTTCTTCTTTTCTCTTTGAGATCTCCTCATTGCTTGAGTAGAAGTTTCTGGCTTATCCTCTAATTGCTTCATCTTCATCTTTCCTTTGGACTTCCAAGCCTTGAACTCTTCAAGGTTTATTGTATCATCATCTGAGCTTGAATCTTCTTGCTGAGTTGGCTCTTCCTTGGTAAGCTTTGGAAAATCTTCTTCCATGTCATATGGTAGACTCACTTTCCTGCATTCATTCTCATACCAAGAGTCATTTTCATCAAATATGACATCTCTGCTTACCTTGAAGCCTTTGTTTGTTGGGTTGTAGAATCTGTATCCCTTTTGATTCAAATCATAACCAATGAAGATACATTTTTCAGCCTTAGGATCTAGCTTTCCTCTTACCTGTGAGGGAATATGCACATATGCTACACAACCAAAGATTTTACAATGATCCAGAGAGGGTCTCTTACCATGCCATGCTTCATATGGTGTCATGCCATCAAGTGATTTGGATGGCAACCTATTGATGAGATAAGTGGCAGTGGATACACTCTTTGCCCATAGGTAATTTGGCAACTTTTTCTCATTAAGCATAGACCTAGCTGTTTCTACTATAAGTCTATTTCTTCTTTCTGCTACCCCATTTTGTTCAGGTGAATACCTTGTAGTGATCTCCCTTTTGATGCCTCTTTCCTGCAAGAAATCTTCAAACTCATTGGAGAAGTACTCTCCTCCACCATCTGACCTTAGCCTCTTCAAGCTTCTACCTGTTTGATTCTCAACAAGTGCAAGATACCTCTTGAAACAATTAAACACTTCATCTTTATGCTTCATAAAGTATAAAATGGTCCACCTGCTATAGTCATCAATGAAGGACACATAATACCTTGAACCAGAAATGGAAGGGTCCTTGCTAGGTCCCCAAACATCTGTGTGTACCAAGTCTAGGTAGTCTTCATGCATGAAACCTTTCCTTGAGTAGGGTAATCTGTGAGACTTACCAAATTGACATGATCCACATTTATAAATCATGTGTTGCTTGGATACATTAGGTATCCCAAGCACACATTGATCCCTGCACATTTGCTTTAGAGTCCTTTCACCTATGTGCCCTAATCTCTTGTGCCATATCTCTAACTCTGAAAGTGTCTGATCCTTATAATTATACAAAGCAATATTTTTGGTGTCTTCTAGCTCAAATGTAAATAATCTACCTGATTTCTCCCCTTTGGCTATCCTTCTGAATCCATGTTTTGGATCCTCCACATATGCTCCATGTTGTGTGAATCTGACCTGCAAACCTTTCTCCACAATCTGACCAACACTCATTAAATTCTTAGTTATTGTTGGTACATAGAGTACCCTGCTTAATAGGTTCTGATTACCATCACATGTCTTCACATTTCCAATTTTGATAACAGAGTGTTTAGTGTCATCACCTGTTTGTACCTGATGTTTGCCCTTGGGCTCTTCCAAATCAGAAAGTAATGCCACATTGCCAGCTACATGGTTAGAACATCCTGAGTCAATGTAAAATAAATGATCATCATTTGTACCTATCTTGGAGGTCATATTCATGATCGATAGGGAGTCATCTTGCTCCTCTGTGTAATTGTTGTAGTCTCTTCTATTTCTGAATCCACCTTGGTAGTTTCCATTGTGGTTGTTGTTGTAGTTGTTGTTGTATTGGTTGTTGTATCCATTGTAGCTTTGATGTTGGTTGAATCTGCCTCTCCCTTGAGAGTATCCACCTCTTGAGTAGCCTCTTCCTCTCTGATTTTTGTAGTTCTTATAGCATTCATCTGTGGTATGATTGGACAATCCACAGATGTTGCAAGGTGATGAGTTGTAGGGTCTCCCCCTACCTGACTTACCTCCTCTGCCTCTTCCTCTAGATGACCTACCTCTCCCTGCATAATTAGCTTGAGAGTTAGAGCCTTCTTCATCCTGTTTCTTCTTGCCTTTATCTTTAACCTTTTTTTCAGTATAAAGAGCAGAGGGATTATTACCTTTTGATTGATCTCCAGCCTTTGTAAACTTTGCTTCATGTGTAAATAGTTGGCCCATAAGTGTTGTGAGATCAGGGGTATGCATGTCCATGTAGAGGTCCATTGCAGTGGTGAAACTTTCCCACTTATCATCTGCCTTGAGTCCATTTGTCACTTGCCTGACTATTTGCTCCTCTTCAATTTCCTCTCCAATGCTTGCTAGTTGGTCTGCCACATCTTTGATCTTTGTCACATACTCTGAGACTGATTGCTTGGGCTGCTTCCTAAGGGTTGTGAACTCTATCCATAATTGATTCTTCCTAGCCCTTGTGTTGGAAGAAAAATAATTTGACAAGGTTTCCCAAGTCTCTTGGGAAGTCTTACAGTTCCTTACATGAGGTAAAAGAAAGTCAGATATAGAGTTTAAGAGATAAGACCTTGCCAAAGCATCCTTTGCACACCATTGGTTGAGCCTTTCATGTTCATCCTTTGTAGGTAGTCCTCTAGTCTTGAATGAGGGCAACTCCTCATCTCCTGATATGTATCCAAATAGACTTCTCCCTTGTAGATAGGTCTTCATTCTCAATGACCAAGCCTGATAATTGTTTCTATCCAATTTGTCAATGAAGGAAGGGAAACCATCACCCATGATTACCTTATTTGCTCTGATACCACTGTTGGGAATGATGGATGGATGCACTCAGGAAATCAGTTGGTGCTGCAAAACCTGCTTCACACCTGCCCTCTTTTCTCTTCAGATATGCTTAGTACACTTGCTTAACTTCCAAATGACACAAAGAAACCATATATGTACTTTGGAAATGGTTTGGGTAATGATCAAACCAAAATAGATAACTTGGTACTTCAAAAATCAAGAAAAACTTTCTATTCCTGTAGTGACACCTGCTCAGACTTTTACTCAGTGTGTCCAGCACACTTAAAATTGGAACAATTCCTTTTGGGAGTATTAAAGTACCTTAGTAAGCTACCAATCACAAGTGGAATCACTTCAATTGATAAACTATGCACTGAGAAATAAGTTTAGCAAAATTCTAGTTACCCCCGACTTTTTAGGAACTCTGCAGACACAGACCAGTGTGCACTTCGAAGTGGCTTTCTCCCAAATGGCTGAATGAAATCCTCTGAGATTTTGTATGCTTGTAGTAGACGTTGCGCTGGTTCCAATGAGCTATAGATCACTTGATTTGGTTCAGTAGATCCTGAGATATGCTCCTTTGAAGTTGGCAGACTTGGAGTAGGAAACTCAGACAAAACAGAGATGATGAATGTATACTTCTATTGATAAATGTGTTTGTACAAACTCATTAGCTTGACAAGCATAGCTAAATGAGGTATTGTGGTGTTGGCTATGAGATAGTACTCACACACAATGAGTTACAATGCTAACAATGCCTCGGGGAGTGAGCTAGAGTGAGTGACTAACCGCGACTTTTCAAATCATCTTTTATAGTGATTTTTCTGATCATTTGAATTTGAAATTCAAACTAAGGCTCCCTAGAATCTCTCCTCTAAAACTAGGGAGATATTCTCTCCATCACAACATTCAAATTTCCACGATTAATGAGGTAGGTGGATGACTTCAAGTGTTACAAATAAATGACAAGTCACTTGGACTTTTACAAAGGGTAAAGAGGTAAGAACATATAAGCATATGTTCATATGAGCCTTGCTTTAAGTGAAGCCTTGATAAATCTTTATCCATGCTAATCTTCCATGAGTCCAAGGTTCCAAGCCAATGTGTGTAGGCTTGTCTTGCACCAACATATTCCAATTTCTCAAAGGAGGATGGAATAATCAAATGCAAAGGAAAGTTTTGCGTACCAGGTTCTTGGAATTTGAGAAGAAAAGTCATGCATGATAACCATGATATTCCTTGTGCATGGCATCCTAGTGTTGGAAAGATAATATAGCTTGTTAGAAGAACATTTTGGTGGCATGGATTAGCTAGAGATGTCCACAGTTATGCTCAACAATGCTTTATGTGTCAAGTCAACAAGGCAAAAAGGGTAAGGATACTAGGTCTTTTACATCCTTTACAGATTCCATATTGTAAGTAGCATAGTGTATCCATGGACTTCAAAGTGGGGTTACCATAGACCCAAAGGAAACGGGATACTATCCTAGTTGTGGTGATTAGAATGAGCAAGATGGCTCATTTCATACCCATGCAGGGGACGATAGAAGCTCCACATGTAGCGGAGTTGTTTATTCAGTATGTCTTCACATTGCATGGAATACTGACATCCATAGTTTCAGATAGGGATGTCTGACTCACAAGAAACTTCTAGAAGTTTGTATATGATAAGCTACAAGTTTGATTGAAAATGATTAGTGGCAATCATCCACAGACGGATGTTAAAACTGAGATTATCAACCAGATTCTAGAGGATATGTTGAGGGCATATGTGTCTAAGATCTAGATAGATTGGGAATAATTACTTGCCATTAGTAGAATTTTCCTATAACAATAGACCTGATAGAGTGACACAAATGTCTCTTTTTGAGATGAGCTATGCCATGAATCCCACTACTCCCAGTACTATATGAATGCCAAAGAAATGTCCAAGTGCTTTGGAGTTCTTAGCAAACCTCCAAGAAAATTTAGAAATAGCAAAAGACAAGATACAACAAGCAGCTGATAGGGCAAAAGAATGCTGAGAGTATGAGATCTTCTAGAGTATTTCAAGAAGGGGATAGAGTTTTTCTTCAAATGCCAGCTAGACCTAATTAACTATCCATAGGGAAGTGTAGTAATCTTTCACCAAGGTTTTCTCGACCTTGGAAGATAGTTAAGAAGCTTAGTGATGTTGCATACCCATTAGAGCTTCCTCCAGATTGCACAATCCATTTAGTGTTTCATGTTAGTAAACTTAGAAAGTATATTTCCAGGGAGGATAATCTAATTGAGGGTACTGTTTCTTTGCATGAAAATGATAGCACGGATGATTCTCTAGATAGGATACTCGATCATTAAAAAAAGCAGTCAAGAAACCATGTCATCCAAGACTATCTGTTGGGAATGATGGATGGATGCACTCAGGAAATCAGTTGGTGCTGCAAAACCTGCTTCACACCTGCCCTCTTTTCTCTTCAGATATGCTTAGTAAACTTGCTTAACTTCCAAATGACACAAAGAAACCATATATGTACTTTGGAAATGGTTTGGGTAATGATCAAACCAAAACAGATAACTTGGTACTTCAAAAATCAAGAAAAACTTTCTATTCCTGTAGTGACACCTGCTCAGACTTTTACTCAGTGTGTCCAGCACACTTAAAATTGGAACAATTCCTTTTGGGAGTATTAAAGTACCTTAGTAAGCTACCAATCACAAGTGGAATCACTTCAATTGATAAACTATGCACTGAGAAATAAGTTTAGCAAAATTCTAGTTACCCCCGACTTTTTAGGAACTCTGCAGACACAGACCAGTGTGCACTTCGAAGTGAATTTCTCCCAAATGGCTAAATGAAATCCTCTGAGATTTTGTATGCTTGTCGTAGACCTTGAGCTGGTTCCAATGAGCTATAGATCACTTGATTTGGTTCAGTAGATCCTGAGATATGCTCCTTTGAAGTTGGCAGACTTGGAGTAGGAAACTCAGACAAAACAGAGATGATGAATGTATACTTCTATTGATAAATGTGTTTGTACAAACTCATTAGCTTGACAAGCATAGCTAAATGAGGTATTGTGGTGTTGGCTATGAGATAGCACTCACACACAATGAGTTACAATGCTAACAATGCCTCGGGGAGTGAGCTAGAGTGAGTGACTAACCGCGACTTTTCAAATCATCTTTTATAGTGATTTTTCTGATCATTTGAATTTGAAATTCAAACTAAGGCTCCCTAGAATCTCTCCTCTAAAAGTAGGGAGATATTCTCTCCATCACAACATTCAAATTTCCACGACTAATGAGGTAGGTGGATGACTTCAAGTGTTACAAATAAATGACAAGTCACTTGGACTTTTACAAAGGGTAAAGAGGTAAGAACATATAAGCATATGTTCATATGAGCCTTGCTTTAAGTGAAGCCTTGATAAATCTTTATCCATGCTAATCTTCCATGAGTCCAAGGTTCCAAGCCAATGTGTGTAGGCTTGTCTTGCACCAACAGCTCCCCCTCAAGCCAAACACTTTGGCTTAAGTCTTCCCTTTCATTCTTCAATTACTTCCTGCAATCCAATCATAGATTTGAATCTGCATAACTTGTTTCCATCCAATGCCTTTGTAAGTAAATCTGCACATTGCATATTAGTAGATACATATGTCAATTGAATCTCTTTGCTAAGTAACTTCTCTCTCACATAGTGGTAATGAACCTCTATGTGTTTAGTTCTGGCATGATAAATTGGATTTGCTGCAAGGTGAAGAGAGCTAGTGTTATCACCAAAGATAATAGGTGGCCTTGTGAGTAGTCCTAACTCTGTATATAGAAGCTTCAACCAGATAGCTTCTTGAGTTGCATTGGCAAGCCCTCTATACTCTGCTTCAGTGGATGACAATGCCACTGTAGGTTGCTTCTTAGCTGACCAAGAGATAGGCTTATCTCCTGCAAAACAAATGTAACCTGAGGTGCTCCTCCTATCATCCTTGCATCCTGCCCAATCTGCATCTGAGTAAACTTTTATGTCAATATCTGATGTATAAGGAAAATACAAACCATGACTTTGTGTTCCCTTCAAATACTTCATGATCTTCTTTGCTGCCTCTAGGTGAGGTATCCTTGGTTTGTGCATGAATTGACTAAGCACACTTACTCCATATGCTATGTCAATTCTTGTCAAGGTAGCATAGTTCAAACTACCTACCATACTTTGGTATGCTGTAATGTCTTTGATTTCTTCTCCTTCATGAGCACTTAGCTTTAGGTTAACCTCCATTGGAGTAGTAGATACCTTAGCATCCTGCAAACCAAACTTCTTGACCATATCCTGTACATACTTCTTTTGAGTGATGTAGATACCTGAATTTGTGTAGACCAATTCAAGACCTAAGAAATACTTTAATAGTCCAAGATCATTGATCTTGAATTCTTTCATCATCTGTCCTTTGATGTGTCTAATCCCATTGACATCATTGCCTGTAATGATGATGTCATCAACATAAACACATAAGTAGATTACCTCTGTACTACTTCTCTTTATGAATAGAGAAGTGTCTGCTTTGCTCATCACAAATCCTTGGTCTAGAAGGTAGGTGGTCAATCTGTAATTCCATGCTCTAGGTGCCTGCTTCAAACCATACAGAGCCTTCTTCAATTTACAAACATAATGTACCTTATTTGGATCTTCATAGCCAGGTGGTTGTGACATGTAGACTTCTTCAGATATCCATCCATTCAAGAATGCATTCTTCACATCCAATTGATACATGTTCCAATTCTTGGATGCAGCTACACTCACCAATACTCTGATAGTTGGCATCTTGGCCACAGGAGAAAATGTCTCCTCATAATCAATGCCTTGGGTTTGTGCAAAACCCTTGGCTACCAACCTAGCTTTGTACCTGTTTATTGTTCCATCTGAATTCTTCTTTAGTTTGTAGATCCATCTGGATCCTATCACCTTCATAGAGTCCTTCTTGGGTACCAAGTCCCAAGTATCACTTTCCTTAAGGGCTTCTATCTCTTCATCCATGGCTTCTCTCCATTCTGGTTTGACAATTGCTTCTTCATAGGTACCTGGTTCTTCATTCAACAAGTCTTTTGCAAGATATACAGAATGTTTAGTTACAAGTGATGTGTCATACCCAAATCTGATAGGCTTCTTCTTTTCTCTTTGAGATCTCCTCATTGCTTGAGTAGAAGTTTCTGGCTTATCCTCTAATTGCTTCATCTTCATCTTTCCTTTGGACTTCCAAGCCTTGAACTCTTCAAGGTTTATTGTATCATCATCTGAGCTTGAATCTTCTTGCTGAGTTGGCTCTTCCTTGGTAAGCTTTGGAAAATCTTCTTCCATGTCATATGGTAGACTCACTTTCCTGCATTCATTCTCATACCAAGAGTCATTTTCATCAAATATGACATCTCTGCTTACCTTGAAGCCTTTGTTTGTTGGGTTGTAGAATCTGTATCCCTTTTGATTCAAATCATAACCAATGAAGATACATTTTTCAGCCTTAGGATCTAGCTTTCCTCTTACCTGTGAGGGAATATGCACATATGCTACACAACCAAAGATTTTACAATGATCCAGAGAGGGTCTCTTACCATGCCATGCTTCATATGGTGTCATGCCATCAAGTGATTTGGATGGCAACCTATTGATGAGATAAGTGGCAGTGGATACACTCTTTGCCCATAGGTAATTTGGCAACTTTTTCTCATTAAGCATAGACCTAGCTGTTTCTACTATAAGTCTATTTCTTCTTTCTGCTACCCCATTTTGTTCAGGTGAATACCTTGTAGTGATCTCCCTTTTGATGCCTCTTTCCTGCAAGAAATCTTCAAACTCATTGGAGAAGTACTCTCCTCCACCATCTGACCTTAGCCTCTTCAAGCTTCTACCTGTTTGATTCTCAACAAGTGCAAGATACCTCTTGAAACAATTAAACACTTCATCTTTATGCTTCATAAAGTATAAAATGGTCCACCTGCTATAGTCATCAATGAAGGACACATAATACCTTGAACCAGAAATGGAAGGGTCCTTGCTAGGTCCCCAAACATCTGTGTGTACCAAGTCTAGGTAGTCTTCATGCATGAAACCTTTCCTTGAGTAGGGTAATCTGTGAGACTTACCAAATTGACATGATCCACATTTATAAATCATGTGTTGCTTGGATACATTAGGTATCCCAAGCACACATTGATCCCTGCACATTTGCTTTAGAGTCCTTTCACCTATGTGCCCTAATCTCTTGTGCCATATCTCTAACTCTGAAAGTGTCTGATCCTTATAATTATACAAAGCAATATTTTTGGTGTCTTCTAGCTCAAATGTAAATAATCTACCTGATTTCTCCCCTTTGGCTATCCTTCTGAATCCATGTTTTGGATCCTCCACATATGCTCCATGTTGTGTGAATCTGACCTGCAAACCTTTCTCCACAATCTGACCAACACTCATTAAATTCTTAGTTATTGTTGGTACATAGAGTACCCTGCTTAATAGGTTCTGATTACCATCACATGTCTTCACATTTCCAATTTTGATAACAGAGTGTTTAGTGTCATCACCTGTTTGTACCTGATGTTTGCCCTTGGGCTCTTCCAAATCAGAAAGTAATGCCACATTGCCAGCTACATGGTTAGAACATCCTGAGTCAATGTAAAATAAATGATCATCATTTGTACCTATCTTGGAGGTCATATTCATGATCGATAGGGAGTCATCTTGCTCCTCTGTGTAATTGTTGTAGTCTCTTCTATTTCTGAATCCACCTTGGTAGTTTCCATTGTGGTTGTTGTTGTAGTTGTTGTTGTATTGGTTGTTGTATCCATTGTAGCTTTGATGTTGGTTGAATCTGCCTCTCCCTTGAGAGTATCCACCTCTTGAGTAGCCTCTTCCTCTCTGATTTTTGTAGTTCTTATAGCATTCATCTGTGGTATGATTGGACAATCCACAGATGTTGCAAGGTGATGAGTTGTAGGGTCTCCCCCTACCTGACTTACCTCCTCTGCCTCTTCCTCTAGATGACCTACCTCTCCCTGCATAATTAGCTTGAGAGTTAGAGCCTTCTTCATCCTGTTTCTTCTTGCCTTTATCTTTAACCTTTTTTTCAGTATAAAGAGCAGAGGGATTATTACCTTTTGATTGATCTCCAGCCTTTGTAAACTTTGCTTCATGTGTAAATAGTTGGCCCATAAGTGTTGTGAGATCAGGGGTATGCATGTCCATGTAGAGGTCCATTGCAGTGGTGAAACTTTCCCACTTATCATCTGCCTTGAGTCCATTTGTCACTTGCCTGACTATTTGCTCCTCTTCAATTTCCTCTCCAATGCTTGCTAGTTGGTCTGCCACATCTTTGATCTTTGTCACATACTCTGAGACTGATTGCTTGGGCTGCTTCCTAAGGGTTGTGAACTCTATCCATAATTGATTCTTCCTAGCCCTTGTGTTGGAAGAAAAATAATTTGACAAGGTTTCCCAAGTCTCTTGGGAAGTCTTACAGTTCCTTACATGAGGTAAAAGAAAGTCAGATATAGAGTTTAAGAGATAAGACCTTGCCAAAGCATCCTTTGCACACCATTGGTTGAGCCTTTCATGTTCATCCTTTGTAGGTAGTCCTCTAGTCTTGAATGAGGGCAACTCCTCATCTCCTGATATGTATCCAAATAGACTTCTCCCTTGTAGATAGGTCTTCATTCTCAATGACCAAGCCTGATAATTGTTTCTATCCAATTTGTCAATGAAGGAAGGGAAACCATCACCCATGATTACCTTATTTGCTCTGATACCACTGTTGGGAATGATGGATGGATGCACTCAGGAAATCAGTTGGTGCTGCAAAACCTGCTTCACACCTGCCCTCTTTTCTCTTCAGATATGCTTAGTACACTTGCTTAACTTCCAAATGACACAAAGAAACCATATATGTACTTTGGAAATGGTTTGGGTAATGATCAAACCAAAATAGATAACTTGGTACTTCAAAAATCAAGAAAAACTTTCTATTCCTGTAGTGACACCTGCTCAGACTTTTACTCAGTGTGTCCAGCACACTTAAAATTGGAACAATTCCTTTTGGGAGTATTAAAGTACCTTAGTAAGCTACCAATCACAAGTGGAATCACTTCAATTGATAAACTATGCACTGAGAAATAAGTTTAGCAAAATTCTAGTTACCCCCGACTTTTTAGGAACTCTGCAGACACAGACCAGTGTGCACTTCGAAGTGGCTTTCTCCCAAATGGCTGAATGAAATCCTCTGAGATTTTGTATGCTTGTAGTAGACGTTGCGCTGGTTCCAATGAGCTATAGATCACTTGATTTGGTTCAGTAGATCCTGAGATATGCTCCTTTGAAGTTGGCAGACTTGGAGTAGGAAACTCAGACAAAACAGAGATGATGAATGTATACTTCTATTGATAAATGTGTTTGTACAAACTCATTAGCTTGACAAGCATAGCTAAATGAGGTATTGTGGTGTTGGCTATGAGATAGTACTCACACACAATGAGTTACAATGCTAACAATGCCTCGGGGAGTGAGCTAGAGTGAGTGACTAACCGCGACTTTTCAAATCATCTTTTATAGTGATTTTTCTGATCATTTGAATTTGAAATTCAAACTAAGGCTCCCTAGAATCTCTCCTCTAAAACTAGGGAGATATTCTCTCCATCACAACATTCAAATTTCCACGATTAATGAGGTAGGTGGATGACTTCAAGTGTTACAAATAAATGACAAGTCACTTGGACTTTTACAAAGGGTAAAGAGGTAAGAACATATAAGCATATGTTCATATGAGCCTTGCTTTAAGTGAAGCCTTGATAAATCTTTATCCATGCTAATCTTCCATGAGTCCAAGGTTCCAAGCCAATGTGTGTAGGCTTGTCTTGCACCAACATATTCCAATTTCTCAAAGGAGGATGGAATAATCAAATGCAAAGGAAAGTTTTGCGTACCAGGTTCTTGGAATTTGAGAAGAAAAGTCATGCATGATAACCATGATATTCCTTGTGCATGGCATCCTAGTGTTGGAAAGATAATATAGCTTGTTAGAAGAACATTTTGGTGGCATGGATTAGCTAGAGATGTCCACAGTTATGCTCAACAATGCTTTATGTGTCAAGTCAACAAGGCAAAAAGGGTAAGGATACTAGGTCTTTTACATCCTTTACAGATTCCATATTGTAAGTAGCATAGTGTATCCATGGACTTCAAAGTGGGGTTACCATAGACCCAAAGGAAACGGGATACTATCCTAGTTGTGGTGATTAGAATGAGCAAGATGGCTCATTTCATACCCATGCAGGGGACGATAGAAGCTCCACATGTAGCGGAGTTGTTTATTCAGTATGTCTTCACATTGCATGGAATACTGACATCCATAGTTTCAGATAGGGATGTCTGACTCACAAGAAACTTCTAGAAGTTTGTATATGATAAGCTACAAGTTTGATTGAAAATGATTAGTGGCAATCATCCACAGACGGATGTTAAAACTGAGATTATCAACCAGATTCTAGAGGATATGTTGAGGGCATATGTGTCTAAGATCTAGATAGATTGGGAATAATTACTTGCCATTAGTAGAATTTTCCTATAACAATAGACCTGATAGAGTGACACAAATGTCTCTTTTTGAGATGAGCTATGCCATGAATCCCACTACTCCCAGTACTATATGAATGCCAAAGAAATGTCCAAGTGCTTTGGAGTTCTTAGCAAACCTCCAAGAAAATTTAGAAATAGCAAAAGACAAGATACAACAAGCAGCTGATAGGGCAAAAGAATGCTGAGAGTATGAGATCTTCTAGAGTATTTCAAGAAGGGGATAGAGTTTTTCTTCAAATGCCAGCTAGACCTAATTAACTATCCATAGGGAAGTGTAGTAATCTTTCACCAAGGTTTTCTCGACCTTGGAAGATAGTTAAGAAGCTTAGTGATGTTGCATACCCATTAGAGCTTCCTCCAGATTGCACAATCCATTTAGTGTTTCATGTTAGTAAACTTAGAAAGTATATTTCCAGGGAGGATAATCTAATTGAGGGTACTGTTTCTTTGCATGAAAATGATAGCACGGATGATTCTCTAGATAGGATACTCGATCATTAAAAAAAGCAGTCAAGAAACCATGTCATCCAAGACTATCTGTTGGGAATGATGGATGGATGCACTCAGGAAATCAGTTGGTGCTGCAAAACCTGCTTCACACCTGCCCTCTTTTCTCTTCAGATATGCTTAGTAAACTTGCTTAACTTCCAAATGACACAAAGAAACCATATATGTACTTTGGAAATGGTTTGGGTAATGATCAAACCAAAACAGATAACTTGGTACTTCAAAAATCAAGAAAAACTTTCTATTCCTGTAGTGACACCTGCTCAGACTTTTACTCAGTGTGTCCAGCACACTTAAAATTGGAACAATTCCTTTTGGGAGTATTAAAGTACCTTAGTAAGCTACCAATCACAAGTGGAATCACTTCAATTGATAAACTATGCACTGAGAAATAAGTTTAGCAAAATTCTAGTTACCCCCGACTTTTTAGGAACTCTGCAGACACAGACCAGTGTGCACTTCGAAGTGAATTTCTCCCAAATGGCTAAATGAAATCCTCTGAGATTTTGTATGCTTGTCGTAGACCTTGAGCTGGTTCCAATGAGCTATAGATCACTTGATTTGGTTCAGTAGATCCTGAGATATGCTCCTTTGAAGTTGGCAGACTTGGAGTAGGAAACTCAGACAAAACAGAGATGATGAATGTATACTTCTATTGATAAATGTGTTTGTACAAACTCATTAGCTTGACAAGCATAGCTAAATGAGGTATTGTGGTGTTGGCTATGAGATAGCACTCACACACAATGAGTTACAATGCTAACAATGCCTCGGGGAGTGAGCTAGAGTGAGTGACTAACCGCGACTTTTCAAATCATCTTTTATAGTGATTTTTCTGATCATTTGAATTTGAAATTCAAACTAAGGCTCCCTAGAATCTCTCCTCTAAAAGTAGGGAGATATTCTCTCCATCACAACATTCAAATTTCCACGACTAATGAGGTAGGTGGATGACTTCAAGTGTTACAAATAAATGACAAGTCACTTGGACTTTTACAAAGGGTAAAGAGGTAAGAACATATAAGCATATGTTCATATGAGCCTTGCTTTAAGTGAAGCCTTGATAAATCTTTATCCATGCTAATCTTCCATGAGTCCAAGGTTCCAAGCCAATGTGTGTAGGCTTGTCTTGCACCAACAGCTCCCCCTCAAGCCAAACACTTTGGCTTAAGTCTTCCCTTTCATTCTTCAATTACTTCCTGCAATCCAATCATAGATTTGAATCTGCATAACTTGTTTCCATCCAATGCCTTTGTAAGTAAATCTGCACATTGCATATTAGTAGATACATATGTCAATTGAATCTCTTTGCTAAGTAACTTCTCTCTCACATAGTGGTAATGAACCTCTATGTGTTTAGTTCTGGCATGATAAATTGGATTTGCTGCAAGGTGAAGAGAGCTAGTGTTATCACCAAAGATAATAGGTGGCCTTGTGAGTAGTCCTAACTCTGTATATAGAAGCTTCAACCAGATAGCTTCTTGAGTTGCATTGGCAAGCCCTCTATACTCTGCTTCAGTGGATGACAATGCCACTGTAGGTTGCTTCTTAGCTGACCAAGAGATAGGCTTATCTCCTGCAAAACAAATGTAACCTGAGGTGCTCCTCCTATCATCCTTGCATCCTGCCCAATCTGCATCTGAGTAAACTTTTATGTCAATATCTGATGTATAAGGAAAATACAAACCATGACTTTGTGTTCCCTTCAAATACTTCATGATCTTCTTTGCTGCCTCTAGGTGAGGTATCCTTGGTTTGTGCATGAATTGACTAAGCACACTTACTCCATATGCTATGTCAATTCTTGTCAAGGTAGCATAGTTCAAACTACCTACCATACTTTGGTATGCTGTAATGTCTTTGATTTCTTCTCCTTCATGAGCACTTAGCTTTAGGTTAACCTCCATTGGAGTAGTAGATACCTTAGCATCCTGCAAACCAAACTTCTTGACCATATCCTGTACATACTTCTTTTGAGTGATGTAGATACCTGAATTTGTGTAGACCAATTCAAGACCTAAGAAATACTTTAATAGTCCAAGATCACTGATCTTGAATTCTTTCATCATCTGTCCTTTGATGTGTCTAATCCCATTGACATCATTGCCTGTAATGATGATGTCATCAACATAAACACATAAGTAGATTACCTCTGTACTACTTCTCTTTATGAATAGAGAAGTGTCTGCTTTGCTCATCACAAATCCTTGGTCTAGAAGGTAGGTGGTCAATCTGTAATTCCATGCTCTAGGTGCCTGCTTCAAACCATACAGAGCCTTCTTCAATTTACAAACATAATGTACCTTATTTGGATCTTCATAGCCAGGTGGTTGTGACATGTAGACTTCTTCAGATATCCATCCATTCAAGAATGCATTCTTCACATCCAATTGATACATGTTCCAATTCTTGGATGCAGCTACACTCACCAATACTCTGATAGTTGGCATCTTGGCCACAGGAGAAAATGTCTCCTCATAATCAATGCCTTGGGTTTGTGCAAAACCCTTGGCTACCAACCTAGCTTTGTACCTGTTTATTGTTCCATCTGAATTCTTCTTTAGTTTGTAGATCCATCTGGATCCTATCACCTTCATAGAGTCCTTCTTGGGTACCAAGTCCCAAGTATCACTTTCCTTAAGGGCTTCTATCTCTTCATCCATGGCTTCTCTCCATTCTGGTTTGACAATTGCTTCTTCATAGGTACCTGGTTCTTCATTCAACAAGTCTTTTGCAAGATATACAGAATGTTTAGTTACAAGTGATGTGTCATACCCAAATCTGATAGGCTTCTTCTTTTCTCTTTGAGATCTCCTCATTGCTTGAGTAGAAGTTTCTGGCTTATCCTCTAATTGCTTCATCTTCATCTTTCCTTTGGACTTCCAAGCCTTGAACTCTTCAAGGTTTATTGTATCATCATCTGAGCTTGAATCTTCTTGCTCAGTTGGCTCTTCCTTGGTAAGCTTTGGAAAATCTTCTTCCATGTCATATGGTAGACTCACTTTCCTGCATTCATTCTCATACCAAGAGTCATTTTCATCAAATATGACATCTCTGCTTACCTTGAAGCCTTTGTTTGTTGGATTGTAGAATCTGTATCCCTTTTGATTCAAATCATAACCAATGAAGATACATTTTTCAGCCTTAGGATCTAGCTTTCCTCTTACCTGTGAGGGAATATGCACATATGCTACAAAACCAAAGATTTTACAATGATCCAGAGAGGGTCTCTTACCATGCCATGCTTCATATGGTGTCATGCCATCAAGTGATTTGGATGGCAACCTATTGATGAGATAAGTGGAAGTGGATACACTCTCTGCCCATAGGTAATTTGGCAACTTTTTCTCATTAAGCATAGACCTAGCTGTTTCTACTATAAGTCTATTTCTTCTTTCTGCTACCCCATTTTGTTCAGGTGAATACCTTGTAGTGATCTCCCTTTTGATGCCTCTTTCCTGCAAGAAATCTTCAAACTCATTGGAGAAGTACTCTCCTCCACCATCTGACCTTAGCCTCTTCAAGCTTCTACCTGTTTGATTCTCAACAAGTGCAAGATACCTCTTGAAACAATTAAACACTTCATCTTTATGCTTCATAAAGTATAAAATGGTCCACCTGCTATAGTCATCAATGAAGGACACATAATACCTTGAACCAGAAATGGAAGGGTCCTTGCTAGGTCCCCAAACATCTGTGTGTACCAAGTCTAGGTAGTCTTCATGCATGAAACCTTTCCTTGAGTAGGGTAATCTGTGAGACTTACCAAATTGACATGATCCACATTTATAAATCATGTGTTGCTTGGATACATTAGGTATCCCAAGCACACATTGATCCCTGCACATTTGCTTTAGAGTCCTTTCACCTATGTGCCCTAATCTCTTGTGCCATATCTCTAACTCTGAAAGTGTCTGATCCTTATAATTATACAAAGCAATATTTTTGGTGTCTTCTAGCTCAAATGTAAATAATCTACCTGATTTCTCCCCTTTGGCTATCCTTCTGAATCCATGTTTTGGATCCTCCACATATGCTCCATGTTGTGTGAATCTGACCTGCAAACCTTTCTCCACAATCTGACCAACACTCATTAAATTCTTAGTTATTGTTGGTACATAGAGTACCCTGCTTAATAGGTTCTGATTACCATCACATGTCTTCACATTTCCAATTTTGATAACAGAGTGTTTAGTGTCATCACCTGTTTGTACCTAATGTTTGCCCTTGGGCTCTTCCAAATCAGAAAGTAATGCCACATTGCCAGCTACATGGTTAGAACATCCTGAGTCAATGTAAAATAAATGATCATCATTTGTACCTATCTTGGAGGTCATATTCATGATCAATAGGGAGTCATCTTGCTCCTCTGTGTAATTGTTGTAGTCTCTTCTATTTCTGAATCCACCTTGGTAGTTTCCATTGTGGTTGTTGTTGTAGTTGTTGTTGTATTGGTTGTTGTATCCATTGTAGCTTTGATGTTGGTTGAATCTGCCTCTCCCTTGAGAGTATCCACCTCTTGAGTAGCCTCTTCCTCTCTGATTTTTGTAGTTCTTATAGCATTCATCTGTGGTGTGATTGGACAATCCACAGATGTTGCAAGGTGATGAGTTGTAGGGTCTCCCCCTACCTGACTTACCTCCTCTGCCTCTTCCTCTAGATGACCTACCTCTCCCTGCATAATTAGCTTGAGAGGTAGAGCCTTCTTCATCCTGTTTCTTCTTGCCTTTATCTTTAACCTTTTTTTCAGTATAAAGAGCAGAGGGATTATTACCTTTTGATTGATCTCCAGCCTTTGTAAACTTTGCTTCATGTGTAAATAGTTGGCCCATAAGTGTTGTGAGATCAGGGGTATGCATGTCCATGTAGAGGTCCATTGCAGTGGTGAAACTTTCCCACTTATCATCTGCCTTGAGTCCATTTGTCACTTGCCTGACTATTTGCTCCTCTTCAATTTCCTCTCCAATGCTTGCTAGTTGGTCTGCCACATCTTTGATCTTTGTCACATACTCTGAGACTGATTGCTTGGGCTGCTTCCTAAGGGTTGTGAACTCTATCCATAATTGATTCTTCCTAGCCCTTGTGTTGGAAGAAAAATAATTTGACAAGGTTTCCCAAGTCTCTTGGGAAGTCTTACAGTTCCTTACATGAGGTAAAAGAAAGTCAGATATAGAGTTTAAGAGATAAGACCTTGCCAAAGCATCCTTTGCACACCATTGGTTGAGCCTATCATGTTCATCCTTTGTAGGTAGTCCTCTAGTCTTGAATGAGGGCAACTCCTCATCTCCTGATATGTATCCAAATAGAATTCTCCCTTGTAGATAGGTCTTCATTCTCAATGACCAAGCCTGATAATTGTTTCTATCCAATTTGTCAATGAAGGAAGGGAAACCATCACCCATGATTACCTTATTTGCTCTGATACCACTGTTGGGAATGATGGATGGATGCACTCAGGAAATCAGTTGGTGCTGCAAAACCTGCTTCACACCTGCCCTCTTTTCTCTTCAGATATGCTTAGTACACTTGCTTAACTTCCAAATGACACAAAGAAACCATATATTTACTTTGGAAATGGTTTGGGTAATGATCAAACCAAAACAGATAACTTGGTACTTCAAAAATCAAGAAAAACTTTCTATTCCTGTAGTGACACCTGCTCAGACTTTTACTCAGTGTGTCCAGCACACTTAAAATTGGAACAATTCCTTTTGTGAGTATTAAAGTACGTTAGTAAGCTACCAATCACAAGTGGAATCACTTCAATTGATAAACTATGCACTGAGAAATAAGTTTAGCAAAATTCTAGTTACCCCCGACTTTTTAGGAACTCTGCAGACACAGACCAGTGTGCACTTCGAAGTGGATTTCTCCCAAATGGCTGAATGAAATCCTTTGAGATTTTGTGTGCTTGTAGTAGACCTTGAGCTGGTTCCAATGAGCTATAGATCACTTGATTTGGTTCAGTAGATCCTGAGATATGCTCCTTTGAAGTTGGCAGACTTGGAGTAGGAAACTCAGACAAAACAGAGATGATGAATGTATACTTCTATTGATAAATGTGTTTGTACAAACTCATTAGCTTGACAAGCATAGCTAAATGAGGTATTGTGGTGTTGGCTATGAGATAGCACTCACACACAATGAGTTACAATGCTAACAATGCCTCGGGGAGTGAGCTAGAGTGAGTGACTAACCGCGACTTTTCAAATCATCTTTTATAGTGATTTTTCTGATCATTTGAATTTGAAATTCAAACTAAGGCTCCCTAGAATCTCTCCTCTAAAAGTAGGGAGATATTCTCTCCATCACAACATTCAAATTTCCACGACTAATGAGGTAGGTGGATGACTTCAAGTGTTACAAATAAATGACAAGTCACTTGGACTTTTACAAAGGGTAAAGAGGTAAGAACATATAAGCATATGTTCATATGAGCCTTGCTTTAAGTGAAGTCTTGATAAATCTTTATCCATGCTAATCTTCCATGAGTCCAAGGTTCCAAGCCAATGTGTGTAGGCTTGTCTTGCACCAACACTATCTAGTAGCCCAAAGAGGATTATCGTTTAGTGACTCTACTTGGGAATCAGAAGCTCTAGTTTGCAAGTACTTTCCCTCATTGATCATTGAGGAAAATGCTCTTTAGAAGGGGGAGAAAGTGTCAGACATTGATCTACAAAGACCACTCCATGTGTGTGTGCAACAAGGGCCAGCCATAGCCAAGGTCCCAAGCTCGGGGGAATTCCTAAGGACTCAATGGTAATGGAGATGAGTGTTGCATGATGTTCACATGGTGGAACTAGACCATTCCAGATCATTACTATTCTGAATGCAAGATGATATATTGGATGGGAGGAGAGTGGCACACACATAATTCACTAAGTCCTTGATTTTAGAGCTTTGAGAGATTCTAGCTCTCACAATGATTATGAGCTACTTTTAGGCCAACCCATTCTACGGAAATTGAAATTCTCTCTAGTGAAGAGTTTAGATTCTCGTTACATCAATATTAGAGTTTGATGCCTTCATGGTGACCTTGATAGCCTCATCAGATTCTTCACATGCTCTTATGGAAACCTTGGATAATTATCATCTTGCTGATGAGGTACTAATGGCTTTGTTTCATTCTCATCACATATATGTAAGTCTTCATAACTTGCAAGTTCTCTCTCTCCACAAACTCAATTGATGGGCATCTATCATTGTTATCCCAAAGAATTATACACATCTCTATCTCTCGCATGCATCTCTCTTGCCCAAAGAGGAGCTTCCAGAAAATTGTAGCAGAGAGAGGTGGTGTCAAGAGAATTCAAATCTAGTATCCCTTCAATTGTAGATGTTTAAACTATTCACTCCACCTCATAAAGTTCTTCATATATCTTTTGCTTGCAATTTGATATAGCGATGAGACTCTGCCCACATTCTCTCTCATTCTCATAGTCCCATGTTTACTCTAGAAGCATGAAAAAATATTTCCTTCAAGATGGAGAAGGAGAATATATTTTGCAAAACAAGCTTTAAATTATAAACAAGGGATAGTTATAAAGAAGTTTGACAACCTTCTTGTCCCCTTCGTAAGTATTTTAGCTTGTTGTTTTCCAAAATGAATGCGCTATGGTTCTTAAAGAGGGAAAATCCTTACAATCACAAATCCTTCTACCTAAACATCCTAGTGATTTCTTACAACTTTTTGGGTTGCTTTCCAAAGTTGATCATGCATCTTTCCTTCTAGATCCTCCATAGATTTTCACCTCTAATGGCATTCTAGAAAGTAGACGAGCGCCCAAAACTTCCCCTACAAAGGCCTTCTGTGATTAGCATGATTTGGAAATTAAAGGAGCTTATTGAGGCAATTCCAACTTGGAAGGCTCTTAGGATAAGAGAAGAAACGTTGTCCCAATTCTTCCCTACCACGCATTTTATACCTTCCACTAGAGTCCATTAGTTGTAGATTTAGTCGCCACTTGATTTAAGTCTCACAAAACTCAAGTTAACTTTAATTGATGCTTCTAAAAGGATCTAGAGATTATATAGGCAAAATAGTCTCTCCATGACAGTCATCGGGATTGAGCCGAGGACCCCCCCATTCTTCATATTTAACCATTAGGGTAAGCTTTTAACTTTTCTAATACTCTAGAAGTACGTAATCTTATCATTATCTTGAACCTTGTCAAGTTGATTTATAATAGATTTCAACATCATACAAATTAAGCAATATAGGCGAGAATGTGATGATAAAAAAAAGAACATGGAGTAATACTTGAAAACTTTTCTCTTGAACTTCAACTACATATTCCCATCTTGGTATAAGGTAGATTCTTAAACCCATAGTGATCCCAAGAAATCTACATATACATCCATCCTCGAGAATGATACATAGTGGATCCTTAACATAAGAGGAAATTAATTTGTTGAGATTGTAATGGTTTATTTTTATGATTAAGAATAGAATCACTTGGTAAGTAGAGAATATTTAGACAATCAAAGAAATTCTCATACAGATAAGATGCGTTCTCATACCTACATAGATATTAGTTCCATTTACATAACCACATGTCATCCTACAAACGTTTGTAAACAGAGTTCTTCATTAGAACCAAAAAGTTTCAAGTTTCTTATTAGGCCTTTTATTGTGTTATATTTGATGATCCATCCCAAAGAATCAATGGTAACAAAATAGAGTTTTTTCCATGCAAAGGTTGAATCAACAACCTTTATCTGTGTTGATTTCCCTATATGAGCAACAAAATATAGATCTTTTCCATATTTGGAATCATTTAATAGTCATTGAATTATTCTTTTTCCATATTGGATTGGTTTTGAGGAAGGGGACGTGTTCCCACATTCTATGAAATGTAATTTTGTGGATGTGGCAATGAGACAACTCAAATGACAAAAAATATCCATACAAAAGAGACTGGCATTATTCTAAGTCCCAAACCATACTTTGAAGTGTAGGGTCGATTATTATTGAAAAAATGGTAGTCTAGAATTGAATGGACTACATGTTTGACTCGTTCTTTGACAATCACTTCTTTCGAGGTTTGAGTCAGAGGTAACGAGTGTCATGGTCAGCCCTCAAAACATGTGTGATGAAAACTCTGTCTACATCATGATACACCTATCTCATGACATCATAGATTGTTTGTTAAGTTTTTCATGTATGTATGCTTCCAAAGAAGGATCAAAGTGTTTTCTTGTTTTGAAGAGTATGTGTGACAAGCCAAAGAGAATGCCAGCAATGTGTTGATGTACTCATTCAAAATTAAGATTTGAAGCTCTCAATATGACTAAAGAACTACTAGCCAGATGGATAGCAGTCCACACAAGTATTTCCATGATTTCATGCAACCAAAACATCATGTGAATATGAAAATGTTTTAGTATTCTTTGTATATGAATATTGAATAAAATATAAAGAATGGATCATTACTTCCCAAAAACACACCATGGAATGTACATATATTATCATATCAATCACACTAAGGGCTTGTAATTTAAAAGTAGAAGCTATTGCAAAGAAAATAAGGAATATGGAGCGAGATGATAGTTTTGGGGAACATTCTTTGGGTCATTATAGAGGTAGCTATTAGAGGAATCCAATGTATCCTAGAAATGAACCCTCTTGTCTTAGGAAGCTTGGACATGACAAAGGAGACATTGGTATTTAAGTCAATCTAATCTTAGTCCACACCCAAGTTCTTCCAAATAAATGCTATGCTACGAGTGTGGGACACCCTCTTGTGGTTTTTTCCCTTGTCAAAAAATGCCATATTGTCATCTTCAAGCTTGCATCACCCTAAATGGAGCATAAAAGGATCTATTTATTGCTAAATTATATGACTAGATGTGTGGATACATTGATTGTGAAGTAGTTGAGACCTTATTCATCGAGTGGTATGAGGGTGCCATGATGTTGGGAGTTTTTCGAACTAGATCATGGGCTCCCTACTTTGAGCCTCCCCAATCCATAACTAGGAACATGTGGAAGCTATATAAATTCTCTCACAACTAGTTTCTCCTATGCTACCTTTTATGTAGTCAGACCTTTTACCTTTTACCTTTTACCTATACCTTTTTCTCAAACTCTCCTAGATGTTTAGCAGAACTTGACATGGTAGTTCTATTCAAATTTTTTAGATACAGTCATTTTTGTGCATCATGGTATTTTAGTTAGTGGCCATGGCTGAAAGCAGTGATGTACTTTGTATGTTAGTTATTGATGATAATTTGGACGATACCAATTACCCATTATGTGCTTATATGATGCATCATGTATTGGTTGCAAAAGGGCTATGGAATATTGAGTAGGGTGTTGAAAAGCTTCCTATTACACTTGCAAACATAGTTACTCAAAGTGATGCAGAAGGCATTGAAGAGGGTGATATTCTTCAGGTTCTTGTTTGTGTTGTGGTTCCTAGTGCACCTACTATATAGAAACAGTGTTGGGATGGTAGAGATGCTAAGGAACATGCATCGATAGCCTTGTCTATCAAATGTGGCATTATTCCTCACATTCCCTCTTGCAGAACAATAAAGGATGCTTGGAATAAACTTACCAATTTCTACCAGGCAAGGAATGAGGCTTGTTTTGCTTACCTCAAAAAATAGCTACATAGTGAGCATTTGAATGAAGGAGATTCCATGGATAGTTGTTTTACAAAGATCAAAGATTTTGAAGGAGTAGTTGATTTCTATTCATGAAGTCTCGCCTTATAGCTCACTTGTGCAGATTGTTTTGAATGGTCTTCTAGATTCAAATTAGAGTTGTGCTTCTACTCTTTGATCGATGGTCAAAGGCAATCCAAACGCCTTAACATTTGAGGAGTTAGTCTCTGTTCTGTTACAAGAAGATCAGAATAAGAAGAACAGGTCCATTATGCATGTTGCAGATCAAGCTTTCTTGGCCACTCAGAAGGGTAAAGGTAAATGGAGCTCATCTACTTTTCAGAAACAATCTACTGATTCTGCACAATCAAAGAAGCATGTTAAAGATGGGAAGAAGATAGAAAAGCAAAATAGCCTCTCCATGAGACTTGTGGGGATTGGTCCCAAGACCTCCTCCTTCCCATTTTTGAAATGTTATTTGGTGAATATTAACACAAATATGAGCGAAAACGTCTAGATCTATTGCATATTTGGAATCATTCAATAGTCATTGAATTATTTGTTTGCCATATTGGATTAGTTTTGGGAAAGGGGATGCGTTTCCACATTCATGAAATGTTATTTTGTGAACCTTAACACAAATAGGTAATGAGGTAGCATTGATGACAAAACATATCCATACAAAGGAGATTTTCATTAGTCTAACTCCCAAACAATACTTTGAGCTAGAGACCTAGTTATTATTGCAAAAATGGTAGTTTAGAATTTTTTTTTTTAATATAAAGGAAGTTCGGCATTAGCCTACTCTCCCGGACTTGAATTAAATAAAGAAAAGTACAAGAGAAGGGGACTAGTGCCCACGGGACCCCCCAAATCCCACAAAGCAGGGGAAGCTTTTACAGAGCTTAGATGACATTACAAAGAAGGTTAATTACCCTCTCATCACCCTCATGTGGGGCCCACTTGGGTTTAAGCTTGTTATCGATCAAAAGGAGTACTTGATGATGCCTAAAGGGGGGGGATTTTTTACAGTTGACAATCCTTTTGCCAAGGAGGAACAGCGATTTCTCAATTGACCACTCCTTGGGGGAGTCACCGAAGTTGAAAGCACATCTTTCCCGCCAGATTTCCATAGAACCTCCCCTCTGATGGCGTTCCAGAGAGTCGCGGAGCAGCCGATCGCTTCTCCCAACAGGTCTTGCTGCCAACTGAGACGTTTTTGAAGTCCAATTCTCTTTCCAACCACCTACCAGAGTCTGTTGGAGTTGGGGCAGGTAAAGAAGATGTGTGAAACATCTTCGATAGACCGGTAGTAGCGTTTGCACCAGGGAGGGCTCCCACAAATTTTGCTGGCCTTAAGGTTGGTCCAGATTCCATGATGAAGAATTTGCCATAAGAGGACAAACTTTTTGATTTCTATGAGGGGGTGCCAGATAGCCGTGAACTTCATGTCCCACAGAAGCCGCGTCCATGACAGGCACCACTTTTTGTTGAGGTTAACCTGATAGTCGATCGTTTCTTTGATGTTCGAGATTTTTGATAGACTATTCCCATTGTGCCATTTGAGACCAAGCGAGCTCGACATGTCGTGTCCCATGAGAAGGCGAACTTTGTGTCGGTCCCAGGCGAGACATCTGCTTTGCAAAGTGTTCCATTCTTCATGCGAAATGTTGAAGCTAGGGTCAATATCCTCAAAGTTGATCCAGCGGTTGGTGTCTTGTTTCCAGAGATGTTTCCATTTTTTGAAGCCTTTGTTCCATAGCTTCTTGGCATTTTGAAAGTTCCAAGATTCCACACTCCGGATGCCATGGATCGGAAACCAGATAGAGTCGTTTTGTCTGATACCGGCAGCCCACTTCCAGTCTTCACTGATTCTTGTGAAGCTTTTGACTTTATTCCAACTCTTCCAAAGGGAGCACACCAGGTTAGAGCCTTTCGGGAAGACGGGGATCGTGGAAAACAGCAAGGTCAAGATGTCAAGATTCTTCCAATTTGGGAAACCCATGAGCGCGAGCTCATTCTTGTTTCTGAAGATCAACTTGGCCCATGAGGCCTCCCCGTTGCACCAAGCCTTAATCATCCATTTGGCCGACAGTTTGTTAGCCATGCACCCAATGTCCAAGATACCAAGTCCCCCCACTATCTCTATGGCTGGTGCAGATGGACCATTTGATTTTAGGCACCCCCCGCCTATTGTGGTCTCCCGTCCAAAGGAAGTTTCTACAAATACTATCCAGTTTGGACAGATCTTGCTCTTTCGGTCTCCAACAAGAAAGGAAATAAATGGTAGATGATAAGAGGAACGTGTTGATAACCATAGCACGACCAGCAAGATTGATTTGCATACCTCTCCAATAGTTAAGCTTGTTTTCGAGCTTGGCAAGCACCCAGTTCCACCGCTGTTCCATAGAGACGCCAAACCCCAAGGGAATCCCAAGAAGCCGAAAAATTTGGCCCTGCGGAATGATGTTGGATGGACTATATGTTTGACTAGTTAATGGGCAATCACTTCTTTCGAAGTTTCAATCATCGGCCCGGGTAACCCGTGTCATGGTCAGCCCTGACAACATGTCCGATGAAAACTCGGTCTATGTTATAATACACCTATCTTACGACACCGTAGATCGTTTGTTATATTTTTCATGTATGTATGCTCTGAAAGAAGGATTAGAGTGTTTTCTTATTCTAAAGACTATGTGTGACAAGCCAAAGAGAATGCCACCAATTGGTTGATATACTCATTAAAATAAATTTAAGCTCTCAATATGACTGAAGAACTCGTAGCCACGTGCACCAAAAGTCTACACAAGGATTTCCAAGACTTCCTGCAACCAAAGCATCATGTGAATCTGAAAATGCTTCAGTACTCTTTGTCTATGAAGCTTGACATAAATATAAAGAATGAATCATTACTTCCCGAAAACACACCACGGAATATGCATATATTATTATATCAATCACACTAAGTGCTTGTAATTCAGAAGAAGAAGCTATTGCAAAGAAAATAAGGAATGTGGATCCAGATGATAGTTTTGGGGAACATTCTTTGGGTAACTATAGAGGTAGCTATTAAAGGAATTGAATTTATCTTGGAAATGAACCATCTTGACTCAGGAAGCTTGGACACGACAAATGACACATTGCAATTTAAGGCAATCTAATCTTTGTCGACACCCAAGTTCTTCCACACAAATGCTATCCTACTAGTGTGCGACATCCTCTTGTGGTTTTTTCCCTGTGAAAAAATGCCATATTGTCATCTTCAAGCTTGCATCACCCTAAACGGAGTATAAAGGATTCACTGACTGTTGAAGTATATGACAAGATGTGTGGATACATTAATTGTGAAGTAGTTGAGACCCTATTCATTGAATCGTACGAGGATGCCGTGACGTTGGAAGTTTTTCCAACTACATCATGGGCTCCCTACTACGAGCTTCCCCAATCCATAAATAGGAACATGTCGAACCAGTTTCTACTTTTACCTAGTCAAACCACTCTTTTTGGTGCAAAGGCCTATTCAGGAAAAATGGGAATTACATAGGATTTTGAGATAGTTCTTTATGTTCCAATGTTTTACTTTTTGACTAATTTACACACTACAACATGTTATTATCTTATGATTGGAGTATATTAGATTAACACTTTAAAATTAAGGATAATTTTATTATAATGGGGTATCAAGGTTGGGCTCAAATGTAAGAAATTAACATAGTAAGTAATATAAATGGGTTTTGAATAATTCCCAAATTTCTTGAATAAGCAGCAGCTTTTGATATATCGAGGGGACACTATGCACCTATGCAAGCATCTTTGTCATAGATAACAATTTTTTTTCTCATAAACTGAAGATGTTTATCAATCGATCTTTGGGCTTTTTCTGTAAAGATTTCCTAGAGATGATGGGGATTTGACTACAGCGTGAGGATTCTTTGGGGACAAAAAGATTTGTCAAGGCATCTGTTCATGACTCTGTGGAAAAACGATTCCAGCAATGTTGTTCTACTTTCTTGTGCAATTTGGCAGACATGAGGGCGATCGCCATGGCTATCTTTCTTTGTTTACGAACGTTGTCTATGCATCCTTCAACGCAGTGGAGCCGAAGTGCACATGATGGAAGTGGGATCTCATGCGACTTGCTGAAATGTGAGTGTTAGCACATGTTTATGTCTATTTACGCTCGAGTCCCACGCATGCGTTTGACTACGTGCTTGTCGATATGTGTATATGCTTTTGTTGATGAATGTGTTCAAGATGCACACGGCTCCAACTAAGATGGTGGTGCAAGTAGGAAAAAGCTAATGTCAATTAAAATGCATTGAAATCTAGAGAAACAGAGAGAAAGTCTGAAATGGAGATAAACATCAACTACAGAAAACTTAAAGTTGCAGCATGCAATTGGTGTTATCACATATGAGAGAGAGAGAGAGAGAGAGAGAGAGAATTTTCTTTCCTATTATTTATGTGGTGTTCTCTTTTATTTAGCATCATTCCATAATAGTATGCTCCACGAAAATCAAAGTTTCTTAAGAGTCTTTTGCATTCCCCTCCAAAGTCTCCTATAAATAATAAATATTTCTATGTAGATATACGGGAAAGTATAATAGAGGAAAGTAAAAAAGATAGAGGAGCATAACAAGAAATTTGATCATAAGTTGTTTATATCTTTTCAAGAAACATTGGGGGAGAGAAGGAAACATTCACTTGAAATTGGTTGGAAACGTTTATATAGTATTGTATATGCTTTGTTTGATCTATAGCCATGGATAAATACTGAATGAGGAATTTTCACTTTAAATAGAAAAATGATAGAAGAAATAAATGCATTGCTGCTTGATTTTTCCAAGATCGCAGCAACCCTTATATCTTTTGGACTATCCAGTGGTTGAGATTCGAAGATTTGGAAATCCAAAACCACTCTCTTCACAAAACCCACACATTTTTTTGTTGTTCAGAAGTTATTGATTATCAAAAACCAACGTAAGCCTATTGCTAGTATAGTGGATCAAGAATCGAGACTCTAACCACTACTCTACTCTAACCTAAACGATGTGATCCTGGAGTAGAAATAACTCGAGTTACCCGACTTCGTTTGGAGATGCCTTCGGTGCTCCAACCACAAGATGAATGTATGTTTTCAAGGCTTCCCATAAAAGATATCTGTAAACAGCATGATATCATTTTGATGATTTTACTTATAGTTGGATTTTGTTGATACATATGTGATGGCTTTTTACGCTGACATACGTATTTTATTGGGAATAACTTACCATAATTTTTATAGAAGCCATTCGCATAGGCATGTTTGTTAAGTTTTTCATATATGTATGCTTCCAAAGAAGGATCAACATGTTTCTTGTTTTAAAGACTGTGTGACAAGCCAAAGAGAATGCCACAAATGTATTGAGGTACTCATTCAAAATTAAGATTCTCAGCTCTCAACATGACTGAAGAACGTCTACACAAGAATTTCCATGATTTCATGCAACCAAAACATCATCTGAGTCTGAAAATGTTTCAGTATTCTTTGTCTTTGAAGCTTTGACCGAAATATAGAGAATGGATCATTACTTCCCGAAAGCACACCACGGAATGTGCATATATTATTATATCAATCAAGGTAAGGGCTTGTAATTTAAAAGTAGAAGCTATTGCAAAGAAAATAAGGAATATGGAGCCAGATGATAGTTTTGGGGAACATTCTTTGGGTCATTATAGAGGTATCTATTAAAGGAATAAGCTTGGACACGACAAATGAGACATTGGAATTGAAGGCAATCTAATCTTAGCCCAAGTTCTTCCAAACAAATGCTATGCTACTAGTGTGCGACACCCTCTTGTGGTTTTTGGCCCTGTCCAAAAATGCCATATTGTCATCTTCATGCTTCCATCACCCTAAACGGAGCATAAAAGGATCTGTCGACTGCTGAAGTATATGACAAGATGTGTGGATACATTGATTGTGAAGTAGTTGAGACCCTATTCATCCAGCAGTTGAATCCATAACTAGGCTCCCTACTTCGACCTCCCCGAATCTATGCTACCTTTTACCTAGTCAGACCCCTCTTTTTAGTGCAACTTTTAATATATCGAGGGGACACAATGCACCTATGGAAGCACCCTTGTCATAGATAACAATTTTTTTTTCTCATAAACTGAAGATGCCTACCAATTGGTCTTTGGGCTTTTTCTGTAAAGTTCTCCTAGAGATGATGGGGATTTGACTACAGCATAAGGATTCTTTGCGGACAAGAAGATTTGTCAAAGCATCTGTTCAGACTCTGTCGAAAAACGATTCCAGCAGACATGAGGACGATCGCCAATGCGCCATGGCTATCTCTCTTTGTTTACGAACATTGTCTATGCATCCTTCAACGCAGTGGAGCCGAAGTGCACATGATGGAAGTGGGATCTCATGCGACTTGCTGAAATGTGTGTGTGAGCACATGTTTATGTCTATTTATGCTCGAGTCCCACGCGTGCTTTTGACTACGTGCTTGTCGATGTGTGTATATGTTTTTGATGAATGTATTCAAGATGCACATGGCTGCAACTAAGATGGTGGTGCAAGTAGGAAAAAAACTAATATCGATCAAAGTGCATAAATCCAGAGAAACAGAAGCTTGAAGTTGCAGCATGCAATTGGTGTTACCACATGAGAGAGAGAGAGAGAGAGAGAGAGAGAGAGATATTAACGTCTTCCAAAGGTCAATTTTGGCATATGAGACAAACCCATGTACAACTGTAGTAACTCTTATGAAGTAACAAGGGAAAGTACTAGCTACACAAAACTGTGTGGGCTGAAAAAAGTAGGAAATAATCAAAGGATAGTGTACCGCGTGATGGAGAAATAGTGGGGATAATGTAGTGGTACGTTGGGAGATGTGGCTCTCACTCTGTAGATAATGGCCACCTAATACATGGAGGACCCATGAAGGGAGTGAATATGTATATCCTAACTATTGATCATGGGTGGAGGTGAGTGGAGTATGTGATACAACAACGACAGTCTAAGTGCCTCTTGAAGCAAGGCTACCCAGGTGCTAGTGATCCACCTCTGCTCCATCCTGTGGTCATGGGCTATCATGATGCATGAGATATCCTCCTCGTATAGTCGTGCTCATCAGTATCCAACCATATGTGGTCAATGTCATTCCTTGTGCCACTGCCCGCTAGAGCGTGGACCCTTTGCCTTTGGAAGGCAGTCCTATCTGATGTAGCCCATCTTGCTAAAAGAACAAAGTAATGGTCTACTAGGTAATCATCTGTATGGATGCGTAGGTTGTAGTGATTGCTCTTGTCTCTCATATGCAACCATGAGGAAGCATCCCAACCTCCGTTGGTTTCTATGGGTCATGCACACCTATAGTGACTCCTCTATCTAGAATTGTGCTCGTGGATTTGAGTATGCTGGGCATCTCGCAACCAAGTGATCTTCACTCTCTATCTCTGTATGGCATACTAGGCACCACCTCTCTTCTCTAGGGACTCCCCTGGTCTCACCCCTCTCGATCTCAAGCTAATGAGATGAAACTCAAAGCTTCCCAGTGACGACTTGAAGGTGGTGTTGCAAGTATGTCTACATATAGTGCCGAGTCTCAATGAAGCCCTAGTCTAAAATCTATAGAAAATGCTCATGATAGTGGAGCATTTTTGGTGGAAATGTATCCCTAGGGCTAATCCATTTCCTCTCTATGTATGTGTGCCATATCTCCTCACAAATGATCCTATTCCTCGCCAGATGGGAGAGCGAGTAGGTGGGGGTCTATACATTGTACTGTAGTGGTGGTATTCTATCTCTGTCAAACCCATGATGGGCCAGTTAGTTCGGTGTATGTGCCTACCTGAGGAGGTGTCTCCTGCTAGCACCATGGCACATGATGCCTAGAAAGCTCGATAAGTGATGCACTCTCTGTTCATGCTTCAGATCCTATGTAATAGGCATACTATCTAGAATAATGCCTCTCCTAGCATCGGTGGTGCAAGGAGCTCTGCTTGGACGATACCATCTGGTACCAAAGGCTTGCTATAGATGAGTTTGGAAATCATGAGAATGTGTGGCCTCTCCAGTGTTGTCCATGGTCATGTAGCTAATCCCAATCCCCATAGCTAATCCTGATCCCCATATGGATGCTCCATACATGAGCGATGGTGTAAAGTAACCAAAGTATCAAAGAGGGAAGCTTTGGAACAAAGGTTTGAGCAAGTGGAAACATCTTTGGAACATGAAAAGAGGTCATTGGATTAGATTTGAGGACATTGACCATGTGAGGGAGTTGACTATGATTCTTGGTGCCTTCTTAGACATAGAATAAGCTCTTGGGAGAACTCAACGACTTGTCTTCTTCTTGGGAAAGACCTGCTTTAGATTGAAAGGTTGAGATGGTCCAACGGTAATAAATTGGATTGAATTTTGGGTCTCCATAAGCACCTTGATTGACATAGTTCCCTAAACACAAGATGGTGTAAGAAATGGTCTATCATGGGATGGAAACTTATATGCAAGAACATGTCGCATCCTCTCATTGACAATAAAAATTCCGTTTTGATGTGGCAAATCCTTCATTGTGGAATTTGGACCAATGCCAAAGCTAATAAAATATGTGGGGCTCCTCACTACTGTAAGTGTTGCACTTGGGGCAAAGCAAATGGGTCGCTCGTGAAGGTAATAGAAAACTCATTTATCTTCTTAGTAACTGTCTTTGAAAGCTTTGTCACCTACCAATTAATAGGTTTCTGATTTTTTTTGGACCATCAAAGCTATCATGCCTCTAGGCCATCCTACCCTTGCTCTGTGGGATATGGAGGATCCCAAGGGAACTAAGCCCATTCACTATATTGTTGTTCTTTTATTAATTCAAGCATTGGAGAGTAGGCCTTGATAAAACTTCCTTTTATGAAAAAATGATGAAGGTATTCATGATACAAAAACCAAGGGAAACCTAATGCTAGTGTAGTGGATTAAGAATCTATACTCAAACCACTACTCTCTTTTTCTAGGCAAATCACTAGTCAGCCCTTAATCAAAAAGGTTCATTGAAAACTCGATTTTAGTCATAATGCATTCAAGTGATCATACTGTGTAGTAAGTGATGCTTTTTTTATCCATTGGGATTCTTCCAGTGAATGATTTTTATATTTTACTAGATACCTAATATATCAAATTCATGTTCATGTTGTATTTATATCAATGTCTAAGGTTCTTGTAGGTACAAAAAATGCAATATCTTCATCACGTAATGGTGAGTGAATTATCAACAATAGGACGAAAAGAAGATGTTCTTTTGAATGGTCTTATGAGAGATATGAAATGAATCACACATATTCGAATTGGATGGTATGTCTAATTGAAAATGAGCTGTTAGTAAAAATTGTGGATTATCAACAATAGAGCTAAAGGGAGGTGTTCTTTTCAATGGTTTTGAGAGACTTATTTGAAATGAATTATGACTATTCCAAATTGGATGGTATCTCTAATTGAAAAGACTTTTCATTAAACTTTTGTATAATTAAAAATATTCGATTATCAACAATAGGATTAGAAAGAGGTGCTCCTTTGAATGGTTTTAAGAGACTCATATGAAAATAATTATGAATGTTCCAACTGCATGGTATCTCTAACTAGAACAATTCATTATTAATCTTTTGTATAACTCAAAATGGACCACAATATCATGTTGCTAATTTTACTTTAGGATGATATTCAATGAATTTTAGCCTACGCTTAATTATGTGTGACCATACCAAATCGTTTTCATTAGATTGCTTTGAAACGCTCTTGTTATTAGCATTTCATATATATCGTTCTTGAATTTTTCTAATTCTTTATTCAACTTCTTTAAGTAATTATATGATCTTTAGATAATCAATAAGGACATTAGAGCTCGAAGCTCTTTACAATTGCAGCTTTAAAAGATGCATGCCCAATAGCACTATGGTGTGGGTGATTGTATGCAAATTGTATAAGTGTATTCTTTTCAGCCCAATTTTTAGAATCGTCAATAGAATAACAATGTAAAAAATATAGAATTGTGCTACTAGTCACTTCACTTTGACCAATGCTTTCAGGATCAGATATAGAACGAAAATCCATTTGTGATCCTAGATGTTTGAAAAATTCAACTCAAAATTACAAAAAAGTAAAGCATTACGACGTGAGACAATACTTTTGGAAAACCATGATTTAGAAAATCACATCAGACGTGCTAAAGTCACTAAATATACTCATTTTATAATCATACTTAGAAATGGCGATGCATGAGAATCCGAAAATGAAACTTCAATAATACCTAATCGATCTTGGATTGGCAAAAGATTTGCATATCTATTGTGGAATGTTTAATTTAGGTATTTTTGATAAGGTATTGTAGGATCAAACGCATATGATTGACCATTTCTATGATGATTATGAAAAGACAATGGGAAAGGGTTCAATGAAGATCAATGGCAAGCCATTCGTTCACGTGTCCTCAATAGCCAAGGGATGGGCTAAGCACAAATTGATGTTTAGAATGGATGCGAAACTCGAGGACAGATTCATAGAAACTTGCAAATACCATAAACAAAGAATGATAACGAATGCAGTTGGGTTTGGACTATGTATCCAACATGAGCTTTGCTCTCTCATTAAGGACGAGGTTCAAGAAGACCTCAAATATCTTACTTTGTAGGGGTTATGACCGAAGGACATTGAGGCCGAGAAAAACATCGATACTAAGATAGGCCTCATCATCTTGGAGAGGCTATGTGAGGTTGATAACATCTCATGAAAATCAAACAGCATGACATCAGAAATTAAAGATAACATAAGTATATAATCTGACAAACATTGGGCCTTGCTATCCATTTGTTGATTCTAAAGTTAAATATGGGGTTTCGTCCATTCATTGTTGGAGTTTGATGTCCATGGAAGCACGCCTAGAGCACAAGGAAGAAGAAGTAGCTTAGAGCATAACATACAATACTGAATGTAGTACCAAAAGAATGTACAAAGATAAGTGACCCATTAGGGTTATAGGCATATATACAAGCTAGGGGAAAAAACCTCTTTAAGAGGGAAACACATGCTCCCATGGTCCTAGTGTGTTCACACACATCACTACCGAAATATGTCAACAAGATGAGGAGACCCTCCTAGACATGAGACATGGGTACACGTGATCCCAAGGACACAAAGTGGTACATAGAATCTGAATGCTCTAATCACATGTCATGTATGGAGGAATCTTTTGTTCATATGTGGTTCCCAAGTTCAAAAGATTGTGTGGAGAGAGGAGATAATACTCAACATCCCATTACACATGTGGGTGATGTGAAGCTAGGTGAAGGTAAATCTTTCAAGACTCTTAAAGATGTGCTCCATGTTCCATCTATTTCGAAGAACCTTATCTCTGTAGGAGAGATGTTAGAGAGAGGTATGCATGTTATATTTGATGCAAGAAGGTGCATGGTGAAGCAAGGAGGCAAGGCCATTTCCAAGGGAAGGAATGAAGGTAGATTGTTCACACTAGATGTTGCTCCTACACACAACAAGGTATGTTATGTGATGGTTGGTATCAAAAGGATTGTCGAGATTGATCTTTGGCTCGAGAGGATAGGATGTATCAATATTCCGAATAAAAATCATGTGAAAATTAGGTTTAGTGTAAGGACTACCAAATCTTGAAGGCCAAGGTCTACATGAGTTATGGGATGCTTGTTAGCTAGGTAAGCATGCAAGGATACCATTTCCAAAGAGTGAGTAGAGATCCTCTAAGCTCTTGGAGCTTATACACTCATATGTATGGGGTCCTATTTGAGAGGCTTTGTTGGGAGGAGCTAGGTACTTTGTCACTTTCATTGATGACCACTCAAGAAAGGTATAGTTATATTTTATCAAGGAAAAATGAAAAGTGTTTTCATGCTTTCAAAAGTTTAGGTCCCTTTTTGAGAAAGAATGTGAAGCACACATCAAGAAAATAAGGTCACATGGAGGGGGAGAGTATTTCTCGAAGGAATTCACAAAGTGCTTGGAGGAAAATGGCATAAAGAGGCACTTTACATGCAGGTACACCCCTCAACAAAATGTTGTTCAAGAGAGGAAGAATAGGCATTTGGTTGAGATAGTTAGATGTCTCATAAATAAAGGTATGTTGCCATTCTCTTATTGGAATCATGTTGTGAATATAGCTTGTTACTTGATAAACATGGATCCAATAGGTGGTGTGCACAACATGACTCCACACAAAGTCTATCATGGAAAGAAGACAACCATGGAGCACCTCTATATACAAGATGGTAGTAATGAGGGGTTTCCACTTTTCTTCCCATATTAGCCCATTGAGAGTAATTTTCACAAGGTCTTCCTCATCTAGTTTGCAGCCAATGGATGCCAATTGCTCCCTCAACTCCTTCATCCTCAAGGTGTAATCAATACCCTTCTTCAAGGAGTGGATTTTGTTCTTAAGCTATATCTTCTTCCTTCTTGTGGAAGTGGCATATATCTTCTCTAAGGCCTCCCAAACATCTCTAGCATGATCAAACTCTAATACATGAACAATCATAGTGTTAGATATTACCTATGATATGTAGAAGATAGCTCTCCCATTCCTTTCCTCCCAATCCTTCAACATCTTCAATTCTTGATTGGTGAACTTTGGATCTTTCGGATCCACATCAGGATTATCTTCATCTCCATGCATAATAGGTCATAAACCTTTGCTCATGAGGTAGTTGATGACTATGAACCTCCATGGTTGATAGTTTTCTTTGTCAAGCAATTCCACTTTTTGACCTAGATGTTCCATAATGAATGGGAAATTAGGGTTATAGTGAAGTTGGCCTCTTGGCCCCTATGTCTAAGCTTTTGTGTCCTTCTCCTAGAGTCTTCAAAGAATGTCTATTGCTTGGATACCAAGTGGTGGAATTTAATCCCTCAGATTTGCACACTAGAAGTGAAATGAACCCAATACCTAGGTCTCTTCATACACCTTTTCTGCTACCCTATAGAAAAACTCTGATTCACCTGTGTTAAACTAATCCAAATCAGCTAATATTTTAGCCACACTTATTATACTTCATAAGCTTTCCAAGAAGCTATAGAAAACCTCAAATGGATCTGTTTAGGTCAATCAAACAACTCTCTACAAAATAGACTATGTAGTGATGTAGGATATGTAGAAACTAGGGTTATAGAGAGACACCAATTTCTCTGCACATAAAAATAATTTCAAGAAGACCTTTAAGGGAAAGTAAGATATGCATAGGATACATAACACACCTTAAATATCTTGAATTGGATATGTATACAGAGATTTACACCTATTATAAGTAGACTATGTCTATACGTACATGACACTAGAGGGGGTTGTGGGCTAGATAGCTCCTCCTTGCTCCTCCTCTATGCATATAACATCCTCCTCTACATTTTTCCTAGCTTGGACTACTACATTTGAGCTCCTTGAGCCTTGGGTGACTCTCTCTTTGAGCCTCCTTGAGTATATGTATGTTAGTCTTCAATGACCTAGAAGATTTCCATACATTTGGTGTCTCTTCACCTCCTTTTATAGCTTTTGGATGCCTCTCTCGACTTTTCCACCACCTTAGGGCTGGTTTTCGTGACCTTGTATGACCTTGAGACTACCCTAAGTGATCTAAGTCATGACTTTTGTCCATATTAAGGTCTTTTGACCTCTTTGTCCACCTAAAGCATGCATAATTCACACTTTCAACAGGACTTGCACCTCCTTAATCAACACCTTCTCTATAATTTAGTGATAATATACCTCCATATAATTACTCTTATCATGGAAAAATTGGGTTGGTAGATAGATACAATCATGTTATCACACATGATTAAAACTTGATTGATCTACAAATTAAGTTCAATCATATGATTTGTGAGCCACATGAGCTCACAAGTAGCTTGCGCCAATGCTCTATATTCAGTTGAGGATCGGGAAACCTTTGGTTTCTTCTTTGCCATCCATGAATCAATTCTTACTTTTAGATAGAGGATACATCTCTATATCTATAGCAAAAGATCAAAATTGGAAGGAGATGATGGAGTAGATGAAGAAGGTTGTTGTTTCTTCACCACTATCACTCTCAAAATTGTTTTCTCCTAGGACACAATTGATATGCATGCAAGCCTATGCATCCATAACAAAGGCCCTCATGGTGAGCTTTCTCTTTTGGTTGTTCTATAAAACTTGAGCATTGAAATGCCTTATCAGCCATGGAAGATGCTATCTTCCTCTCTCCATGACTAAAAGTTTGTAACGCATCCATTTGCTTACAAGGACTTCAATTAATGGTTTCTTGAATCTCGTCCAGGTCATTTTCTATCATGTATGCTATGATTTCCAATGTCGCCCATCCTCTTGTACCAACACCAATTCTACAGCCTTGTTCAAGGTGTGGTAGTGCTCCTTGTGCATCAATGGATGCAAAACCTTACAAGGGCCAAAGACAAAGTTATGAACTTTAAGAAATTCTACAACTTGATAAAGAATTGTTTATAAATTTCCCTATATTTATTTGCATATTCTTGCACAAGAAGATGGCGTTGCCCTAAGAAAAACAATGCATCCAATGCTCGGGTATTCTCATCAAGAGGAATAAAGTTTTTCTAATACATATCTTTAAATTATGTGAGGTGTTCAGTTTCATCTTTTCTTACTTGATCTTTCCCCACCATCTGTGAGAGACGTCCATCAAACTAAATGTGGCATGCTAGATTTTCTAATTTTCATCCACTATATTTGCTCCACCACATTCCCCATTGTCATGCTTACCTATACATGGTATTTTGGTGTGTTCAATTCTTTAACTTGCCATTTTACATCCCTATTGGTTGATGGTCCAATGTCCATCATTGGAGTCTAAGTATTGGATGGTTTGATAGATGGATCTTCCATCCTCATCAAAGTCCCTACTACTGGTACTTCAAGCTTTTTGATGACGTAAAAGTTCATTCTAAGAGTTTCCTCCATGTTGAAACATTCTCATTATGGTAAGATATCTCCTTAGTTTATGGCTCCTCAAGCTTAGCCTAAGAAATGGGAGATTTAGTCTCTTGAGGATTCATGATAAGACTCTAGAAAAAAAGATTAAACTGATACGTTTTGTGATAAAACAATAGTTCGTCGACCTAGAAAAGTAATAACTTTCTATCATACTCTAAAAACAATGCAAAAAATGAACTAAATATAATAATTCTTCTAAATCCTCTCTCCATCCCAAAAACAACAAAAAGAAGAACTTTCTCAATCCCAAATCCTATACATGATTGAGTTTTGACTATACAAATTATTCCAAATCCTAGATTACATATGATAATAGGTTACATGAAAATGAACCTATCTAAACTTATACATTAATCAAAAAATTCTTCATGCATATATACAAAGTAGTGGACTAATGAACTCTAAATCCATGTAAAAGATCTAAACAATATAAAGCTCTATAGCATCACTATCATGAGGAAGGAGATAAGGACGAGATCTCATACACACACTCTCACAATCAAAGACAAGCACACACACAAATTAAGGCAAGGAAGAATGATCTTCTTCTTCTTCTATTACATAAAGGGAATATACTAGAATTACCTAAAACAACAATACAACTAGTGCAATGTATAAAGAACAGTACATAAGGAAAATCCTAATGTTAGTGAATGAGTGAGCTAGAAAGAAAACAAATGTGCCTTCACTCTCGGTAGGTAAATTTGACAAAGCTCAATGAAGTATCCTTGACGTATATGCGCATGACCACTATACATGTCAGAGAAATGAAAAAGTGATTCATGTCATCCTAGATTATCACATGTTGAGCTTGATATCTCAACACTCCCCCTCAAGCTGAACATCATGCCCTCTAATGCAAGCATCTTCCAAAACTTCTTCAACTTCTCTGCTCCAAGTGCTTTAATAAAAATATCAGCAACTTGCTCATCTATTCTCACAAAAACAAGATCAATATCACCTGCTAATACCTTTGCTCTTATGAAGTGATAAATGACCTTGATATTCTTTGTTCTAGCATGAAAAATAGGATTTCATGCTAACTAAATGCTGCTCAAATTACCACAATAGATGATGATTGACTTTTGCACTTTCACACCTAAATCGAAAAGTAGCATCTCTAACCATGATGCTTCACATGCTGCCATTCCAACACCCCTAAACTCAACCTTTGTACTCGACAAAGCAATAGTGGGTTGCTTCTTATTGGTCCATGTAATAGCCGCACTCCCAGGTGAGAATAGGAAGACACTAGTAGGCCTTTTATCTGGAATACTACTAGCCCAATCTGCATCAATGTATCCATGAACCTACAGCTCTACTCCAGCTTTATAAAACAATGTGTAATCCAAAGTACCACTCATGTATCCTAGAGTGAAATGAACCTTTGAGCATCTAAATGTGGCTTCCTTGACTTTCAAGTCCAACAATGTAGCTTAGATAAGGCCTAGTAATTCTGAGATATATATAACTTCCCAAAATTTTCCTGTACATAGTAGCATTTTCCACTCCATCACTTCATGCAGTATCCAACTTCGAATTTCAAACTAATGGCATAGAAATTCGCTTACAATCAGCCATACCATAATTTTTCATCATACTCAAGGTTGGCTTTGTGACATCCATATACATGTTTTTGTATGTATAAACTCAATGCCCAAGAAAAAGCACAACACGCCAAGATCTTTCATGTCAAATTCCTACATAGTGAATTGCTTTACCTCTTTAATGATTGCTTCGTTGTAACCTCCTACAGTCAGGTCATCAACATGAATAGCCATAATCTTGATGCCATCATCATCCTTCCTTGCATATAATGAATGATCTGCATCACACATAGAAAATCCAATGGTGGTTAAGTAGTCTACAACCCTTGCATGCCAAGCATGAGTGGCTTGTTTACGTTCATACAAAGCCTCTTGAAACCTACAAACATATTTTGGGTGCTTTGAATCTTCATATCCTTAAGGTTGGCCCATAAATACTTGTTCTTGTAACTCACCATGTAGGAAAGCATTCTTCACATCCATCTAATGCAAAGTCCATCCTTTTGCTATAGCTAATGCAACAAGTGTTCTAATAGTAGACATTTTAGCTACAGGGCTGAATGTTTCCTCATAATAAATGCCATATGTATGCATATCGTTTTTCTACCAACTGTGCTTTGTACATGCTTATGCTACAATCAACATTATGCTTTACCTTGTGCTTTACCTTGTAAACCCACTTGCAGCCTATGGCTTTCTTCCCTTGCAGCAATGGAACCAACTTCCATGTATCATGTCCATAAAGTGCATCCATCTTGTCATCCATAGCTTTTTTCCAATCTACATTTCCAATTGCATCTTTGAAACAAGAAGGTTCAGCATCTTGTATTACCTTGGTCATGTATGTTGGGAAAGATGGATGGACACTCTAAGAAATGAGTAGGTACTGCCAATTCGTGCTTTGTGCCAGCCCCTTCTTGCTTCAAAGTTGATTTGTAGGCCCTCTTAGCTTTCCAATGACACTAGACAAGTGCCTATGTACTTTGGAAATGATGTGAGAGATGATTGAACCAAAATAGACTACTTCCAAGTTGAAGGATCAATGAAAACCTTCTATTTTTGTTCACACACCTGCTGCTTGTTATGCTCAGTGCTTCCAGTACAATGGGAATTAGGAAAATTCCTTTTAGGGATATCAAATTAGCCTAATGAGCTAATGATTACAAGTGGAATTACTTAAAAAGATGTACTATACATAGAGCAATCAATTTAGCAATCAAATCATTACCCCTGATTTTTTAGGACCTCTATAGAGTTTGACCAGTGGGCACTTCGACATGCTTTTCTCCAAATTGGCTGAATGGATTATCTTCAACATTTGTGAGCATATGGAGAACTTGGAGCTGATTCCAACAAGCTATAGAACTTTGAAAATGGTGAAGGAATCACTGCGATATCACCAATACAAAATGCTTGTTCTGAGTAACAATGATAGAGAGATCATAGATAAGAAGTATTGATCTATTGTATTAGAACACAATGTTGTACAAGATCATAGGCATTATAATCAAACCCTAATGATAATGAGTATATAGGCTATGATGTAAGCCTTACTCTCTTACAATGTGGTCAAGGAGAACTCGAAAATGGAGCCACAGAGCCATGCGTTTTCTTAGTCATCTTTTATAGATGATACATTTGAAATTTGAATTTGAATTCTCCATTGGCTCTCACTAAAAGTGGTCGTCCAACCTAGGACATATTCTTTCAAGTAGAGTCATGACTTTTCCAACTAACAAACTCCACGAGTTTAGTCGTGATTACAAATATTGTTTCAAGTCAAAAAACGACTTTTACAAATGGTAAAAGATATAGGTTTCCTAGCAATGGTTTCCATGGAGCTTCAATAAAATCTACCCAAATGTGTAGGCTTAGTATTTGCAGCAAGAGCTTCCCCTCTAGCCAAACTCTTTAAGTGGTAAACTCAATCCACAATTGGTTTCCCAAGTTTCTTGGGATGTCTTACAGTTCCTAATGTGAGGAATAAGAAAATCCGAAAGTGAGTTAGTAAGTAAGACCTTGCTAATGCATCCTTGGCACACCATGTATTGAGTCTTTCATGCTCCTCTCTTGTAGGTTGTCTTTTGCTTCTGAATATGGGCATCTCTTCATCTTCTGAGATGTATCCATAGAGGCTCCTTCCTTGCAAGTATGTCTTCATCCTCAAGGACCATGCTTGATAGTTGTTGCTATCCAATTTACCAATGAAAGAAGGAAAACCATCTCCCGTTTTACCTTAGCTTTTCTCTGATACCACTATTGGGAAAGATGGATGGACACTCCAAGAATTCAGTAGGTACTGCCGATTCTTGCTTTGTACCAGCCCCTTCTTGCTTCAGAGTTGCGTTGTAGGCCCTCTTAGCTTTCCAATGACACTAGAAAAGTGCCTATGTACTTTGGAAATGATGTGAGAAATGATTGAACCAAAATAGACTACTTCCAAGTTGAAGGATCAATGAAAACCTTCTATTTTTGTTGGAAGCTTGAACTATGCCACCCTAACTAGGGTTGATATCTGCTATGAAGTAAGTGTGCTTAGCCAATTCATGCACACTCCTAGGAAACCTCACATGGATGCAGCCAAAAGGATATTAAAGTATCTTAAGGGAACAAACAATGAGGATTTATATTACCCTTAGACATCTAATATAAGTGTAAAGCTTTTCACTAATGCAGATTGGGCATGATCAAAAGATGATAGGAGAAGTACATCTGGATATCTATCTTTTGCAGGTACAAAGCTCATTTCTTGGTCTTTCAAGAAACAACCTACTATAGAAATCTCTTCAACTGAAGCTGAATACAGAGGATTGGCAAATGCAACTCAGGAAGCAATGTGGATCAAAACCCTATATACAGATTTAGTGTTGGATTTTGGCACTCCATATATATTTGAAGACAATATGAGTTCATTGCCATTACTCCTATCTTGCATCCTAGGACTAAGCATATGGAAATCCATTATCACTTTGTTAGAGAAACGATTGCAAGAAAAGACATACAATTGTCTTATGTGTCTACACAGATGCAATGTGTAGACATGATGACCAAATCACTTGATGGAAGCACAATCAACAGGTTCAAATCAATGATTGGGTTGCACGAGATACCTATTGAAGGACGACTCAAGCATCTTATGATTGGTTGGAGCTATTGGTACATTTGGCAAACCTTGATGCTTGACCAAATAGCAAAGGTTTACTTCACAACTTGGGTGTGACTATCCACAAGTCACATATGAACACCTCTTGTAAACTTTATAAGTTTAACTCGAGATAATTGTAAAAGAGAGTAATAGAGAGAATCTCATGACTTTAAGAGTTTTACTTCATACCAACTAAGTGGTTGGAATCAAATCAATTAGATTCCTAAAAGGTGGGACTTTTAGGTGACAGATTCAAAATTCGAATTGAGACTCATCTATAAAAGACATTGATTTTTAGTCATGCATAGAAGAGCAAGAAGAAGGATACATTGAGCTTCAAGCTTGTGGTTACACTAAGCCCACATATGTATGAGTAAGTGTACATCATCTGCCTTGTATCATACATTCATAATATTATACATTTGATTTAGTTTATGCAAGTCATTTGGTATCTATTGTTGTCTACTACTAAGTGGTCATTTTAGTGAATTGGTTTTGAGGAGTTCTCAGCGAACACTTATCCAATTGATGTTATTCAACTTGTTGGATGTAGCTTAGTCCTTCTAGTTTGTAGTTATAAATTTTCATTTCATTTGACTTAGTACTTTGTGAGATACGTTCTCTGCAAGTCACCTATGTCTGCTCACTATCATCATCCAAAAAAGCTAGGATTACATCCCTAACTTCTTAATGTGATTTCTCATCAGATACTCATCCTAAATTAGTGAAATAACTTCTTATAGCAAGCTTAGGATCCTAATTAGCTATGTCAAAAGGGTTTAGGTCAATTGCAATCAATGTGTGAGCATTGAGTGAGATACTCAGTAGGACTAAGTCCCAAAATAGCAAGTTTTTGGCAGTCTTTAATCTTGATAATAGTCTATTTTGACGTAACTATTTGAGGGTGATGCTCCAAGGTACATTATGGGTCCAAATGCATATTTGTTAAGCTAAAGGTTTCTAATAAGGTACTCTGAAGCTACATTGGCAGGTCTAGAGCAGGATTTGTGCATCACCACCTCATTTCTGGAGTGTATCCAACCATCTCGTCACATAGTTTGAGAGAAATCAAGTCTAGAGTGAATAGTGGTTTCTATATGAATCTCTAGTGAAGGTAGTGAGTAGGTTGTCTTGGAGGCATTGGTTCACAAATTAAAAGAAAACATTTTTTGTGGGACAACTTGCATTAGGAAGGGCACATATTGTATTTTAGTAAGCTAGTAGACCCCTTCCTAAGAAAGACTTCTCCTTGCTTGTGTGTTTTCTTCTCACTTTAGATAGACATAGCTTGCATTTTTTTGACAGTGAAGAAGTAATATAGCTTAGGGTACAATGGTTTTTCCTCTTCACAAGTTATCCATTTCTTTTGTAATATTTGGTGTATTATAAATATAATATAGTCCTCTAAAGTTAGTTTAAATATCTAGTATGAACTTTGCATATTTTGAGAGAAATCATCTGTGGATTGAATAGTGGCCTCTATGTGCATGTCTAGGGAAGGTATTGAGTATCCTATCTTTGAGGCATTGGTTTGAAAATTAAGAGAAATTATTTTGAAAGGGACAAATTGCATTAGGAAGGGCACATATGTTGGTGTAATTATACCTAGGCCCACATGCTTGATCAATTGACTTATGCTTAACTTATTGGCATAACCCATGAAAAGCTTCATGTAATCAACCTCTTATAAAAGTACTTCACATTTACCTTGGGAAAGTGGATTACACCAACAAGGAGTTAGGAAGCTCTAAATCACGTATCCCTTGGTTGTTGAGCAATATGAAAATCTATCCTATATGATAGCATTCACCTTTTAGGTAGAAGTTTGAATTTGAATTCGAACTTTGGCTCCAAGTTCAACTATAAGAAGAGGATCAAGAAGACCCGCGTGTATCTCGAGGTTGTGAGATCATTTTTGTAGTACATTCATTGTGAAGTGAGAGCTCACCTCATAGCTCTTCCATCCCCCGTGAATATCAAGATGGACCTATGACTTTCCAAACTCGTTTCTCTGCATGTCGCCCATCATTTTTTATGAAATCACTCATGGTTGTTAGCTTAATAAGTTAATTAGAGCTCCCCAAAAGGATTTAAGCCAATTGTTGGTGTTCTCGAAGAATTCTTCAGAACACTGAACATGTCTATGAACGAAAATAGCAAGTTTTTTACTTTTGGATCAACTCCTATCTATCTGTTTTGATTCATCCTTTTGAGAGTGATATTCCAAGGTACATAGGTGTCTAATACAACCTTTGGCAAGTTAAAAGGTCCCACCAAATATCTCTAGAGTTCATTTGTCTGGTGTAGTGCAAAGTTTTTGCAGCAACACTTCATCTTCATCAAGCACAAATCCATCCTCATAGTGGTATCACAGCAAGGTTGGACAACATGGGAGATGAATTTCCTTCATCAATTGACAGACTGGCTAGAGGTAACTACTCAGCCTTGTCTTTAAGGATGGAAGCTTATCTTCAAGGTAGGAATCTATATGTTTATATAGCTAGAGATGAAGTTATGCCAAGTTTCAGGAATAAAGGTCAACCTACAGATGAAGAGCAAGAAAGATTGAGCACATGGTGCTCCAAGGATGCACTTTCAAGGTCTTATCTGCTCAACTCTATTTCAGATTTTTTTTTGCCTCACATTACAAGTTGTAAAACATCACAGGAAGTGTGGAATGCACTTGAGGCCTTCTTTGCTTCAAGCACAAAGGCCAGAAAGAACCAACTATGGTTGGACTTCACAACACTGAAGAAATATTCCAAGCAAAATGTGATTGATTTTGACACAAAGATCAAAGATAGTGCTCATCAGCTAGGAAGCATTGGAGAAGTGATAGATGAACAACAAACTGTAAGGAAAGTCATTAATGTTCTAAAGGCAGATGAAAAGTGGGAAGCCTTTACAACAACAATGGATCTATACATGGGTATGCATGTAGCAGATTTCAATACACTTATGGGACAATTACTTACTCAAGAGGCCAATCTCATGAAGAATGGAGAAGGTTCCAAAGGTAATCAATTTTTTGTTTTGTATAATGATAAAAATAAAGCCAAAGACAACAAAGGGAAAGAAAAGAAAGTGGATGATGAAGTAGGTACACACCAAGCTAACTATATAGCTAGAGAAAGACATGGTAGAGGTAGAGGCAGAGGAGGAAGACAAGGCAAAAGGAGACCCCAAGACTCTAATCTTTGTTCTATACAATAGAAAATTGCTTTAGGAATCCTAAGAATCAAAGAGGTAGAGGCTACAATAGAGGAGGTTATGGCTACTCAAGAGGAAGGTTCAACAATTTCCATGGCAACCACAACAACTACAACAATTCAACCTACCATGGAGGATACAAAGGGAGAAGAGATTAAAATAATTATACAAAAGACTCAAATCAAGAAGACTCTCTACTTCTCATCAATATGAAGATTTCATAAGGTAAATCTAATGAGCATGTTTTCTACATAGATTCAGGTTGCTCAAATCATGTGGCAGAAAATGTGTCCCTCCTATCAAATTTAAAAGATCCAAGAAACAAGCATGAAGTGCAAACAGGTGATGATACAAGGCATATGGTGGAGAAGATAGGAAATGTGAAAGCACCTGATGGAAACATCAAACTGCTTAGCAAGGTACTCTATGTCCCTACCATCACAAAGAATTTGATAAGTGTAGGATAGATTGTGGAGAAAGGCCTACAAGTAAGGTTCACAAAAAGAGGAGCATTTTTTTAAGATCCAAGTCAAGGGTTCAGGAGGATTGCAAAGAGTGAAAAGACAGGTAGATTATTCACACTTGAATTGTAAGACACTAGGAACATTGCTCTCTTTAATTATGGTAGTCAAACACTCATAGAATTGGAAATATGGCACAAAAGATTAGCACATTTTGGTGAAAAATCATTAAAACAAATTTTCAAGGATCAAAATGTACTTGGACTCCCTAATTTGTCAAAGCAACTAATGATTTATAAGTGTAGCACATGCCAATTTGGAAAGTCTCACAGGTTACCATTCATGAAGAAAGGATATAAGCATGGAGATCTCTTGGATTTGGTTCATACAAATATATGGGAACCTAGCGAGGATGCCTCAATATCTGGATCAAGATATTATGTCTCCTTCATTGATGATTCTAGTAGATGGACTATACTATACTTTATGAAACACAAAGATGAATTCTTCTCATGCTTCAAAAGATATTTAACTCTTGTGGAGAACCAAATAGGTAAAACACTAAAAAGGCTAAGGTGAGATGGAGGGGGAGAGTACTTCTCCCATGAATTTGACTCCTTTCTTCAAGAGAGGAGAATCAAAAGAGAGATTACTACAAGTTACACTCCTGAGTGTTGGTGCATGTCAATCATCAATTGAAGGATTATGAAGAAATGAAGTTAAGAGATTAAGAAGATAACAAATTCAGAAGTTTGAAGGAAGGACATACTCAGAAATTCAAAGCTATGTACACATATGTACATTAGTTCAGATATAGCTGACTCACACTTATGATTAGTCATAAGTTTGTATATATTTGCTTATAAATAGTTTGAAAGAGTCGGGACATAAAGTAGAGAGACATAGAGAAGAAAGTTGAGATGAGTTAGGAGATGTACATTGTACAAATCATCCATCAGATGTATGAGGGAAATAGATAAGTGAAAAATTCAGAAATGGCGTGTCGATCTTCTCTGTCATTCTCCTTCTGTGTTTAATCTTTTGAGGAATCCTTTTGCACGAATCTAAGTCAATAGCTAATCTGTCTATGACTAGAATTTGAGAGGTTAATTGCAATCAGGCTGAGAGAATTTTGTTTAGGAACATTCATATGTGAAAATGTTCTGAGAGTCGTCAAAACTGGCGCAGATTTCATCTTCAGAGAAATGATCATTGCTCAGTCCACACTGTAAAGTTTTACACAAGTGAGGGCTCAAAATCTAAGTTGGAAGGTAAGCCATCTATGGCTAAAAGATCTTGATCAAACGGGATTTACTTTGGGAGAACTAGTGTTAAGAAGTTGCAGGTGTCAAAGTCGCCATTGCAGAGAAGCTGTTTCAGACATAGGTAAAGTGTTTCACACATTTCTCAGTGTGTACTCAATCATTTTGAGAAATTTAACTTGGAAAGGTTGCGCAACCTCAAGTCGAAGTATTGTGCAAAGTTTTATAAAAAACTTTACAGGATTGATTAGTCAATGAGTGATTAGTCTGAAGCAGACTTTCCAGAAATTTCAGTTTTCAACAGTTAGCCAAAATTCTGATAATTTGGTGATTGTTTTCTAAAATTAAGTGGAGTCTGAAGTTGTTCTTGATATAGAGGAGTTCTAAGTTCAATTACAACTTGTTCTTTTGGAGATTAACACTCTCCATCAGTGGTATCAGAGCAGGATATGTCAAAATTGAAGTGAAGAAGACTCCGACTACTGCAGAAATACAAATATTTACATCTCGAAGGTGCAAAGGGATAAAGGTTGAAGAAAACTTGAAGGTAGACACATTGAAGTTATCAAAAGGATCAGAAGGAGTAAGATTCAAAGTGAAGGTACATTTATTTCTCATAAAGGTTAAAGAATTAGCAATATAGGTAAAGAAACAATGGGAGATAGTCTCCAAATTGAAAAGTTGGATAGAGAGAACTATCCAGCTTGGTCTATGAGAATGGAAGCTCATCTGATGAGCAAAGATTTGATAGCATACATTACAGGTGAAGAAGAGAAGCCTGAGTTCAGAGATCCTAGTGTTCCAACTAGGGAAGAATTGTCAGATCTAAAGATTTGGATGAAGAAGGATGCTCAAGCAAGGAGCATAATCTACATGGCAGTGAATGAGTATTTGCTTCCTCACATTAGAGGACTTGAAAGTGCAAGTGACATTTGGAATGCTTTGGAAGAGCATTTCCAAAACACAACCAAATCAAGGAAGGCTTCACTATGGGCAGAATTTACTACTTTCAAAAAGAAGGCTTCACAATCAATCTCTGATTATGTGACAAAGATGAAGGACATTGCAGATTCTTTAGGAGCAGTGGATGAAGATATTGAAGAAGATAAATTGGTAAGACAAATTCTCACAGGGCTAAGAGGAGATGAGAAGTGGAAGCCTTTTATTTTGTCTACAGAACTTTCATTAGATCACTTCACTCCTGATTTGAATCAATTGTTAGGTCATATGCTAACTTTTGAGAATGATATCAAAGGAGATGTTGATAAGAGTGCAGGTCATGCAATGTACTCTAAAGACAAGAAGAAAGCTAACAAAGGAAAGCAACAATCAGGTGAAGAAGAAGGTACTTCAAATCAGGCAAATTTCATAAGAGGAAAAGGAAATGGCAGAAGTAGAGGAAGAGGCAGAAACAACAAAGATAATGCAAGAGCTTGTTGGATATGTGGTAAGACCAATCATCTATCTCATGATTGTTGGCACAATAATCAAAATAATGGTAATTATCAGAACTTTAATCAAAGAGCAAGAGGTGGTAGATTTCAGAGAGGAAACTTCAGAGGTAGAGGTGGTAGGAATTCTTTTGGAAGAGGTGGAGGAAGAAGCTTCCAAAATCAATCCTATAATAACACCTACTACAACTATGCATCAGATCAGAAGGAGGATTCGACTCTCATTATGAATGCAACATATGAAACCTCACATGAGGACATGAGAGTGTTCTACATTGATTCAGGATGTAGTAATCATTTAAGTGGAAATATTACTTTGATGACTGATCTAGATCATAATGCAATTAACCATACAGTTCAGACAGGTGATAATACAAAGCATAAGGTAAAGTCAATTGGTTCAGTCAAAGCTAAAGATGGGAGCACTCTTCTGAGTAAGGTTCTTTATGTTCCCACAATTCCAAAGAATTTGATCAGTGTAGGTCAAATTGTGGAAAAAGGATATGAGGTAAGATTCACCAATGATGGAGTATATGTTGAAGATCCTAGTCAAGGGTATAAACAGGTTGTTACAGGAAAGAAAGAAGGAAGGCTCTTCACATTGAAGGTACAAGGAAATGTTGGACATGCTATGTTCACATATGGAGAGCAGAAGGTGTCAGAATTGGATCTTTGGCACAAAAGTATTGGACACTTCAATGAAAGAGGTAGCAAAGACATGATTAATAATGATTCAGTGCTTGGATTGCCTAACATTGCAGGTCAACACATGACATACAGATGTGAGGCATGTCAATTAGGTAAGGCTCATAAGCAACCCTATTCCAAGCATGGGTTTATGTATTCAGAAAGACTTGAATTGGTGCATACAGATGTGTGGGGTCCTTCAAAGGACTTTAGTATAAATGGTTCAAGATATTATGTCATATATGTTGATGATGCTACCAGATGGATCACAATTTATGTGATTAAAGAAAAGTTAGAAGTGTTTAATACATTTAAACACTATCATGCATATGCAGAAAGGATTACAGGTCAAAAATTGAAGAGACTAAGGTCAGATGGAGGGGGAGAGTATTTTTCAAATGAATTCAATGATTACTTGTGAATGCAGGTATAAAGAGAGAAGTTACTTGCAGGTACTCTCCTCAACAAAATGGTGTAGCAGAAAGGAGAAATAGGACTCTTGTTGAGTTTGCAAGGTCCATGATGAAAGAGAAGAATTGTCCAAATTATTTGTGGGCAGAGGCTGTAAATACAGCTACTTATTTGGTCAATAGATTGCGTTGTAAAGTTTTGCAAGGTATGACACCATATGAAGCTTGGTGGGGTAAGAAACCTACCTTGGATCATTGCAGAATATTTGGATGCTTGGCATATGCATATGTGCCATCTCAATTGAGGCATAAGTTGGAGCCTAAGGCAGAAAAGTATGTGTTTATTGGTTATGATGATAAGCAAGTGGGATACAGGTTGTGGAGTCCATCCAAAAAGCAATTCCTTGTATCCAAGGATGTTACATTTGATGAGCAAGGTACTTGGTATGCAGGTAAATATAATATACATGCAGATGTTGAAGAAGTAGTGGATCAAAGGAAAGGTAAAGCAAAGATTCAATTACTTGATGAAAGTGAGAATAATGAAGTACAGGTTGAAGTTGAAGAAAGGCCAAGGTTTGATCCAGAATGTGATGAACCAGAGACTTCAAAAAGTGCAGAAGTTAGGAGGTCATCTAGGCACAAATGGCAACCTACAAGGTATAGCTATGACACTTCATTCTTGACTACTAAAGATTATGCTTATTTGGTAAAAGCAGATGAAGATTTATCTACATATGATGAAGCCAAAGGCAAGAGAAATTGGGAAGAAGCCATGCAAGAGGAGTATGATGCATTGATAGAGAATCAGACTTGGGATTTGGTTCCTAAACCAAATAGTCAGAAAATCATTGGTTGTAAGTGGGTTTATAAAACCAAAAGATTTGCAGATGGAAGTGTGTCTAGGTACAAAGCTAGACTTGTTGTGAAAGGGTATGCACAGACATATGGAGTGGACTATGATGAGACCTATAGTCCTGTGGCAAAAATGACAACCATCAGAACTCTCATAGCAATTGCTGCTTGTAAAGGTTGGAAGTTATCTCAATTAGATGTTAAAAATGCTTTTTTGAATGGTTACATTTCAGATGAAGTTTACATGGAGCAACCAGATGGGTTCAAAGATCAAGTGAATCCAAATTATGTGTGTAAGCTCAAGAGAGCTTTGTATGGACTAAAGCAAGCCCCAAGGGCATGGAATTATAGGCTTGTAAAATTCTTGAATGATCTTGGATTTCAAGCATCAAAGGCAGATAGTAGCTTGCTAGTCAAAGCAAGTGAAGATGGATTCATTTATGTTTGTATTTATGTTGATGACATAATACTTACAGGAACAGATGATAAAGGAATACAAATGATCAAGAAGCAGATGGAGAAAGAGTTCAAAATCAGTGATTTTGGGAACTTGTCATTCTTCTTGGGAATGGAGATTTTATATACTCAACATGGAGTATATGTGACCCAAGAAAGGTATCTTAAAAATTTGCTAACCAAATTTAAAATGGAAGATTGCCGGGTTGCACCTACACCATTGGAAGTGAACCATAAATTGTCTAGATTTGGAGGAGAAGAATTCAGAGACATGAAGCTCTATCAAAGTTTGGTTGGTAGCTTGATTTATGCTACATTGACAAGGCCTGATTTGTCATATGCAGTTGGTGTGCTTTCACAATTTATGCATTGTCCTAGAAAGGAACATTGGATTGCAGGACAAAGAGTACTTAGGTACATCAAGGGTACACTCAGAGAAGGGTTGTACTATGGATTTACTTCTGATACCAGAGTGAAGATATATAGTGATGCAGATTGGGCAGGTAATGTGGATGATAGAAGATCAACACATGGATACTTGTGCTATGTAGGAGACAAATTGATTTCATGGTGTTCTAAGAAGCAACATACAGTTGCTTTATCATCTACAAAATCAGAATATAAAGGTATGGTGGAAGCTGCAAAGGAGGTAATATGGCTAAAGACACTTATGAAGGTTTTTGATGTGGTTCAAAGTACTCCTATTGTTTGTGGAGACAATATGAGTTCTTTATACTTGGCAGCTAATCCTGTGTTTCATGCTAGAACTAAGCATATTGAAATACAGTATCATTTTCTGAGAGAGAAGGTCATTGATAAGGAGATTGAAGTCATACACACTCCTACAAAAGATCAACTTGCAGATATGATGACAAAAAGTCTAGATGGACCAAAGCTACAGAGATTCAAGGATATGGCAGGAATCAAGAAGAAAGAGAAGAACCTGAATTAATGATTGAGGGGGAGCTGTTGGTGCATGTTAATCATCAATTGAAGGATTATGAAGAAATGAAGTTAAGAGATTAAGAAGATAAAAAATTCAGAAGTTTGAAGGAAGGACATACTCAGAAATTCAAAGCTATGTACACATATGTACATTAGTTCAGATATAGCTGACTCACACTTATGATTAGTCATAAGTTTGTATATATTTGCTTATAAATAGTTTGAAAGAGTCGCCCATAAAGTAGAGAGACATAGAGAAGAAAGTTGAGATGAGTTAGGAGATGTACATTGTACAAATCATCCATCAGATGTATGAGGGAAATAGATAAGTGAAAAATTCAGAAATGGCGTGTCGATCTTCTCTGTCATTCTCCTTTTGTGTTTAATCTTTTGAGGAAACCTTTTGCACGAATCTAAGTCAATAGCTAATCTATCTATGACTAGAATTTGAGAGGTTAATTGCAATCAGGCTGAGAGAATTTTGTTTAGGAACATTCATATGTGAAAATGTTCTGAGAGTCGTCAAAACTGGCACAGATTTCATCTTCAGAGAAATGATCATTGCTCAGTCCACAGTGTAAAGTTTTACACAAGTGAGGGCTCAAAATCTAAGTTGGAAGGTAAGCCATCTATGGCTAAAAGATCTTGATCAAACGGGATTTACTTTGGGAGAACTAGTGTTAAGAAGTTGCAGGTGTCAAAGTCGCCATTGCAGAGAAGCTGTTTCAGACATAGGTAAAGTGTTTCACACATTTATCAGTGTGTACTCAATAATTTTGAGAAATTTAACTTGGAAAGGTTGCGCAACCTCAAGTCGAAGTATTGTGCAAAGTTTTATAAAAAACTTTAGAGGATTGATTAGTCAATGAGTGATTAATCTGAAGCAGACTTTCCAGAAATTTCAGTTTTCAACAGTTAGCCAAAATTCTGATAATTTGGTGATTGTTTTCTAAAATTAAGTGGAGTCTGAAGTTGTTCTTGATATAGAGGAGTTCTAAGTTCAAGTACAACTTGTTCTTTTGGAGATTAACACTCTCCATCACTGAGCAAAATGGAGTGGCAGAGAGAAGCAATATGACAATTATTGAAGCTGCAAGGTCTATGCTAAATGAAAAATAATTACCTAATTATTTATGGGCTGAGGCCATATCCACCACTAGCTATTTGATTAACAGGTTACCTTCAAAATCACTTGATGTCATGACACCATATGAGGCTTGGAATGGAAGAAGACCAAGCTTGGATCATTGTAAGATTTTTGGATGTATTGCTTATGCTCATCTTCCTTCACAGGTTAGAGGAAAGATGGATCCAAAAGCTGAAAGATTTGTGCTCATTGGATATGAAAACAACCAAAAAGGCTACAAGCTATACAACCCAACAACCAAAGGATTATTGGTGAGTAGAGATGTAGTATGTGATGAAAATAGTTCTTGGTATGAAGACTCACGCAGTAAGATCAAATTACATTATGATCTTGAAGAAGATTTTCCAAAGCTTGTCAAGGATAACCCTTCTAAAATTGAAGAACAGGATACCTCAGAAGATGATGAAGCAACTCAGAGTGAAAAACTCAAAATGTGGAAGTCTAAAGATAAAGCTAAAATGCAAGAACTTGGACAAGAGGCAGAATCATCAAATCATGGCCTAAGAAGGTCCATGAGGGAGAAAAGAAAACTAGAGAGGTATGGGTTTGATACTTCTCTAGTTACTAAACATTCAATTTATCTAGCACCGGACAAAATCAAGAGGAACCCTCAACATTTGAGGAAGCAAAGAAGAAACGAGTTTCAAGGCATGCAATGGAAGAAGAAATTGGAGCTCTTGAGGAAAATAACACTTGGGAATCAGTTCCCAAGTCTTCATCAATGAAAGTGATAGGCTCAAGATGGATCTACAAATTGAAGAAGAACTGAGATGGCTCCATTAATAGGTATAAGGTAAGGCTTGTGGCAAAAGGCTTTGCGCAAACGCAGGGAATTGATTATGTGGAGACCTTCTTTCCTATGGCAAAGATGCGTACAATTAGAGTCCGGTGTAGTATTACTTCTTCCAAGAATTGGAAGATACTTTAATCGGATGTAAAAAATGCATTTCTTAATGGATGTATAATAGAAGAGGTGTATATGGCACAATCACCTAGTTTTGAGAATCAAATACATCATGATTATGTGTGTAAACTTAATAAAGCTCTATATGGACTCAAATAAGCCCTAAGGGCTTGGAATCACAGGCTTATTTCATTCTTGCAGGATAAAGGATTTCAACCTAGCAAGGTAGATCCATCACTCTTCATCAAAAAGAGTAATTCTGAAGTCATCTATTTATGTGTGTATGTCGATGATATAATACTTAGAGGAAATGATGCAGATGGAATAAAGAAGATCAACGAGTAGATGAAAGAAGAGTTCAAGATAAGTGACTTAGGGTCACTTACATACTTACTAGGATTGGAAGCAGTATAAAGAGATCATGGTCTATTCCTAACTCAAAGGAAATACATTAAAGACTTGTTGACAAAGTTCAAGATGCAAGATTGCACGATTGTAGGTACTCCAATGGAGGTTAACCATAAATTGAGCTCACATGAAGGTGAACTCATGGAAGATGTCACAAGTTATCAAAGCCTTATGGGTAGCTTGAACTATGCCACATTGACAAGAGTAGATATATGCTATAGTGTGAGTGTGCTTAGTCAATTTATGCACACACCCAGGAAAGCTCACATGGAAGCTACCAAGAGGATACTCAGATATCTCAAAGGGACCCTGAATGAAGGATTATACTACCCTTATGTATCTGATTTAAGTCTAAAGTTTTTCTCTGATGCACATTGGGTTGGTTCCAAGGAAGACAGGAGAAGCACCTTAGGATACCTTACTTTTGTAGCGTGAAAACTTGTCTCATGGTGATCTAAGAAGCAACCCATAGTTGCTCTCTCTTCTAGTTGTTGTTGTTGTTGTAATTGTTGTTGTAGTAGTTGTTGTTGTTGTAGCCTCCATTGTATCTACCTCTATTTGATCCATAGCCACCTCTATTGAATCCTCTTCCTCTTGAGTTCCTCGGGTTCCTGAAACATTCTTCAGTAGTATGGTTAGATAAGCCACATATGTTGCAAGGTTGAGATGATTGGAATCTCCCCCTGCCTTGCCTTCCACCTCTGCCTCTTCCTCTAGCTCTTCCTCTACCTACAAAGTTTGCTTGGAAAGAGGTTTCTTCATCTTCATTCTTCCTATTCTTTGACTTGTCCTTGACCTTAGCTTTATCAGAATATAAGGCAGAAGTTTGATTACCTCTTGAGAACTCACCACCTTTGCTAATCTTTGCTTCATGAGTGAAGAGTTGGCCCATCAGTGTGTTGAGGTCGGGTACATGCATATCCATGTATAAATCCATGGCTGTTGTGAATGACTCCCACTTGTCGTCTGCTTTGATTCCATTCATGATTTGTCTTATGATTTGCTCCTCTTCAATTACCTCTCCAATGCTTCCAAGTTGGTCGGAAATCTCCTTCATCTTTGTGACATAATTAGTCACATTTTGCTTCGGGCTTTTCTTCATTGTTGTGAACTCCATCCACAATTGGTTCTTCCTTGCTCGAGTGTTGGAAGAGAAGAAAGAAGCAAGTGCATTCCAGGTCTCTCTTGATGTCTTGCATCCCTTGACATGAGGTAAAAGAAAATCAGAGATTGAGTTTAGAATATAGGACCTTGCAAGTGCATCCTTCGAACACCAATTCGAAAGTCCTTCCACTTCTTCATGTGATGGTTGCCCTTTGTTCCTCATGGTTGGCATTGCTTCATCTCCGGATATGAATCCATATAGATTCCTCCCTTGAAGGTAAGCCTCCATCCTTAGAGACCATGCCGGGTAGTTGTTTCGATCCAATTTTTCAATTGTTGATGGAAATCCATCTCCCATGTTGCTTGACTATGCTCTGATACCACTGTGAAGAGAGATGGTGGATGTAATCCAAAGATGAGTAGGTGCTGCTACAACCAGCTTCACACCAGCGAACTGAGACTTCAGAGTTGATTAGTAGACCCTTTAATCTTCCTAAATCCACCAAAATATCAGCCAAGTACTTTGGAACATGTATCCCAAAAGTATAAGTCAAGACAGACTAGTTGCGAAATCACTAGCTCCCAAAACTTGCTATTTTTGGACATACACCTGCTGGAAAAAATGAGCAGTGCTCTCAACCTGGTAGGAATTAGAACAATTACTTTTGGGCATAGCAAATAAACTTAGAAAGCTTCCCAATCCAAGTTAAAACACTTCAAATGATGGACTGAGCACTGAGAACAAGATTTATCAATTTCTGGAACATGCCCACCATTCTCGGGGCTCTGCAGAGATAGACCAATGAGCAGTAAAATGCAGATATCTCCACAAATATAAATCTAATGACCTTGAAACTTGATATGCACAAACTAGACAGTAAGAGCTATCCAACGCATGTTAAATCACTGAAAGAGGATCAGTAGAACGCGAGATAGGACCTTCTGAAGGTACTGCTCTGAGTGAGTATAGCAGAGAACCAAACAGAGAAGTGAATGATGATAAATGTATAAATTCATATATGATTACAACCACATTGGCAATGAATCTTTGCACAATGGGAGTAGAATTATATGGCTATGGATTAAGCTCTTCAATCTCTAAAAAATGACATGAAGTGGTCACGTACAAGGCTTTCTAATTGCCTCTTCCTTCTTGCTCCTTTATAGCTATTCTTGGAGGGAGTTTTGAATTCGAATTCGAATGGATCCACCTAAAAGTGATCCTCAAAGTTAGGAGATATTCCCTCAGCTCAAAAATTCATGGGTTTTGGTAGTTAGAGCCACGAAATTGCTTTTACATCATGCATGAGGTAAGCCATCCTCTTCCTTTTTCTTTTTTCAATTACAAGAGATAAAAATGAACTCTTTTACAAGAGGTGTTCACATGACTACTCATGTGACTTACAAATGAGGATGATATCAAATATATCAAGCATGTAGGCTTGGGAAAAATGCACCAACAATTTGCACGCATGGCAAACTGCACATGTGGTCTAACCGGGATTTGAGTTTGTTGTGTTTGTCCTGAATGCTGAAATGAATTATTCTGAGAGGTTCCATGTGGGTTTTGTGAAGTAGTGGCTTGATCCCTCAGGGGAAACACTGGAATGTTCTGATATTTCAACCCGGCTCTCTCTAAATCTGTTAGGGGCGAGTATCTCCTCTAGTTTTTGTCTAAATATGTGATGATGGTGGGGAAGTCAGGATCTTGTAACTCATAGACAGTCGCGGGGTTAGGGGCTGCTTCCCATAATGAAGAGCGGGCTCTAAGGAGATTCTCCATTCCATTGATCAAATACACATCCATTAATGAGTCATCTTGGGGAACCAAGTCTCCTCTCCAAACCCTTACAATAGTAGATCTCCCTCTAGGTGTGGTCACTTGCTCTTTATTTCCGTCTTCATTAAGGTTATGGGCATTGTTTTCTTCCCCAAGCTCATTGATGTTTTCGGGGTGTTCTATAACAACATACTGGATGTCTTTCTTGTCCATATAAATTCCTCCTGCATACTTAACTACTGGCCTAGGCACTATGTAAGCATTTGAAGCTCTCTTCAGTCTAGCCACTGATCAGTTTAGTCCATCTAGGTATATGGGTATCTCATGTTGATTGGTGGTCACATATTCTAAAGATGTCCGATATTCTCCCTCAAGGATTGACATCATGCCAATCATTGGCATAGTGTTTTGCATATCCTCTGAAGCCATAGGAATTTCTTCCTCTGACTCACTAGAGGTTTCAGAATAATGTGAATGGCTACTTGGTTCGGCTACACTTCCTACAAAAGAGATCACACTTCTTCGGCTTCCTAGGGTTCTCCCGAACCTAAGGTTCATTCACTTTAAAGTTCTAGTTAACCTTGCCCACCTCCAACTTCTAGAGTTCTTCACTGAAGGTCAGAATTCTAGAAACATTTTGGCTGGGAAAGGACTGATTATGAAGTCTCAATTCACGATACTTGACCCAAAACGTTCACGATACTCGATCCTTGAACTAAACGATACACGATATCTACCAAAAACGATACACGATACCTCAATACGACGATACTGGATACTTGAGCAAACGCGATACTCGATACTTGAGCAAATGCGATACTCGATACTTGAGCAAACGCGATACTCGATACTTGAGCAAACATGATACTCGATACTTGTGAAGTATCACGATACTTGAGCAAACGCGATTCTCGATACTTGAGCAAACGTGATACTCAATACTTGAGCAAACGCAATACTGGACACTTGAGCAAATGCGATACTCGACACTTGTGAAGTATCACGATACTCAACCACAGGAGATCACGATACTTGTCCGGTATCGCGATACTCGACTGCGGGAGAACACGATACTTGACACTTTTCAATTTTTTGTCAGTGTGTTTTTTGATTTTGGATTCATACACATGTTCTCAGAGTACATTTACCCTCCCCTCTTAGCTTGAATCAAAAAAATACTTCCTCTCTACCCCGGTATGGCCTTCACAATACTTCACACAAATCGTTTTTTCTGAAATGCTTAATTTATGTGACAAGGATGAGAGATGATATATGTGCTTACCTTAGGTACTCTCTCTCAACTCTCTAACAACTCTAACTAGCTCTGCGTAGCTCCACAAGCTCGGATCTAGCCCACGATACTCGACAGCACCTCTCACGATACTTGTTTAAGAGACAAGTGACTTAAAAAATGGCATTTTTAGCTTTTATACTTTTGAATTTCCTACTCACTAAAAAAAGAAGAACAACAAAACAAGGACTGAAAGCTACTCTAATTACTTAACCTACTCCCTTGCTCCTCCTACTCTACTCACTCCACTCACTTCCCTAGACTAATAACTCACTACACACACTTCAAGAGTGAGCAGTAGTAAGTGCGGGTGAAAGTGACTTACCAAAGAAGAGAAAATCACTACTCCTCCTCTCACTCAATGCAAAAAGCTACTTATCATCACACGAATGCCTCGCTTTGATTCGGCACTCCCCGGCAACGGCGCCAAAAAACGTATATACCTAAGAACCAATTTAGGTACTTGTGGAGAAAGAGACTATACCTCAATCCCCCTCAAGTGCATATAGTGGGGATTCATGCTTTAATTATCAATCTGATGAGTATCAAAACCTAGCCGAGTGTATGAAGACATGCATTCAAATGACGATCAATGCAAATGAGTTACTCAAAGAGTGCAAACAAGGCAAAGTCTAATCCAAACAAGCTTCAACTGTCAGTCATGGTGTCACGATACTTGGAACAACAGCCAATAGTAAATTGAGCTTTTCTCTCAGCTCCGAACTCCAAATATAGTGAATAGCATATGTGTTTTGAAGCTCTCATGAAGACACATCCAATGGTGGTATTTTCACTCAATTCTGACACTCCTACTTCACGTTATGAGCAAAATACTGATTCACGGGAATAAACTTCCTACACTTTAGCACTTCCTACACTTCACACACACCTTAACCACAGCAAACAAATACTTTCATGGATAGACAACACTTCCTAACACTCTTTCCAAGCAATACACAAGAATACAAGCTCACAAAGAAGAAGATACAGAGAGGAGAAGACACAAATTCGAATTTCTGTGCTCTTGATTCTCACAATGGCCAAAAGTCTTTACAAAGAGTCACAAATTGACTTATATATTTGTGCCCTAAAAATGGTCCTTTCACACAAGAGACCGGCACTTTATTCACTAAAAGGCTAATTTCCTACTAATTTACATGGGTAAGCTACTAATCTTCAGTGGGGATGCATCTAGAGGACTCCTCTAGTGCCTTTACAACGGAAAATATATTACAAGAATGTTTATAATACAAAAATAAGGTGTCCAAATCGGAAAACTTTTGGGGCCCTTCTTTTTCTCTGCCTTGTGCTCTCTTTGCTCTGCAACACTCTCCCCCTCTTTGTCTCTGTTGTCCCTTGACAGGCTTTACTTCTTGTCTTCAGTTTGTTTAAGAGGCGTGAATACACGCACCCAGTGGTCGAGCGGCAACAAGGACTATCAGACAATTGGTTATCTTATCCGAGGTATGTCCTTTGCTTCTGTTTTGCACCTTGGTATTCCGTATATCACATATCTAGGTTGCTGTATTCAGTTAAGTTGCCACGCATGCCACCAGTGACCTTTGTCTTGCTTGTGGTCCTCTGATTTGTCCTGGTTGCACACATGTGACCCTGTGGTATTGTTTTGAGCCCGTTTACTTTCTTTTCACTGCACGCTATCAGCGGAAGGATTAGTACCTGCCAATTATCTTCTTGCACATCTTCATGGATACTTTCCTGGCCCTGGTTCCTCCTTCCACCTACGTGCTTTTTCCTTGATATGTGCCCTTGCGGGGCTCTGTGCAGAGATGGGTGTTGCACCCTTGCGGGGCTTCTTGCAGAGATGTATCTTCAGATATGATCTTTTCAGTGAAGCTTCTTTCGTTGTCTTCTTCTTTTCTTCTTTTTGCTTGATTCTCCCTCAACAACTGGTTTGATGACTATTGCAGCCCATGAATGTCGAGATGGACCTATGACTTGCTAAACTCCTTTCTCTACATGTAGTACATCATTTCTGATGAAATCACTCATGATTGTTAGCTTACTAATTTATTTAAAGTTCCCCAAAAGGATTTAAGCCAATTTCTACTATGCTCAGAGATTTGATCAAAACACTAAACAAGTGTAAACTAAAATAGCGAGTTTTTGACTTTTGGATCAAATCCTATGTATCTGCTTTGATTCATCCTTTTGAGATTGATATTCCAAGGTACATAGGGTGTCTAATATATCCTTTGTCAAGCTAAAAGGGCCCACCACATATCTCTAGGGTTCATTTGGCTGGTGTAGTGCAAAGTTTTTGTAGCACCACATCATCTTCATCAAACCCAAATCCATCCTCACAACATAATCTATTTTGAGTGTTCAAAAGATCTAAGGTTCATTACATAGGAACTTAGAGAACCATTGATATGAAAGAACATATGTATGTGTGACCATGCTTGTGAGGCCATTCTATTTTCAAGTTGCATAAGAAATATGAGCATTCTCCCATCATCTGCAACCCCTAGCTATGGGCCAACCACAATCCATCATGATTCAAGGACATTGCGCATATTATGGTAAAGAATATCTCATTTTAGGTTCTAAAAACATTGTGAATACTTCAAACGTTTCACTTGTACATTTGGTCGAAATAGTATGCAAAGAGAATTGAGGATTAGTTGAGGTCCCTCCATTTCAAGTGATTACACAAGCACAAGCTCTAAAACAACTCAATAAGATGGAACAAGAGAAGGAATTAGATTCTAGTGAGATAAACAAAAGTAGTAAAAACAAGGATAGAGCTTGGAATTAATCTAGAGGTAGAGTTAAAAGAAACTATACGAAGAAGCGTTCTGAACTAGAAGGGAACATCAAGGAAGCCCTATAGAAAATCTTAGAGCTCTCTTTTGAATTTTCCTGGCACAAATAAAGCATCTGACAAGGTGAAAGAACTACCATCAGCAGTAGTCAGAATGATCTTACCAACTCCCATAACAGGATAAGAGGAGTTGTTGGCGCATGTGACAGTATTCCCTGTAGGGGCGGGCTCCAGTGAAGAGAAGAAACTCCGCTGCGAGGTAATATGTTTGGTCGCCCCACTGTCAAAGTACCAAACATTTGAGTCCACTACAGACATGCACTGCTCATGAGAAGATGGGTCACAACTGCAAACAGTAGTAAACGCCCATTCTTCTTCCTGCACAAGATTTGCAGACTCTGTTTTTGGTGTAGAGGCCTCTGCAACAACCATTCCAGCCTCTTTCTTCTTTGCCTCTTTTGCAGCCAGTTTTGGATAGTTCTTTATGATATGATCATTCCCTTTACAGTACTTGCAAAACAATTTCTGCTTTTCTGATTTCTTCTCATCTTTATCCTGGTTCTTCGAATGTGCAGCATTTGCAGATTTCTGCTTACTAGTAGAAGAGCTCCATTTTCCTTTGCCCTTCTGGCTAGCCAGGAAAGCTTGATCTGCAACACGCATAATGGACCTGTTCTGCCTGGACTGATCTTCCTGCAATAGAACAGAGACTAACTCCTCAAATGATAAGGCATTCGGATTGCCTTTCATCATCAACCGAAGAGTAGAAGCAAAACTTTGATACGAATCAGGAAGACCATTCAGAACGGTCTGCACAAGTGAGCTATCTAGTATAACCTCATCAGCAGAAATCAATTGTTCCTTCAAATCTTTGATCTTTGTTAGGAAACTGTCCATAGAATCACCTTCATTCATGTGCTCACTCTCCAACTGTTTTCGAAGGTAAGCAACACGAGCCTCATTCCTAGCTTGGTACAATGTGGTTAGTGTATCCCAAGCATCCCTAGCTGTTCTGCAAGAGCGAATATGAGGAATAATGGCACGTTTGACAGACAAAGCTATCAATGCCTGTGCCTGGGCATCTCTGCCATCCCAACAAATTTGCTCTGCAGTAGGTGCAACAGAAATAGCAGCACGAACAGGAATCTGTGGAATGTCATCTTCGACACCATCTTCATCAGCTCGAGCACCTGTATTTACAGTACCTGTAGTTGTAGGTGTAACAGGACGTCTTTCAACACTCTGCACAATGTTCCATAGTTCTTTTGCAACCAATACATGTCGCATCATATAAGCCCATAATGGGTAGTTGGTACCATCCAACTTATCCTCAACAGCCAACATACGGAATACATCATTGCTTTCAGCCATGGTCGGTGACTAAAATACCTTGACGCAAAAAATTGACTGTATCTCAAAAAGTTGAACAAAACTGCCTAGATGAGTTCTACTAGACCTGTAGCAGACTTCGAGACGCTTAAACTGGCGAACAAAAACTGGTATATACCTTTGGCACAAAAAGACAAAATAGCCTGCACAAGCACTGCGATAGTGCGTTCGGAGGTCGAAACGAGCTCATATCGTGATTTTGGCACACAGACCGAAGCTGTTTTGATCTCGGAAACACGCTGAGTATGCTCACCAAAATTCCTGCAATTCTGAGACTGCAAACGAAGGAGTGTCGATGGTGCCCTAGATGAAGCGACGACCTGCTCTGATACTAATTGTTGGAGATAGATGTCTGCGGAAGCACGCAAACAGCACAAGGAAGAAGAAGAAGCTTGGAGCACAAACACACAATAGTGAGTGTATTACTAGAGAATGTACAAAGATAAGTAGCCCATTAGGGCAATAGGCATATATACAAGCCGGGGGAAAAAAACCTCCTAAAGAGGGAAAAAAGTGCCCCGACGGTCCTAGCGTGTTCACACACATCACTACCTAAATATATCAACAGAATCTAAGGTTTAAGATGGTTTTATTTCTGTCCATGACATAACCTATTCCTTCTCTCTTCACTTCCCTTTCTATGCCTCTATCCTATAGAAATGAATCAAATTCATGTGAAAAATACTCATCACCTCCATCGGATCTGATCCTCTCCAAGATCCTTCCTGTTTGGTTTTCAACTAGTGCCTAGTGCTTTTTGAAACATGTAAATACTTCATCCTTATGCATCATGAAATAAAGGATTTTCCATCTACTGTAATCATTAATAAATGAAACATAGTACCTTGAACTTGATAATGATGGGTCTTTGCTAGGACCCCACACATCAGTGTGTACAAGCTCGAAATAGTCTTCGTGAATGTATCCCTTCCTCTTGAATGGTTGCCTATGAGCTTTGCCAAATTGGCATGCTCCACATTTGTATATCATATATTGCTTGGTCACATTGGGAATGCCAAGCACACTTTGATCCCTTCATATTTGCTTTAGAGTTCTTTCTCCTATGTGTCCTAGCCTTTTGTGCCATATTTCTAACTGAGATAAGGTTTGATTTCTATAATTGAATAGTGCTATGTTCCTTGTGTCTTCAATCTCAAATGTGAATAATCTATCAGACTTCTCACCTTTAAAAATCCTTTTGAAGCCTTGCTGGGGGTCTTCCACATATGCTCCATGCTTAGTGAATCTGACCTGTAAACCTTTCTCAACAATTTGCCCAACACTAATTAGGTTTTTGGTTATAGTTGGCACATACAAAATTTTACTCAAAAGGTTCGTGCTACCATCAGATTTTTTGACACTTCCAATTTTCTTGACTAAGTGTTTAGTATCATCACCTATTTGTACTTCATGCTTCCCTTTGGGTTCTTCAAGATCAGATAATAGAGCTACATTTCCAACCACATGATTGGAAAAACTTGTGCAGAATGAGTTCTCCTATGCGCAACGAAAACGTGTAGTGAACCCTTGTATGTCTAACACTTGGACAAACAGCTGCACCTTAGATAGCTTACTGCTCTGAATACAAAACTCAAATAGCCTTGTGCCTTTAGTCAATCAAATTGGACAAAGAGAGCTTTTTAACAATCTATAAATAACTTAATTTGGATACGTTTTGACTAGGAAACGCAACTAACAAAGATAAACTACTTGTCCACACAAGTATCCTAAAGAACTAAACTTTATTCTCAGACTAATAACTCCCTGAATATATACTCTGTGAGGAAGATATTTAGGACAAAAAATGTACAAAACTTAACCAATCAAAATAGACTACTTGTTTGCACAAGTATGCTGAAAAACTAGACTTCAATCTTTAACTGATATCTCACAAAATATAAAGGCTTTGAAGAAAATATTTGAGATAGAGTAATTAATCAAGATACGCTTTCCAATGAGTGTCTAAATGCAAGAAATGGTTACATCTACTCTATGATATGAGCTTCACAACAGAGATCTGTACAAAATGATGTGTGACTCAAAGGAGTCTATGGGAAGAAAAAATGACAAAATGACCAGATCTGACTATTGGGAGCTCTTGCCTCTTTCTCTCCTTGTTTAGAACTTGCTCCCAATCCATGTTTATAACCAATAAGCATGTGAAGAAGTTTGTGCCTCCTTCTTAACTAACCACTTTGCCCACTACATGCCACTTACTACAAGGCAGATATTGTATCTTTTACTCATGATGAATTTTGACTCCACTTTTTTCCTCTTCTTTTCCTTTATCTTTATATTTGGTAAATTTATCCAAACATAGCTCATATGAAAATGAGCTTGTAAATTTATCTTCAACACTCCCCCTCAAGCTCATTTGGAAGTTATCTTTAACCATGTGTTGCAAATTTATGAAATCCTTGAAACCTTTGAGTTTAGAAGCATCCAAGAACTTTGTAAACATATATGCAACTTGCTCTTTGGTTTTGTTGGCAGCCAAGGAACTGAAGGACTCACAAGACAAGGAAGTCAACGAAGGGAGTCGGAGCGCAGAGAAGGCACAAGTAGACAGAGTAGTCAACGAAGAATTGGCAAGTAGGCCATATATTTTTTTCATGAAGCTAAAGCATATCCAAGAGGTGGACCCACAAGAAGAAGAAGCAAGTAGGGAGCTCCAGGAAATGTATGTCAAAATGTTAGAAGAAATTCCTACAAAGATAGTGATTTTCATCACTAAAAACCATTGTAAATACCATTTCATATTTTTGTAGCTCCATTTTGTGCAAGCCAAGGAGTCCTTGAGCTTGAGGAGCTTTAGAAGTACCTACCTATCAGTTTTCACATTTTTTAGACTCCGTTTGAACCTCCAAATAGGCCAGAGAACCTAATTTTTAACTAGGTTGGACACTAGGTCTGGACAAGGCCAAAAACTAGTCAAAAACTATAAATAGAGCTAGAGAGCTCATTTTTGAGGTTAGCTTGTAATAGAATTGAACTTGTATGAGCACTCTTGAAGTAATCTAAAAGAACTACATTGCTTCTCTCACTTTGTCTTACCTTGTGTGCGCGTGTGTGTGTATGTGTGTGCATGTTTGTGTGCTTCTCACTCACGCACTTGTGCCTTCACTTGCTCGAGGTCATCATACCATCCTCATGTCTTCCCAGTGTCGTCGAGATTTTCTCTCCTCTCTCACTTGTGAAGGCCTACAAAAAACATATTTGGTGAAGGTAGCCGGAATTCCCCGAGAAGTCTAGGATGCATCAAGGATGTCAAAGGAAGCTCACATACAAAGTTTCAAAGAAATCAAGAAATTCCATGGTAGCGGTCAAAGCTGGTCAAAGTTGGGAAATTAGGGCAAAAATTTCATTGTCACCAAATTAGATGAAAATCCATATACTTGTAAAGATTGTCAAAGGCAGTCTATAGCCCAAATTACAGCAGAAAATGGATTTTGTAGCACATTGATATGCTATGTTCATTTTGTAAAAAATGTATTTTTTCTAGTTTGACCCTACAAATTCTTGTATAGAAATTTATGTTAGCCATATGGTTTGGCACGTATAAAGATCATATGTGGCTACATATTTGTACAAATTTTCAAGGCCATCAGAGCTTCCTAGAGACCTTAATGCCACCTTGCAAGCTTCCAAATGTAGTCAAACTTGTACAAGGGAGATTCAGATGGGAGTTATTTCTGCATATTCCTGAAGGAGATCTTTGGAAACACAGTCCTTCAAAGTTTCATCTTCATCAAAGCCTATTTGGAGGGTCAAAGAGCACAAAGTCCAGTTTTCAGGATCATCGCAGTTTTCTAGTTTAAGCAAATTGAAGGGTTGAAGGGCCACCACATGGCGAAAGCTGATTGAGCCATGTTGTACGATCAAGATGAGCTCATATTCAAGGGTGGAGATGCACTTATGCTTAAAGCAAGGAGGATCCACGAGTTTTTCCATAAAAGAAGATAATTTTTGACAATCAAAGATCAATAATGCAGCTTTTCTCCAAAAATAGTGGCTTATCTTATCCGAATTGATGTCAGCACTGATCCGATGGTCCAGATTATCCCCAGATCCAATGGTGGAGAATGAGGGCGCCTAAATTTCACTCCTTTACACTAGATTTGATAGAAAGAACAATTCCAAGCCATTGATTTGATTAATCAAATGGTTGTAATCAAAAGTAGTGATCCTAGAGTTGAGAGTTGATTTCTCTAGGTCCAAGGGCCCAAATTCATTCAAAAAACTATATAAACCCCCCTCCAAACTCCTAGAGCATCATTGTTAGGCATCCATAGGGCTCATGCTAGCTTACGGTTTCCTTGAGACGATCACCCTCGGTTGAGCAAGTGAGGATTCAAGGTGAGCTAGTATGAGTATAGTACCTAGTTTCATATTTAAGTTAGAACTCCAATCTAGGATAGGCTCTTGAAACTAGCATCTCTATCTTGACTCACCCTCGGTGGAGCGTGTGAGTGAGTTAGAGCTGATTTTAATGGGTCTTAGACTTCTTTAGTTAGACGTTACGAGCTTAGACATACATAGGGTCACTGGAGTGGAACTCACCTTCTTACGTGTGACATTCGGTTGAACTGTCATGGTTTGAAGGTCAGAACCACCTTTGATCAGTAGACTGCCTAGCTTGACGTACCACGACGATCTTATACATGTATCTTAATTCAAATCCTTTTAATTCATGTCACTTGTCACTTGTCTCTTGTCTCCTCTCTCAGTCTCTTAAGTATTTTTATATGTCTTCTATTTCTTCTATGTGTGAGAAGGCTCCGCAGTATTGCGTTGAACCAGTGAGGATGTTTCTTTGAGCTTGTGAGTAAACTCTATCATCATAATTCACTTGCATGCATATAATCCATACATACCCATACATATTGATTAGTTTCTGAAAGTGTATAAGAAGCTCCAATATTGGACCATTCTTCCTTTCGAAACTGGTTTATGTGTAAGGATTCCATCTATTCACGTCATGCATACATATCATCCAAAGAAGACTATGCATATGGATTAGAATTAGGAAGTGTTTAAGAAGCTCCTTCAATGGACCATTCTTCCTTCCAAATTTGATTCGTGTGTATGGTTCTCTTTCATTCTTATCATTCATGTTCATAAATCTAACTTGCACTCCTACATTCCCATTCCCATAAACATTTCAACATCTCTCTCTTCTCCATACTCAAAATTAATTTCACTTTCATGTCCTCAAACCTTCCAACATTCATTAGCTTCATACACCCTGTGTGTGCCACGACCGGACCCGATCCACCCGGATTGCGATCACCTCCACATTTGAACCCGACGTGAAACGCTTCGTGGCATTTGCTTCTGATCTTGTTGGGAGGTTGTGATCCATATCCTTTGTTTCATATTTTTTATCCTCATCATTTCATCATCATCAGTCTTGAGTGTTGCACTGGATTTCTCACAATATCGTGCACATCTTCGTCATGAAGTAAACGCATTTGTGAGAGATCTAGAGCATTGTGCATCACTTGCTTATTCACATAAGATGGAGGAAGGATTTAAATCCCTTATTGTTGAGAAACAAGGCCAAAGAATAGTCTCTTCTATGTTGAGAGAGAAGGGAAAATTCAATGGCATCAACATTACAAGCTACTTAGATTTGTTTGAAGAGCAAGCTATGATTTTTGGTCTTCCCGAAGATTTTTTGATATCATTCTTTGAACGAATTGTTGATAGCTCTATCATAAACCGTGTCACTCAATATGATAGTCTTCCTTGGAGTGATTTTAGAAAGGAGATGCTCAAAGAATTCTATCTTGAAGATTATAGCCAACATAATCGGGATGGATTCTTACGATGGGTCAATTCACCGAAGCCTAGTAGCTCTATTACTCACTTACAAAATGAGTATATTAGACGCTATGAACAACTTCCTCATGAGGATAAGATAACCTTGGAACCTGATCTTGTGATCAATTTTCTTAAGCTTCTTCATCCTGAAACTCGTAGGGAAGTTGAACGACGATTAGAAGAACCAGATAAGCGCTATGGTCTTACTGACAATTGGCAAAAAGTGCGTAAAGTAGTAGAGGCTGTAGCCCATAGACATCAAAGACAATCCATGCTTTATGAGCAAACTAGTCTTCCTCAAGCTAGCCTTCCATAAACTAAGGAGCAAGTTAGAGAACAATCCCATGCTATGCTTTTTGACTCTACTCCTATTCCTCAAATGATGGAGCCTACTCAAGGTTTTAAAGTAGATCCAAATAAAAGTGTAGTTGAACAATCTCAAGTGGATATTCTCACTAAGCAAATGGAAAGTCTTATTGCTACACAATCCAATTTGGCCAAGACTATAGATGCTTTACAATCTAATTACACCAAAACTTTCCAAAATCAAATGAACCCAATGACTTTTCAAGAGTCTAATCAACATGTTATAGCTACCAATCAAAATCCACATGTAGCTCCTACTCAAGCATATCAAGTTTCTCCAATGCATAATCCTTCAATGCAAAATCCTCATCCTCATGTGCAAAATCCTCAAATGTATCAAAACATGTATCCTCAAGCTTCTCAAATAGCTTTTCAAAATCCTCAAAATCAAAATTTTCAAAATCATCAACCGTATAATATGGAAGCTCCTCTTGTACCTCAAGTACCACATGTTGCTCCCCAAGCTCCTCAAATACATCAATTGCATTTTCAAAATCCTAATTATCCTGTTCAAGCAATACCTTATCAACAAAATCCTCAATTTCAAAATTTCCCACCACAAGTTAATCAAAATCCTCAAAATCAAAATGGTTTTGTCTGTGGCCCTCGTAGGTGTCCTTGGTGTGATTCGTTAGAGCACTTTTTGAGAGATTGTGAATTATTGAAGGCTGCTAAGGAGCAACGACTAGTAATAGACATAGACAAGAAAATCTGTGACTATCGATCTAGGCTACCTTTGCAAGGAAATTATGGTAAGGGAGGAATGAAAAAACATTATGAAAATATAACCATAATGGACGTAGGAACTAGAGGAGTGAAACTAGAAGCTCTTGATGAACAACAAGTAGAATCAAGTAAACCCACGAAGGAAGGTGATTTTTCCATAGAGGCTTTAGTAAGAGCACGGGATGAGATTAGGAGAATAACGGCTTGGGAGTCACCGATAGAAGATCAATCTCTTATTTCTCACATATCCAATGTAGAAGAAAAACGAAAAAGAGATGAAGCTGAGCCTAGTGAAAGAAGAGTGACTCGAAAACAAACCTCAGAGGGAATAGAAACAATCATAGAGCAAGGAGAAACATCACAATCCAAAGATAAAAAACAAGAATCAAAACCCAATGAACAAAAACAAGAGGAGAAACAAAAAGGGAAGAAGACAAAGCAAAGAAAAACAGAACCAAAGCCTTTAGATAAACAAGAACAATCAAAACAAACTGAAGACCAAACACGAGAACATGAACAAAAACAAGACCTTGAGCAAAAACAAAAGAAACCAAAGAGAAAACCTAAAGCCATCTTGATTTCAGAAATTGAGAGAAAAATAGATCCTATGGAGATTTTAGATGACATTTTGCTTAAGAGTCAAGTGACTATGTCTTTAGAACAAGTTTTCTCTATTGCAAAGCCTGTTTTTAAAGATAACTTTATCGGCTTAACTAAAAGGAAGAGGTTTCCGCTTAATCTAGATACTGAGATGCAAGATTCTCTAGATCAAGATCAAGCTATGAATGAAGCCTTAAACTTTGATGAATCTGATGAAGAGGACTTTGATGATGATGAAGTAAATGTTAATAAAAATTTCTTAGGACCTATTCAACCTGACCATGAAAATCATGAAAACAATCCTGAAAGTCACTTTAAAAGAACATTTTGGTCTAGAGGTACATCAGAGATGCATGTTAAAATAGGAAATGATAAGAACACTATCACTGTAAATGCATTAGTAGATTCCGGCTCTGAAATCAATGTGATTTCAAGAGAAGTCTATGATAAGTTTCGATGGCCCATAGATAAAGATTGTGGATGGCGTATGAGAACTGCAGATAATGGTGTAGGTACCCTGTATGGAGCTTGTGCTAGTGTGCCCATATCCATAGGAGGAATCACAGAAGAATTTCACTTTTTTATTCAAGGTAATTGCTCCTATGAAGTTCTCTTAGGTCAACCCTTTATTTGTGAGAGTCGTATGGAAACTAAAGCCATGGATGATGGGTCTACCTATGCTAGATTCAAGTCTAAGGATGGAATGCAATCACTTCAAGTCATGACAGTAGGAGTGAATCATCCTAGGAATCGATTGTCAATTAGAAAGAAACCTATTGTTACTCAGGGTCATGAGCATGCTTGTAGTGATTGTGCACCTCGATTCATGTTTGGAGCTACATATGATCAAAATTTCGGATAGAATCCATTGTTGAGCGGGACAACAGTGGATATTGGTTTGACATCTCGCATCCAACCAACATGTACAATAGTTTGTCACTTTGTTTTCCACATTCTAGATTAGATTTTCTTCAATTGTCCAAGTCTTTTTTCCAAAAAACCCAAAAAAATTATAAAAACAACAAAATCATGGAACATGATGCTTTGTATCTCTTCCTCGTATCTCAACAGCGCTCTGATTTTTCGAAGTCCTTTCTGGGCTTGAGATTTTCCTTTGTTCACTTCCTCCTCGAGCCGCCAGAGTCTATGATATAGAGCTTCTCTACGAGCCCGTCGCACAGTCTCTAGCATCTTCCTGGATCTAATCATGATCTGTCGTGACTTATCGACCGCACTTCTCCAACACTTGGCTGGGGACAAGCCAGAGGCGAATGCCTCCTTCCACACATCAGAAATTTCTTGATGGACGGAGGGGAGAGAGAAGGAGGGCACACTGGCATGGAACCAAGGAGCCTTACCGATCTTGGTGGGGGTTTGAAAAGTGATGACGATCGGGTAGTGATCAGAGATGGTGAGGTCGGTGCGTTGCGAGAGGGAAGGGTGGCCCCACTGATGAGTAAAACTCTGAGAAATGTAGCATCTATCAAGTCTAGCTTTCCTCAGGTCCTCGCCTGCTTGGAGATTTGACCAAGAAAAGCCATTCGAGTCTTTGAACTCGACCAAATCCAAGTGTAGTTTAGTTTGGAACAAGGATTACGACCACCACATACTAGAGAGATGACTCTCCTCCCAACCAAATGCCTCTATATATAGCTCTCTCTAGGGGACTGCCTTCTTGGGCAGGTGGATACTAACCATCCAAGTGTCAGCCATGTAACTACATGTGCGCCAAGTGTCCCAGTTAACTCGAGTTAACTCAAGTGGATGCTTCTAGAAGGCTCTAGAGCTCTTTGGGCAAAACACTCTCCCCATGTACCCCATGGGGGTTGAACCCAAGACCTCCTCCTTCACATCCTTGAGACTTAACCACTAAGCTAAGTGGATCACTTGTTCACAAGAGCACAAGACCTCCTAGTAAGTCTAAAACTCGAGATCTTTGGTCATACACACGGATGACCAAACGGTGTCCGATTTCAGATCTGTCTGAACCGGCCAGACCCTTGGATCATAGACTTACTTTATTACATTCTTCCCCCCTTGGAAAATATTTTCGTCCTCGAAAATAGAGCTATATACATACTGTAGGCAACCCCCGAGCCTCATGTTCTAAAATTGGAAGAACATGGTCATGTTCTAAAACTGGAAGAACATGTCTCATCTCTGTGGTGGCATCCTTGCCCAAATGATTCAAAACACTATCTGGTTTTGTACTTTGATGAACGGGACAAAGTACAAACTAGTGAAGAATAATGAGGGTGGATCTAATGACATCCCTGGCTAATTCACAGTTTCTGGATGTGCGATCTAGGCACAAACATGTGAACTAGGTGGATTCAAATTACTAGTCCATTTCTAGGCATAACTGGTGCATGGGCTTAGTAATGAAGGTGGGATTCTTATCCCTTGCAAGACTTTAAGAATTCTTGATTCACTTGAATTTGTTTTGGAGAACTTGAAGTTTGATTGTCCCATACATCTAACTTTAGATGCTTATTCAATGGTTTACTTTGATCCAACAGTTACTTGATTTTTTACCCGACTAGAGGACTACTTTGTCCCAATGAGTTTGAAAAAATCCTATGTAAACTGTAGGAGAAAGTTTACCATTTCGGTGGAATCAACTAACTTCACCAATTCAAATTCAGAATGAAAATTGTCCAACTTAGGACACTTTTCTCAAAGACTTTTAACTGAAAGTTCTTGGGAATTGTCAATCTGATGAGCGATTCCTAACTTCCCTATTCTAGAGTATACTGGACTCCACGAAATCATTTATGCTATAACTTGAAGCAAACTCAAATGAATAAGTCCACTTAGACTTATCATCTTTTGAAGATTGAAAAGGTTCTTGTACATAACATCTATCTAGGATGTTCAAGTTAGTTATTTTATTCTAACCGGCTAACCCTGGTCTTTTGCAAAAGGAATCAGATACCATATCTGAGCCAATTCCAAAAGATTTGGAAAGCGGAAAGAAATAACTAAGACTCTGTACAACCAATTCAAACTTCGAATATACAAAAATTTGCTATGAGTCAAAGACTAGATGACTCAGGACTTTTTACTTTTCAAAGATCTATTTCAACAAGATATTGAAGCATTGTCTTTATCTTTCAGAGAAATAAGCTGGATTCTCAGAAAGATACAAAGAAAATCAAAAACATCATCCAACCACAAGATACTAGTGTGGTAACCAACATCAGTGTGTCGACCCACTGAGGTTCTATCGATGAGTTTAGTTTTCAAACAATGCTTCACTTGAGACTAAGTTCATGTCACATTCAGTCTTTTTGACTCCTAATCGTGAATGCAATTCTTGTGCATTTCTTTGAGTCTAAAAGAGTGAATTTATCAAGTTACACTAGGAACTTGATACTTGACTTAGTCAATTGAATCTTTAGTTGAAAAGATCAACTCAAAGTAAAAGTCCAACTTCTTTCAGAAAATTTATCAAATATTTCTGATCAATAACACTTAAACTTGAAGTGTTCTATGAAGATCTTGGAAGTTACTTACTTCATATCTTCAGTTTCCTTAATCTTGAAGTTACCTTGAAGTATCGTAAGATACTACTTTCATCCTTTACGAATTAAACTTTTCCTTGAAGTCTTAATTCCCTTGAGGATGAAACCTAACTTCAAAATCCAAACTAGGACTAAAAGATAATCATCATCCTACGGTCCGATGTCCCATTCCATCTTTCCTACATCAATCTGAGTATAAAATCTGGTGTCCCATACCACCCTATTTTATATTCACATTAATGTGTGGGTGATTCTTATCCAAAAGTCTAAACATCTCTTGATAGAGTACCTTATTTCTTCAATTCTTTTACAAGAATTGGAAGTTTCAGGCATTACCTCTAACTAGATTTTCTAGGTTTTGATTCCTTCACATGATCGTCTCACAATCATGTGCTTTACCTTGGGAACTTGAAAACCTCTTAACAGAATATCAATTCTTCTTTATTGGGATTTTCAAATGAAAACCAATCAAAATTCCAAGTACTTGAATTTTCTTGAATTCAAGTTCAATTGGTTTACCCTTACCAATTTTGTAGCGACAAGAGCTTTTGACTTCTTGTCTTTAGATTCCTTTCTTTACTGTTGCTTTAGGTACCTACCCCGGGGACTTTATTTAGGAATCTCTTTACTGCTTAAGTCTTAAGCATCCGCTCATGCTTTCTGGATTTGTACCAAAATCCCTTTAAGGATAGGTAAACACTTATGTTTTACCTTCCACAGACTTAATTACCATTTTCACGGTTGCAGACTACATTCTTGGAATTTCTTTACTCTGTTCAGACTTGGAACAACTTACTCTTTTTCCATCGAATAAATGGAATTTGAGTGAATAATTCCCAAAAGGAATTTTATTGCCAATACTTGGGCAATCTACAAAGTAGTTCTAATCGCACATTACTTGGACAATCATGGCCAAGATTGATCAAGTCTGGTTGATCTTGCGATAAAAAGACTTAGTCTTTATCTTTAAGATCTCTTAAACTATCTTAAGCTTCTTTGCTTACCTGCAGGATTTTAGAGATCTTTCCCTCAACTTAAGTCCAAGCATTTTCTAATGCTTTTCAGATTCCAAAGCTAAGAATCTTTGATATACCTTTAGGTTATATCACAAATAGGACTTGAAATACCACTTCTAGTGGTTAGGGATTTACTGGGAACTACTTACTCTATAACTTTTCTTGAAAGATGCTAGTCTCACGTCTGGGGAGATTTTTCTTTCAAGAACTTTTTGATTCCTATCAAGTAATACTAGGCTATAATTTGAAGCAAATGATTCATCTTGGAATTTTTTGCTTTCCAGTCTAATGATTCATCTTGGAATCGTTTGTAAAAAGAACATTTGAAAGAACTTCTTTCAAATAATATCCAAAAAATTTACTGATTCAATTGTATTTATTTCCTGAGTATCAAACTAGAGACGAAATATCACATTTGCCAGTATGAAAGTTTAAGTTGAACTTTCATTTATGTGATATCGACTTCTCTTCTTGAGTTTGATACAAAACTCATTATTATTGGTCAATCTTCAGATGTTACTAGAGTCCTTTAAACATATTTCACTAATCAAATTTATGTTTAAAGTCCAAGCATCTATTGATTGATCCAATAGTAATGCAACTATGAACACTTTGAACTTTATAACTTGTTTAGGCGAAGTTCATGGATTGAAAATCCATTTCTTGGAACTTTCTATTCCTAAATGAAAAGTTCACACTTGCTTCAAGTCTTTAGGAACTTATATTATTTCCTAAAGACTGCTTAGCTAGTTGCATCATTTATTGCTTAGCTAGTGGCATCAGGCATCATTTACCAGAGATGCAACTATAGAACCTAACATCCTTTTATTGATATCAAGGATCAATTGATGTTGAGGTTTAACCTTTGATTTCCATCACCCCTTGGGATGAAATCAAATAAAAATTTATAAAAGCTTGGTACCTTTATATCTTGGCAAAACTTTTATATCCTAAAGAGGTTTTGCCTTCATCATTCCTTGGACCTATCATATAATATGAATTTATGTGTATTTTGGGAAGAGTTCATGAATCAATTAAGATCCTCTACTTGGAACATCTACCTTCCCAACAATAAATTCATCTTAAACATGGTAGGAGAATGATCTCACTTGAAATAGAAGGCTTGACTATTTCATATCTCAATTCCAAAAAGTTACTTACTGAGGTTTCATCATGAGATACAAATCTTGAAACCACAACGAAACTTCTTTAAACTTTCGAAATCTTCTAAACAGAAGAGTACTCAAGGAACTTGGAAATATAGTTGACGTTCTCATCCAACCTTGGGATGCTTGAGAAGTTATATATAACTAATCAACTAAAGCTTTATCCGCATGACTTTCTAAGTACATCCAGGACTTAGAGTCATCATACATCACAAAAGAGTTTGCAAGTAATTAAATTTTCTTGATCATCAAGAAAATTTATTACTTTTCTCTTAGTGCTTACTTATACCTAGCAAGACATATAACATACTTAATTCTCATTAAGTATTTATCTTTGATAGAAGAGTATCGACTTGGGAAGAAATTGACTAATTACTTGAGTTGCAAACTAGAACTAATATGTCTTTGCAACTAACTAGTCCTTGGTCTTCCCTAATGTCAAACTGCGAGCTTTACAAAGTAAGCTAAATACTAAGAGAGTACATTTTCATATCTACTTGCAAACAGCATTCCATTCTTCCATGCAAATGCATGTATCTACATGCAAAGCATATGTTCACATGCGTATGCATGCATGTTCTTTGCATGCCCAAAAACTAATACAATAATCATGCATGAACTTGATGCACGATTTTTTCCTTGTACTAAGAATGTATATCATGCAATCCTGATGCATGTATATCCTTTCCTTTGTCCTAATGCACTATGATATAAAAACATACCCTTGAAGTGCAATAGAAAACTTACTCAATGGAAAGGAAATATGTATTTAAACTACCAAAATACATTCTTTGATGCACAAGGATCTTTTTGAAATCAAGTCTTTCCTTAATGCAAACTAATGCTTGGAATGAAAAATGGATTAATTCATTATTCTAATCTAGACTTAATCAATTGAAATCTTGGCTATTTCAATGTGCATCTATGATTAAGTGTAGAATAATGAAAACAAGATAAATCAAGCATTAAGGCCAAGCAGAAACCGGAAAATACTTAGCTTTGATCAAAGCTTCGTCCATCCCTTGATCCTTTGGAAGAGTGATTCATCCTCTTGATCCTTGCGAGGAGCTATTCACCATTCTTGAAGCTTCCTCATCAAGAAATAATCTTGGATGACTTGGTCCGTCGATATCGACTAACTTAGGCCTCCGGATCTTCACTCCACAGCTCCAATTCCTTCAAGCTTTGCTCAATCTTTGATTCTTCTTGGATGGATGAGAGTTGGGCTTGCACTTCAGCTCTGCTTACTGCTTTAGAAGATTCTGCTCTGCACTAGAGAACAAGCAAAACTCGTGGGCGGCGTGGCTACGTGAGCGTGTTTCCAAGGAACCCGTCTGGGTTCGATCCCTAGTAGGCGCAGCGGGCAGAGAAGGCTACGTTCTGTTTTGTTCCTTTCGGAGATCTTCTGCAACGCTGGGTTTGAAACCAAAACAAATCTCTGCAGACTTTTGGACGTGAACGCCCGTCGACCTTATGGATAGGCGAGTGTCCTCTAGTTGGGGGGGGCGGGGGTTCGAATCTCCTCTGCTTCACCAGAGAATATCACCTTTTAGATCTATAAATTTAGATCTAATTCAGCGCCGGATTTGATCAATGTGCTCTGCTGCGTATTTATCCTCACGCGGTCGATGATGCTCTTGTGGATAGAGCAGCGCACTCCAGTCCGTGGGACGGGGGTTCGATTCCCTCGCCATACACAGCAGAGATGATCTTCATCTTTTGCTATGCTTCTCCTAAGCCAAGGCAGCACACGACCAACTCTGCACTCTTCTCAAGGCGGCCGCGAGCAACCTTCTTCGTCGTAGAAGATCTTATGCACACGCATATAGGCGAGAGCAAATTGATGAGCAAGATGATGAAAGAGAAGAGCTATGGAGAATGGCTCTGATACCAATGCAATAGAACAAGGATTACGACCACCACATACTAGAGAGATGACTCTCCTCCCAACCAAATGCCTCTATATATAGCTCTCTCTAGGGGACTGCCTTCTTGGGCAGGTGGATACTAACCATCCAAGTGTCAGCCATGTAACTACATGTGCGCCAAGTGTCCCAGTTAACTCGAGTTAACTCAAGTGGATGCTTCTAGAAGGCTCTAGAGCTCTTTGGGCAAAACACTCTCCCCATGTACCCCATGGGGGTTGAACCCAAGACCTCCTCCTTCACATCCTTGAGACTTAACCACTAAGCTAAGTGGATCACTTGTTCACAAGAGCACAAGACCTCCTAGTAAGTCTAAAACTCGAGATCTTTGGTCATACACACGGATGACCAAACGGTGTCCGATTTCAGATCTGTCTGAACCGGCTAGACCCTTGGATCATAGCCTTACTTTATTACACTACCCTTGCCCGTCCATCTGTCCATAGGGTCCTCTACCATGTTGAAGTCACCACAAATAAGCACGTTGTGGGGGAGCGAGTCCAAGGAGGCCCAAGTGTTAAGTCTCTCTAACTCCCCATTAGGGGCATACAAAGAAACTAAAGTAAAACAAAAGGGAGCACTGAAAGAAACAACAATCCATCGATGGCATTCATCTTCAATGGAGTTCTCAAGCTTTTCAAACCAGAGTTGATTAATACCGATTACCGTTCCACCGGACCCCTGCTGATGCGCCGTTGAAATCCAAACATGGGTCGAGGAGACATGTCTAAGCCGTTTCTGGAGGTCTTCTCCGTCAATTTTAATCTCTTGAATACATATAAAATCTGGGTTTAGGCTAATGTCGCGAAGCCATTGACCAATGATGATCGCTCTTGAGGGGTTGGTTAGCCCTCTAGCATTTAACGAGATGATGATCATTGTCGTATTGAGCCCTCTTTGCGGGAGGGAGCTTTGTCCTTTCTTTTCTTGGATTCATCTTTCTTTTTCGCTCGGATCGGATCCCGAGTTAGCAATAGGTTCTTGTGGGGGCTTTTCCACGGTAACTCCATAGGTTGTTTTCCTTTGCGGGATGCCTCCTGCTGGGAAGAACTGGGCACCGTTTTCAGCTCCGTTTCCGGAATAGTCAATCCGATGATGGAGCTTTCACTATCCATGTTATCTTCGTTGCTAGTAGTAAAGCCGTCTTCTTTGCTTGTAGTGTAACCCTCCTGCAAGGTTTCTTTACTGTCAGGGATCTCTAGGCCTTTGACGTCGGTGTCCACCTCAAGTTGGTACCCACCTGGGTAGTCAAACTCATTGATGTCCTTTTCCAGATTGCAATACAAGTTGCTGGAGGGGGTAACTGACATGTTGTTTCGCTCAGAATTTGCCCTAGGGCTTCTTTTCCTTCTTCTTCTGACTTCGATGAACCCGTCTGCATCAGCTTCTGGATTAAGGGGGCCCTTGAATTCCTCTACTTTCGTCGAGTGATTCAATGCTCCATTGCTATCTTGAGCATTTTTGGGGGCTTCTTGATTTCGCTTGCTTTTTTGTCTCAAAGGGCAATATTTAATCCTGTGACCTTGTTGGCCACAACGAAAGCACGCGTTGGGAAGGTTTTTGTAATTGATGTCTTGCTCCCATACATCCCCTTCACCCAAGTCTAGTTTGATCTTCGATGGAAGTGGCATACTGAGGTCAGCCTCGACACAGATTTGAGGGTGCCACCGAGCGTTGAACGAGTGTCTTGCACCTTCATAAATGAGACCACCAATGTCCTCGCGTGAGGCCAACGGCTTGCCGATAGGAGAAACGATGTCCCACACGAAGTTGTACAAGAAGTATGGCAGGTTAGGGAGCTCAACCTAGAGAGGGTACCGAAGCGATTTCGATTTGTCGGGAGTAAAATCAGGGGACCATCTGAATAGGCATAGGGTCGCCCGGTCGAGTTGCCAAGTTCCGACACTAAGGGCTCGAAACGCCATATCTTCATTTTCAAAGACTAGCAGCAAGTGGCTTGCCGGTAAGAACTGACACTTACAAACAACTAGCCCACGGGGGAACCACTCGTTGCGAAGCCACTGTCGCACAGTTTTGAGCGGGGGCTTAGGGCCGAACATTTGGCCAACGAGGCAAACTTTCTTGAGCTCCTCCTGAGTTGACAGAATTGCGGATCTACTGAGGGAGACCAAGGGGGGTTCAACACTCTCGAAGGCCCCTAGGACGGCATAAGAACCCCCCTCCAACAAAGAGGCCAGGTTATCGGTCTCCCCGGGAGGAGGGGCCAGGTTACTTCTCACAAGAGAGGGGGTCGCCAAATCCATGACAAAAGAGGGACACCCCGAGAATGAAGATCTTTTTCTTTTTTGATGAACAAACTCAAAGTTTTGATGAAGTCCAACTTCCAACGGGCCACATTTAAGATTTTAATGAAAAACCTTTTTTGAATCCTCATGAATGAAGGCTGGCTGGAGCAACTCCACCCGTCACAATTTATGCTTTAGAAGAACTCAAGAAAATAAAAATCTGCCACGCGCGGAAATGGTTGCCTTGCACCCAGGAGAGTCGCGAAGACTCAACACCAACCCCCAGCATAGTTTTACTTCCGTCTGAAGATGACAGCTGGCGAGAAGCTTAAGCAAGAGGATCGCGGCTTAGGTATTAATTTTATGAAAAAAGGTTCAATAAGGACACACGCTTCCCCAAAAAACCTGCCAGCGCACGTTAGAGATAGAGTATCCGCCAATTTTGAATTTCGCACTGTCGCGATGGACCCGCCCCTCGGTGATAGACTCACAAACAACGGCAATAGGCTCACAAACGAGGTGTCGTGAAAGACACTCGTGATAGGCCGGCCCCTCGGCGATTGACCCAGAATCCGGGTGTCGCGATAGACAGCACAATCCAGGTGTCGCGATAGACCCAAAACCAGGTGTCGCGATAGACAGCACAATCCAGGTGTCGCGATAGACCCAAAACCAGGTGTCGCGATAGACCGTGCAACTATCGCGATAGACACCACAATCCGACAGACGCCATTGCTGTCGGCTGCTGCGGAAGAAAGAGTCTTCTATCATCTTTGCTTCCAACCCAATCTGCATCACTAAATACTTTAAGAGTTAGATCATCATCATGACTATAAAATAATCCTTCGTTCATGGTACCTTTCAAATATCTAAGCACTCTTTTTGTTGCATGCATATGAGGTACTCTAGGTTCATGCATAAACTGTGACAATACTCCCACTGCATAGCATATATCAGTTCTAGTTTTTGTTGCATAAATCAAAGATCCTACCATGGATCTATATGCATTCATATCATGCAACTCATCACCTTCCTTTGCACTCAACTTTACATTACATTCCATTGGAGTAGAAACAAATTTACATTCCTGCATACCAAAACTTTTCAGCATATCACATATATACTTTCTCTGTATCAACCACATACCTTCATCGCTATACAAAATTTCAATCCCAAGAAAGTATCTAAGCAAACCAAGATCTGAAAATTTAAATTCTTTTCCCAAATTACCTTTTATCTCATCAATTGCTTTTGCATCATTCCCCGTAATCAACAAGTCATCCACATAAATGCATACATAGACACACATGTCGTCTACATATTTTACATAAAGTGAAGGATCAGCATGACTCGCTGTGTATCCTTGCAGCATAAGATACTTTACCAACCTTGCATTCCATGCCCTTGGTGCCTGCTTAAGACCATACAATGCCTTCTTTAACCTGCATACATGATTAGGACATTTTGCATCCACATAACCATCTGGTTGTGACATATACACTTCTTCATTTAACTCACCATTAAGAAAGGCATTCTTTATATCGAGTTGATATATATTCCACCTTTTACTTGCAGCCAAAGCCAACAAAGTTCTCACCGTTGCCATGTTTGCTACTGGACTAAATGTTTCCTCATAGTCCAATCCTTGAGTTTGATTATATCCTTTTGCTACAAGTCTAGCCTTATATCTTGACACACTACCATCACTATTTCTTTTAATCTTAAAAACCCACTTGCAACCAATTACCTTTTGTTTTGGTGTCTTTGGAACTAAATTCCAAGTCTTGTTATCCTGTAGTGCTTCCATTTCTTCTCTCATTGCTTTCTCCCACTTTTCATCTCCTTTTGCCTCATCATAACATGTGGGTTCATTTTCCTGCTCAACTTTTGTCATAAAAGCATAATGAGTATTCATGAAAGATTCATAAGTATACCTTTGAGGTTGCTTACTCACTCTTGAAGTTCTTCTTACCTCCAATGTAGATGCTCTTCCTTTCTTATTAGGAACCTTTGATGATTCTCCATACTCACATACATCACTAATTTCCTCTCCTTCATCATTAACTTCAACAAGTTTGATTTTACCTTTACTTTTAACACTTGGAGGTAACTCTTGCCTTAATCTTGCACTGAAAGGTAGCTCTCTTTCTTCATCCAAACCACTTTTCTCATCACGTAAACTTCTTGTGGGCTGAGGTAAGCACTCATCTCCTTCACCTGTATCTTCTTCATCTCCATTTATGACCTGCAGACTTTTCTTATCTACATAGCATGAAAGTGATTCATCAAAATTTACATCTCTTGAAACAACCACCTTATTGGTATGAGGATTATAACATCTATATCCTCTTTGCGTATCTGCATAACCAATAAATATACACTTTTCTGATTTCACATCAAGTTTTGATCTCACTTCATTAGGTACATGTACATAATATACACAACCAAATACTTTCAAATGACTTACACTTGGTTTCCTTCCATGCCATACCTCATATGGTGTCAAATGATGAACTCCGGTAGTAGGTACTCTATTCATAATGTACACACTTGTGCTAACAGCTTCAGCCCAAAAAAAATTAGGCAAACACATATCATTTAGCATGCTTCTAGATGCTTCTGCAATGATTCTGTTTCTTCTCTCTGCGACTCCATTTTGTTGTGGAGTATACCTGCATGTAACTTCTCTTTTGATACCTTCATCATACAAAAAATCAGTAAAAGCTTGAGAGAAATACTCTCCCCCTCCATTGGATCTTAGCTTCTTAACATATCTTCCTGTTTGCTTCTCGACAAATGATTTAAAATTTTAGAAACAATCAAAGACTTCACTCTTATGTTTAATGAAATACACAAATGTCATTCTACTATGATCATCAATGAATGATACATAGTACTTATTACCAGCCAAGGATGCCTCTTTAGTAGGACCCCATACGTCCGTGTGTATAAGTTCTAGCAATCCACTGCTTACATAGCTTGAATGCTTGAAAGGCTGCCTACTCTGCTTACCCATTTGACATGCTTCACAAAGATGCACCATATATTGCTTAGTAAGATCAGGTAATCCTTCAACAATCCTTTTCTTTGATAGCTCCTTTAACCTGTGTACATTCATGTGTCCAATGCTTTTGTGCCATAGATCAAGCTCTGCTATTCGATGCATACCATAAGAGAAATAGTTTCTATGATTTGGGTTTACCTTGAATGTAAACAATCTACCTTGTTTTTGACCTCTAGCAATTAGCCTCCTTTGCTTTGGATCCTCAATGAAGCAACCTGCATGATTAAATATTATTTGCAAACCTTTTTCTACCATTTGACCAACTGACATCAAATTCTTAGTGATCGTTGGCACATAAAGTACATCCTTCAAGCAATTTGTCTTGCTCTTATCCTGCATAACAACATCTCCAACCTGCATAATCTTATGTGTTGTATCATCTCCTGTTTCAACATGACCTTTACATGAAGGATTATGCATATTAGAAAACCATGAAGCATCATGTGACATATGGTTAGAGAAACCACTATCTACATACCATACATCACTATTGCAATTCATCTTAGTTTCTACATTCATCATAAGAAGAGAATCATAATCATCACTTTTACCTTCAACTGCATAATTTCCTTGTTGTTTACCTCTTCTTGATTAGCCTCCTCTTCGATTACCACCTTGATTATTTTCATTTTGATAGCAATCTTTGGCATAGTGTCCATACCTTCCACATGTATAGCAATTGTTGTTATCTTCACTCCTTTGTCTTTGATTTTAGCTGTAGTTGCCTCTCCTACCTCTCATACTTGATCTTCCTCTTCCTCTTGTGTTGAAGAAGCCACTTGAAGTCCCTTGATCATCACTCCTTGTTCCTCGACCTCTATTTGAACCTCTTCTTCCTCTGTTTCCACCTCTTGATGATCCTACATAAAGATCTTGTCCTTGAGATCCTTTTTTATTTGAAGTAGAGCCATTTAGATTCATCTCCTCCGTGACCATAAGAGCAACAAGCTGATCAAAGTCTGGTAATTCTCCTCTAACATAAACTGAAGTAATGAATGGTTTCCATCTCTCATCATCCTTGGGTGCGTTGAGAGTATGTGCAACCAAGTCGTCGTCGTCCACATGAGCTTGAATTGATCCTAGTTGATCTGCAATCTCTTTAACCTTCAACAAGTAATCATTGACCGATGTCCTTGTATCTTTCTTTATGTTATTCAACTCATTTTTTAGTTGAATCTTCCTTGCTCTTGTGCCTGTAGCATACAACCTTTCCAATGCAAGCCAAACATCTCTACTTGTGTCTAGATCTTGTATGTGTCCTACCATTGAATCTTGAATATTTTGTGATAAAATAAATATAACCCTTTTGTCTCTTTCATTCCAAAGTCTAAACTCCCTCAATTGTTGTTGATTTGGATCCTCTGGTAATATAGGTTTGATATCCGTTCCATCAATCAAACCATATAACCCTCTACCTTGCAAGTATGATGTGATTCTAAATCGCCATGCTTGATAGTTGTTCTTATCAAGCTTCTCTATTTGTGCATGTTGATCACCCATTGTGTAAATACTAAACTTCCTCCTTTAACCCTCCTTTTGGATATGTGTGATAAGAAGAAGTATGATATTTACCTTTGTAATAAAGTTTATGCACCTTTCTTTGCTTGGATGTTGCTTGAGATGCTTCCTTGCTATCTCCTTCTACCTTTGTGTAGTGTCGATGATGAACCGCTGCTCCAATAGCTTCAAATTCTTCATCAAGGTATTACAACCTTCTCCAAGCTTCAATTCCAAGCTCTGATACCAATGTTGGAGTTTATTGACCTCCAAAATATAGCAAGAAGTAGGTGGAACCCCCTAGGAACAAGTTGACCTTCTCACAAACTTCATCACAGAAAACCAGTCATGCTTGCAGAGCTTACTAGTCTCTAATGGATTAGAATTTTTTAAGACTGTTTTAACTACATATACTAGACACCAAGAGATTTCCAATGAGCCAAAGAACATGCAATTTGGATAAGTACACAAGGAGATATGACCTCTGCAAGTTTGAGGTTTAATGGAGACCTTCCGCAGGGGTGAAACCCGAGAACACACACTACGTGCAGAGAGTACTGCTCTCAGCTCAAAAATCCAATGATTATGAAAATTGAGAGTAAAACGTAGACAGTAAGAGCTTTAAAATGAGCTATCAAACATGTAATTTGGATATATAATGAGGGAGATACAAGCTCTGCAATCTCTGCATACAAAATTACAGCAGCATAGAGATACACATATGCCTCTCTTGGACTTCCCACAAGATCACGACTTCTCTCCTCTTTTTATAGCATGGGGAACTAATCTAAAACCTTCCAAATACATCTGAATTCGTGGTAGACACTTGGGTGGAGGTATTACATGACTCAAGTGCTCAAATAAGCAAAGTACTGATGGACTTTGAGAACTAGCCACATCGACCTTCCACTAGGACACCACTACAGATCCCTTGTGACTCACTAATTTGATTCACCATGTTCTAGAACTCACGTGGTATTTTTTCTATCCTTTATGAATAATATGAGCCTTCTTGAAGTATTTGAAGACTTCCCAAAGGTATTTACATAATTTGAAACTTGTACCCTACATAAAACAAATGTTCACAACAGCAATGACATTGACTATTGCCATTCACTTGCGAATGGTCATGCAGCATTTCGCATTCCCCGCTCAAGAGAGGTTCACAATGCCACCCAAGAAGATATGGTTCAGTCTATATTTAGCAGATGCCTTCGATTTGACGATCAACATGCCCCATTGGATTATTGACCAAATCCACTTGGCTCATCAACGGTGGTATAAGAAGCAAAAGTCAGTACTATATGGATGTTGTGCTCTCACAAGGATTGTTTACAGATGTTTGGCATATGATGTGCCAGTTCAAAGGGCACTTATTTGGTACAGGGTGCAAGAATTCCAACGTAGACTATCCACCGCAGGGCCTCCATCCAAGAAAATGAGAGGTGCAGTTCAGATGCCCTGTGCACAGGCCCGCGGTGCGACACTGACACCAGAGACAACTCCACGGCTTCCAAGGCGTGTGCAACCCTTCACTATCAGATTACCAAGACATAACACAGATGGACCGAATCTGGTGTTTCCTCCTATACCAATCGACTTAGAGTTTCCTCACGGCTTTACATTGGAAGACTTAACTGATGAAGAGGTAGCCAGAATAATCAATGCTACAAATTTAGTAGTTTTATTTTTTTCATGAAGCTAAAGCATATCCAAGAGGTGGACCCACAAGAAGAAGAAGCAAGTAGGGATCTCGAGGAAATGTATGTCAAAACGTTAGAAGAAATCCCTACAAAAATAGTGATTTTCATCACTAAAAACCATTGTAAATACCATTTCATACTTTTGTAGCTCCATTTTGTGCAAGCCAAGGAGTCCTTGAGCTTGAGGAGCTTTAGAAGTACCTACCTATCAGTTTTCGCATTTTTTAGACTCCGTTTGAACCTCCAAATAGGCTAGAGAACCTAATTTTTAACTAGGACGGACACTAGGTGTGGACAAGGCCAAAAACTAGTCAAAAACTATAAATAGAGCTAGAGAGCTCATTTTTGAGGTTATCTTGTAATAGAATTGAACTTGTATGAGCACTCTTGAAGTAATCTAAAAGAACTCCATTGCTTCTCTCTCTTTGTCTTACCTTGTGTGCATGTGTGTGTGTATGTGTGTGCATGTTTGTGTGCTTCTCACTCACGCACTTGTGCCTTCACTTGCTTGAGGTCATCATACCATCCTCACGTCTTCCCGGATTGACATTAAAGGAGGTGCTACTCATCACAGAGCTACACCAAGGTTCTGATGAACTTTATCTCCACATCTTTGCTCAATACCTTCTCCCTTACATAATGATAGTGGACCTCTATGTGCTTGCTCCTTGCATGAAACATAGGATTGCTTGCCAAGTAAATACTTGACATGTTATCATTGCATATAGGGATGGTTCCAAATTGCACTTCAAGATGAGCCAAAAGCTTTTTATTCCACATTGCTTCACATGTGGAAAATGCTAGTTGTCTATATCCAGCCTCAAAGGATGAAAGTGCAACAGTAGGTTGTTTCTTTGAGCTCCATGTGATAGGTTTGCTTCCTATCATGAACACATAACCTGAGGTTGATCTCCTATCTTCCTTTGAATCTACCAAATCAACATCGCTAAAGCCTTTGACTTGCAATTATTCATCAAACTTGTAATGATTAACTGTATGCTTTATGTGTCTCAACACTCTCTTGGCTAAATTTAAATATTTACTTGTTGAGACTTGCATTAACTGAGAAAGTACACCAACAACATAAGATAAATCAGGTCTTGTAATGTTTGCATAGATTAATGATCCTACAATGCTTTTGTACGTCGTTACATCTTCCAATTGTTCTCCATCATTTGAGCAAATCTTTGTATTTGTGTCCATGGGTTGAGTGAGTGGTTTGGATTCACTCATTCCAAATCTGAAAAGAACATCCAACAAATACTTCCTTTGCATCAAGTAGATGCCACTTTTTCCATAAACAACTTAAATTCCTAAAGAATATTTAAGCTCTCCAAGATTTGAAATTTTAAACTCCTTACCAAGCTTCCTTTTGATATTTTTAATCCTTGTAACATCATTTGCTGTTATGATGAGGTCATCAACATATATGCAAATATATACCTCTCTATTTTCTTCCTTCTTCATGTACAATGAAGGATCTGCACTACTTGGGTTGTATCCACACTTAGTTAGATATTCTATCAGTCTCTGATTCCATGCTCTTGGCGCTTGCTTCAAGCCATAAGGTGCCTTTTTCAACCTGTAAACAAAGTCTCGATGGTTTTCATCTTCAAATCAAATCGATTGACTCATGTGTACCTCTTCTTGAAGTTCTTCATTGAGAAAATCATTTTTGATGTCGAGTTGATATAATGGCCATCTCCTTGAAGCACGAATTGCAACTAATGTTTTCATTGTTCCCATCTTTGCAACATGGTGGAAAACTTCGTCATAATCTAGCTTTATATCTAGCTAGTGAACTTTGGCAAGTAATCTAGCTTTATATCTAGCTAGTGAACCATCAGCATTCCTCTTTACTTTAAACACCCATTTCATTGGAACAGTCTTCATACCTTCTTTCTTTGGCACTAGGTCCCATGTGTGATTATCTTTGAGAGCTTTGATCTCCTCTTTCATAGCTTGCTTCCATTCCTTTTGTGTGCAAGCTTCTTCATATATCTCATGCTCTTTGTCTTTGATAACCTGCATCATGTATGCAAAAAGTTCCACCATGAAAGTATCATAACTCAAACTTTGAGTTGGATACCTTGTCCTTGAAGATCTTCTTTCATTGCCTTTAGAAAGTTGCTTCTTTGACCTATTCAGCTTTACCTTCAGAGTGATTACCTTTTCATATTCTTCTTCACTTGCATCTATCTCACTGTTTGGAGTAGCACTTGCTTCTTCGACTCGACTATGAGCTGAATTTAGAGACAAAGATTGCTCCCCCTCCATGTTCAACATTCTTCATTTGATGTAGATGCCTCTTGACCTGAGACCTTTGTGCTTGATTGTTGAACTTCTCTTTGATTTGTTCTTGCATAATCATCACAATCTTCTTCAAAAGTCTTTCCTTTCCTTTATCTTCATACCATGGTCTTAGTTCATCAAAGACCACATCTCGCGAGAATCTTACTTCCTTTGTTCTAGAGTTGTAACACTTTTATCCTTTTTTCTTTGACAAATAGTCGATGAAAATGCATTTTTCTGACCTTGCTTTCATCTTTGTTCTAACTTCTTGTGGAATGTGTACAAAGCAAACACATCCAAACACTTTGAGGTGTGTAAGATTAGGTTTCTTATCGGAATATACCTCCTTTGGAGTCAAGTGATGTATTCCGGATGTTGTGCACCTATTCATCAAGTAAATGGCGGTTGTGGTAGCTTCAGCCCAATAGTACAATGGTACCTTCATCTCGTTGAGCATGCATCCTGCAATTTCAGCAATTTTCCTATTTTTCCTCTCAGCTACTCCATTTTGTTATGGTGTATACCTACAAGTAAACTGCCTTTTGATCCCGATCTCTTGTAGAAAATCTAAAAATTCTTTACGGAAGTATTCTCCTCCACCATTGGACCTTAAGGTTTTGATAGACCTTCCTGTTTCTTTTTCAACTTCAACTTTTAATCTTTTGAATACAAAAAACACCTCTCATTTTTGCTTCATACAAAACAACCATACCTTTCTTGAGTGATCATCAATGAAGGTGACAAAATATCTACTACCAGCCATTGATGCCTCTTGGGTTGGTCCCCATACATCCTTATGTATCAATTCCAAGACATTTGGGTCCACATATTGCTTCTCTTGAATGGCTACCTCGTTTGTTTCCTAGTTGACAAGCTTCACATAACGCATGTAGTCCAATGCTATTAAATTTCGGAAGACCTCTTACCACTTCATGTTTGCTCATGTCCTTCAGCTTTGAAATGTTGATGTGTCCTATTCTTTTGTGACATAAGTCCAACTCTAAATTCTTCTTGTTCCCACATTGAATGTACATGACCTTTCCATGTGGATGTTGGACATCCAAAGTGAACATCCTTCCTTCTCTTCTACCTCGAGCAATGACCTTGAATCCTTCATTTGGATTCTTTATGAAGCACCCATTCTCATTGAATATGACATGATAACCCTTCTCTACCATTTGTCCTACTGAAATCAAGTTCTTTGAAATTGTAGGAACATGAAGAACATTAGATAGTACCTTTGCGCATCTTGTATCTCCTAGCCTTATATCTCCAATATGTTCAATCATGTGTTGAATATAATCACCTATGTCAACACATCCTTTTCCACTTGGCACATGTAGATTAATGAACAAACTTCCTTGGCATGACATATGGTTACTACAACCTGAATCAATGTACCATTTTTTGTCATCTTCACAAGAGCTTCTATGCTCATGTCTCATTGCAAGTAGTGTGTCCTTGCTTCCTTCACTTGAGGTGCTTGCATAGTTGCTTTGGCTCCTTTCATTGCGTCCATTTGGTCTTCCATGCTTCAGCCAAAAATCACTAGCACAGTTTCCTACTTTACCACAATGATAGCATGTTATACCTTTATGAGAAATAGGAGCCTCATGCTCTTCTTGTACTTCTCTTTCTTGTGTGTTGGCATTTGATGCATCCTTGTTGTCTTCGGAATTTTTTTGATTGTAGTTGGAGTTGTTGGGATCTCTTCCTTTTCCTCTTGAGCCTCCTCTTGAGTTCCTTCCTTTACCTTGACCTGCATATAACATTTGGTTGTGGTTATCCTTTCCTTTGGGGCCACCAAAGCTAAGCTCTTATTTAACAAGCTGAGGGATTAGTTGTTCAAAACCTAGATATGCATCTTTCAAGTTAATGGAAGTTATAAAAGGCTTCCATCTTTCATCTTCTTTCAATCCATTGAGAGTATAACACACAAGAACTTCCTCTTCAACCCTTGTGCCAATAGAAGCTAAAGCATCACTTAGCTCCTTAATCTTCAAAGTATATTCAACTACGGATTGTCTCGAACTTTTTTTTATTGTGTTCAACTCATTCTTGAGTTGAAGTTTCCTAGCTTTGGTATCTATTGAATACATCCTTTCAAGAGCTTCCCAAGCATCCTTAGCTTTCTCTAGATGTTGCATATGCCCTACCATGGCATTAGTAATGACTTGTGAAATGACGAACATGACTCTCCTATTCCTCTCTTCCCATTCTTTTGCTTGCCTCCTTTGGACTTCGGTGGCCATAGCTTGATTGATTTGAGGTTGAGCATCATCATCGCTCACAATACTCCACAAGCCTTTGCCCATTAAGTATTTGGTCATTCTAAACTTCCACAGGGGATAGTTATCCTTATCCAATTTCTCTAATTGTTGACCCAAGTAAACCATTGAAGACTATCAAAAACTTTGAGAGTTACCTTGAATAGTTATAGTGTCCTTTGCTCTTGCATTTGTGAAGCTCCCCCTTGTTTTGTAGCTCCTCTTTGGCTTTGCTTCAACACCAGCTTTGTTGATGAAGCTACAACACCAAGTTTTCTTTGATACCAACTATGGAGAATGAGTTCTCGTATGCGCAATGAAAACGTGTAGTGAACCCTTGTATGTCCAACACTTGGACAAATACTTGCAGCTTAGATAGCTTACTGCTATCAATACAAAATTCAAATGGACTTGTGCTTTTAGTCAATAAAATTAGACAAGGAGAGCTTTCTAACAAGCTATAAGTAACTTAATTTGGACAAGTTTTATCTAGGAATTGCAACTAACAAAGATCAACTACCTGTCTACACAAGTATGCTAAAGAACTGAACTTCACTTTTGAGCTCATAACTCCCTGAATATATACCTTTGAGGAAGATATTTGGGACAGAGAACGTACACACAAATAGATTTCCAACAAGCTAAAAAGCAATTAATTTGGATGAGTTTTGGTCAGGAAACTCAACTTACCAAAATAGACCCACCTGAGCACCTAAGTATACTAAAAACTAGACTTCACTCTCTGACAAATATCTCACAGAATATAAATCCTTTGAATGAGATATTTGAGATAATGAAAGTACATGGAAAGAGCTTCTGAATAAGCAAAAAATCAAGCAATTTGGATATGTTTTGTTTTGGAAACAGAATCAAACAAAAGAGACTACCTTTTTACACAAGTATGCTGAAAAACTAGACTTCACTCTTTAACTCATATCTCACAGAATATAGAAGCTTTGAAGGAGATATTTGAGACGGAGAAAGAACATGAGAGGAATTTCCAATGATTTCTTAACAAAAGAAATGGTTACATATACACTAAGATATGAGCTTCACAACAGAGATGTGTACAAAATGACATGCGACTGGAAGGAGTCTATGGGAAGACAAGATGCCAAAATGACTAGATCCGACTATTGGGAGCTCTTGCCTCTTTCGCTCCTTGTTTAGAACGTGCTCCCACTCCACTTTTATAGCCAATGAGCATGTGAAGAAGTTTGTGCCTCCTTCTTAACTCACCACTTTGCTCACTAATGCCACTTACTACAAGGCAGATATCGTATCTTTTACTCATCATGAATTTGTATAGTTGTTCAAGTCCCTTCTTCCCGTGAAGCCTCCTTGATAATTGTTGATGTTGTAGCCTTGATTGTAGTTATGGTTGTAGTTGCCTTCACCATTGTTCTACGTGACTCTTGATTGTGCATAGCTACCTCTATGGAAGCCTCTTCCTCTTTGATTCCTTGTATTCTTGAAGCATTCTTTTGTGGTGTGGTTGTTAAGACCACAAATGTTGCAAGGTGAATTTTTGTAGGGTCTCCCTTGAATTTCTTTGCTCCTTTGCCCCTTCCTCTAGCACCTCTTCCTCTTCCTACATAATTAACTTGAGAGGTACTAGCCTCTTCTTCATGCTTCTTGCTATTACCTTTATGCTTAGCTTTATTCTTATCTGTATAAAGGGCAGAAGATTGGTTGCCTCTAGATTGTCACCGTTCTTATTGAGCTTTGTCTCATGGGTGAAAAGTTGCCCCATCAAAGTGTTGAGATTAGGTATTTGCATATCCATGTAGAGGTCCATTTCTGTGGTGAAGGACTCCCACTTATCATCAGCCTTGATTCCATTAATGATCTACCTCACTATGTGTTCTTCTTCTATCTCCTCTCCAATGCTTGCAAGTTGGTCAGCCACATTTTTCATCTTGGTTACATAATCAGCCACTCCTTGCTTTGATTGTTTCTTTAGGTTTGTAAATTCATCCATAACTGATTCTTCCTAGCTCTTGTATTTAAGGAGAAATATGATGAGAGTACTTCCCAAGTCTCTTGAAACGTCTTGCAATTCCTAATATGTGGAAACAAAAATGAGAGATTGAGTATAGTAGACATGACCTGGCAAGAGCATCCTTTGCACACCATGTGGTCAACCTTTCTTGCTCTTCCCTTGTAGGTTGATGCTTGCTCTTGAAGATTGACATCTCTTCATCTCTTGAAATGTATCCATATAGACTTCTTCCTTGAAGGTAGGCTTGCATTCTAAGTGACCATGTTGAGTAATTGTTCCTGTCCAATTTGTCAATGAAGGATGGAAATCCATCTCCCATCTTGATTTTTGCTGCTTTGATACCACTGTTGGAGGAGATGGTGGATAGTCACAAGAGATGAAGTGTTACTAGATCCTGCTTCACACTTGCTAATAATGATGGCTAGAGAGTGTAGTGGGCCACTTTAGCCAGCTAATGATCACAAATAATCATATAAGTTGCTCGGAAGATGATCCACAAACCAATGGATCAAAACACATAGATAAGAGGTTGATCCAAGAGTAAAAAGTTACTATTTTAGTTCCTACACCTCCTCAATATTTTGAACAATTCTCTATGCACAACAACAATTGGCTTAATTCCTTTTGGGAAACTCTAATTAACTTAATACGCTATCAATCATGAATGATTGCATAAAAAATGATGGACTATACATAGAGAAAGATGTTTAGCGATCATCCAGACATTTATGGGCTGCAATAGTCAACAGACCAGTGAGTAAATATATGTTAATATCTCACAATCTCGAGAAGCAATGCTAATGAAATTTTGTACATATATAATAGACAGTATGCTGAATCTACCGTGCTTTAAATAATGGAAAATGATCAACTAACCACTGAGAAAAAGCTCTGAGAAGATCTCTGTTCTCATGGAGTTGTAATAGAGAAATAAAATGAGAACGTAATGATCATATATGTATTAAGTCACATACAAATACAATGTCATTGGCAATCATAAATTGCTCAATGTGTGAAAGGTGAATGAGCTATGAGATAAGATCTCACGTCACAATGAATGTCCTCCAAAAATGATCTCATACGCTCGAGATACACACAGCTATTTTTTATCCTCTTCTTATAGTTACACTTGGAGCCAAAGTTTGAATTCAAATTCAAACATCTACCTAAAAGGTGAATCCTAAAGTATAGGATAGATTCCCTCATCACTCAACAACCAAATGCATCATGATTTTAGAGCTTCCTAACTCCACATAGATGTGGACCACTTTTACAAAGATAAATGTGAAGGACTTTTAGAAGAGCTTGATCATATGAAGCCTTGCATAACTGTAGAGGAGGTACTCGGGTATCTACTTTTAACAAGAACATGCAGCAAGCACTCCAGTACTTCAACTACTCAAGGGAGGTTCTCCTTAGGGAAATATACCCTTTAACACTTCTGTGAGCAGGCAGATATCAATGATTGCACAGAGCTGTGAATACTCAAGAAAGTATTAATGACAAAATCACAATAATGGAAGACCATCCACTCCTTAGTTCGAATCAGATGATTACAACATAGGAAAAGGAGATGCTAAAAAATTCATGCTCTGGGCTAACATGCCACTCCAGAACTAAACAACATCAATACAAGGGATTCTTCCAATCCGTACAATGGACACAACTAGATGCAGACTAGCACTGATCAATACAAAGTATGAAGACTTGCTCTAAGGCAAAGAGCACAAAATACCAATGGCTCACACTGAATGACAAAACCAAGCCACTCTCTTCACACTATTGTGCTATTAGCCCTCCACTGGGAAGCCCACGCTTCCTTACTAGAGAGTGACTTCCTATAGTAGGCTTGAAGCCACAAGGTGCAAAGAGAGAACCTCTGTACGTACGTATGTAAATGTATGTATCTGAATGTATATGTCCCAAATGAACACAAATCCCCTGCTTTTATAGGCTCCAATAGGCCAAGAGGGCCTTGCCGATTCCTCACGTCCACTGATCATGCACCGGTTGATTACCCAAGATTGGAGGGGTAGATCAAATATTCCACTTGATTTGAATTGGTTCCTCAAAAATAGGCAGTCGTAATGAATGGTTGGCGGCAATAGTCATTTTTCCACTTTCACTTTTACCACTTAAACCTTTACTGTCACTTTTGAATGCAACCTGAGATCCTCATTTTGTGCCGCTCGTGATGTTTGAATCACCCTGAGAAGCACATCCTTCACCTAATTTTTGTAGTAGCTTTTGATCCTTCATATTAAGTGAGCGGTGTGGGAGGTGAGTTGTGGGGAGTTGAGAGAGATTATGGGGTTTGTGGAGGGTTGTGGAGGGGTGTGGATTTGTGTGGAGTTGTGTGGGGTTTGTGGGGTTTTTGGGGTTTGTGGGTTGGGTGGGAATAGGGGGTGAGTTATGGGGAGTTGTGGGGGTTTTTGGGGTGTGGTCAAAAATTGATACAAGATTTCAAAGTTATTATTCTGCCATTAGAAAGTACTTGTCGAGATCTTTCCAACGATATGTAATACTGTAGGGTTTGGTTAAGAAATGATCCTCCAAATATCCATCCAAAACTACATGAGAGCCTTATGTGAGGTCGTGGGAAATTGTGGGATTTGTGGGGTGGTGTGGAGTGGTGGAGGGCTGTGGGGTGGTGGTGGTGTGGAGTGGTGGAGGGCTGTGGGGTGGTGGTGGTGTGGAGTGGTGGAGCGCTGTGGGGTGGTGGTGGTGTGGTGGAGGGCTGTGGGGTGGTGTGGAGTGGTGGAGGGCTGAGGGGTGGTGTGGAGTGGTGGAGGGCTGTGGGGTGGTGTGGAGTGGTGGAGGGCATGTGGGGTGGTGGTGGTGTGGAGTGGTGGAGGGTTGTGGAGTGGTGTGGAGTGGTGGAGGGCTATGGGGTGGTGTGGAGTGGTGGAGGGCTGTGGGGTGGTGTGATGGCCGTGGGGTGAGTGGTGGAGGGCTTGTTGGGTGGTGGTGGTGTGGAGTGGTGGAGGGTTGTGGGATGGTGGTGGTATGGAGTGGTGGAGGGTTGTGGAGTGGTGGTGGTGTGGAGTGGTGGAGGGTTGTGGGGTGGTGTGGAGTGGTGGAGGGCTGTGGGGTGGTGGTGTGGAGTGGTGGAGGGCTGTGGGGTAGTGGTGGTGTGGAGTGGTGGAGGGCTCTGGGGTGGTGGTGGTGTGGAGTGGTGGAGGGCTGTGGGGTGGTGGTGGTGTGGAGTGGTGGAGGGCTGTGGGTTGGTGGTGGTGTGGTGGAGGGCTGTGGGGTGGTGTGGAGTGGTGGAGGGCTGAGAGGTGGTGTGGAGTGGTGGAGGGTTGTGGGGTGGTGTGGAGTGGTGGAGGGCGGTGGGTTGAGTGGTGGAGGGCTTGTGGGGTGGTGGTGGTGTGGAGTGATGGAGGGCTGTGGGGCGGTGGTGGTGTGGTGGAGGGGTGTGGGGTGGTGTGGAGTGGTGGAGGGCTGTGGGGTGGTGTGGAGTGGTGGAGGGCTGTGGGGTGGTGTGGAGTGGTGGAGGGCCATGGGGTGAGTGGTGGAGGGCTTGTGGGGTGGTGGTGGTGTGGAGTGGTGGAGGGCTGTGGCGTGGTGGTGGTGTGGAGTGCTGGAGGGTTGTGGGGTGGTGGTGGTGTGGAACGGTGGAGGGCTGTCGGGTGGTGGTGGTGTGGTGGAGGGATGTGGGGTGGTGTGGAGTGGTGGAGGGCTTAGGGGTGGTGTGGAGTGATGGAGGGCTGTGGGGTGGTGTGGAGTGGTGGAGGGCCGTGGGGTGAGTGGTGGAGGGCTTGTGGGGTGGTGGTGGTGTGGAGTGGTGGAGGGCTGTGGGGTGGTGGTGGTGTGGAGTGGTGGATGGTTGTGGGGTGGTGGTGGTGTGGAGTGGTGGAGGGCTGTGGGGTGGTGTGGAGTGGTGGAGGGTTGTGGGGTGGTGGAGGGTTGTGGGGTGGTGTGGAGTGGTGGAGGGTTGTTGGAGCTGGAGGGGGTCGAGGTGATGGTGGGGGCCGCGGGGATGGTAGGGAAAAAGGAGGGGATGGTGGGGTTGGAGGGGGTCGAGGTGATGGTGGGGCCGTGGGGATGGTGGGGAAAAAATGAGGGGACGGTGGGGTTGAAGGGGTCGGGGTGATGGTGGGGGCCGCAGGGGTGGTGGGGGAAAAGAGGAGGGCTGGTGGAGTTGGAGGGGGTCGAGGTGATGGTGGGGGCCGCGAGGGTGGTGGGGGAAAAGAGGAGGGGACAGTGGGGTTGGAGGGGGTCGGGGTGAGGGTGGGGCCACAGGGGTGGTGGGGGAAAAGAGGAGGGCTGGTGGAGTTGGAGGGGGTCGAGGTGATGATGGGGGCCGCGGGGGTGGTGGGGGAAAAGAGGATGGGACGGTGGGGTTGGAGGGGTCGAGGGGATGCTAGGGGCCACGGGGGTGGTGGGGGAAAAGAGGAGGGGACGGTGGGGTTGGAGGGGGTCAGGGAAGAGAGAGCGAGGGAAATGCCGCGATACAGACCCCCACATCAAGTCTTTGCACCGTCCTGGTGTAATTTCCGAAGCTAAAAACAAGATAGTGAAGGAAGTTCTTCCTTCTTGACTTAACTGAGATAATCCTTCACCCTGGAGAAATAAATAAATAAAAATAAAAATTAAAAAAAATAAACTAAAATAAAATTATTTTTTTTAAAATTTTGTTTAATATATATATATATATATATATATATATATATATATATATATATATATATATATATATATATATATATATATATATATATATATATATATATATATATATATATATATATATATATATATATATATATATATATAGTTTTTTCTTTTTACACTTTTTTTTTTGTATAATAAACTACAATCACTGAATGAAATATGGTAGGTACGGTGAATGAAATGCTTCCAATTTATCTTAATTCAGGTACTTCTTCACCCTGGAAATATTGACCAGGGGTATCCTCTTACCCTGCGAATCCTCCAGAATTACTGCTCCATGAGGTAATAGCTTTACCACCGTGTAAGGTCCTATCCATTTGGGTGCCAATTTGGTTGGAATTGCTGGGACCTGATGCACTAAAACCATGGATCCTTCCTGAACTTCATTAGACCTCAGATACCTGCCATGCAGTCTCTTGCGATCTTTTTGTGTTACCTGAAGTTTTTGCATTGCTTCTTCTCTGTATTCTTCTAATGCCACCAATCTCTCAATGGGAGGTTCAATTCCAATGGTTTTGGTTCCCATTTCCTTTCTGATAATGAACTCAAATGGGGCCAATGCCTCTTTTCCATATACTAAGCGGAATGGAGTCTCACCTGTGGTTCCCCTTCTTGTAGTTCTGAAAGCCCAAACTGCTCCGATCAAAGCTTGTGGCCAGAAGCTTTGATGATCGAAGGATAATTTGCGAAGCAGTCCAATCAAAATCTTATTCGAGCTCTCTGGTTGGCCATTTGCCCTTGGATAGTAGGCACAAGATTTTTTATGAAAAACCTTGTATCTGTCAAATATGAATTGGAGCAATTGATTTACAAAATGTGTGCCCCTATCACTAGTGATTTCCAGTGGGCAACCGAATCTTGAAAAAATACGTTTATACAAGAACTTAGCTACTGTTAACGCCGTGCAGTCCACAGTAGCCTTAGCCTCTATGCATTTAGTTGCATAACATGTGGCCATCAAAATATACTTCTTACCCCTAGGTTGACCAGTTGGACTCATCGGTCCTATGAAATCAAGACCCTAGCGTTCAAATGGGAGCCATCCTGTAGATATGACTAATGGTTGGAAATTCAATCTAGTTGGCGTAGGAGCACACCTCTGGTAGATGTAGCATTCTTTAGCGAACTTGATCGCATCCTTGTAAATATGAGGCCACCATAGACCCTTGTGGATGATTGTGTGAGCCAATTCTTCCCCCTTTAGATGTCCTTCACTGTGTGCAGCTTCTAGCAAAAGATTTACCTCCTCTGCATAAACACACTTTCTCAAAATATCATCGTGAAAATATTTATATAAATTCCCGTTTATAAGCGAATATGCTTTGGCTTTCAGGAGCAATCTTCTCTTTTCTATAGGTGTCAAGTGTTCTGGGAGTTTCCCAGTAGTGAGAACATGGAGAATTCCATCATACCAATCAGTCCAAATTGCTACTAGGAAGAGATTGCTATCCACCAGTTCATCATTAATACCTGCTGCTTTTTCGCTCATTGCAGTCCTGGACACTTGATCTGCCATGTAGTGCTCTTTTCCTGGCTTAATATGGATATCAAAATTAAATTCTTGAAACAGGAGTAACCAAATTTGGTGTAGCTCAGTGATGAGTAGCACCTCCTTTAATGTCAATCCGGGAAGACGTGAGGATGGTATGAAGACCTCGAGCAAATGGCGGCACAAGTGCGGGAGTGAGAAGCACACAAGCATGCACACACATACACACACACGTGCACACACGGCAAGACAAAGAGAGAGAATCAATGGAGTGCTTTAGATTACTTTCACAAGCTCTTACAAGTTCATTTCAATTACAATCTAACCCCAAAAATGAGCTCTCTAGCTCTTTTTATAGTTTTTGACTAGGTTTTGGCCCTGTCCAGACCTAGTGTCCGGCCTAGTTAAAAATTAGGTTCCAGGGCTTATTTGGGGGCTCAAACGAGATCTAAAAAATACGAAAATTGGTACGCAACTACTTCTAAGGCTCCTCAAGCTCAAGGACTCCTTGGCTTGCACAAAATGGAGCTACAAAAAGGTGAAATGATATTTACAATGATTGTTAGTGATAAAAATCACTGTTGTTGTAGGGATTTCTTCTAGTGATCTGCCATACATATCTTTGAGCTCCCTACTTGCTCTTCCTCCCTGCATGTCCATCTCTTTGATTTGCATTAATGTCTTGAAAAAATATTGGCCTACTTGCCAGATCTTCTTTGACTGCCCTGTTTGCTTGTGCTGTCCCTTCGCTCTGACTCCCTTCTTTGACTTTCATGTCTTGTACGTCCTGGTGTACCAAGGCTACTGCCAACACCCCCCCCACTCTCGCGTCTGTCGCCCCTGACAGACCCTTGTCTAGCTGCTTTTTGGACGTAGTATTGTACAACATCGGCGGCGAGGTGGTGTTCTTCTAACCTGAGTCCCCTTGCTAGATCTGTCAGCAATGCATCCCAATTGACCGGCCCTGGGACATCTGGGTGTGGCACCCGTAACTGTTCTGAGTGAATGGTTCGCTCCATAGCAAATAAATGGAGGAGATGTGAGGGTCTGGGTACAAATATTTCTGAGTGGTATTCCCAGAACCCTGTTATGAACATCTCTTCGAATGTTTGTTTAAAGCAGGCTGGGAGGTATTTTATTCTGGCGTGCCAAGCATATATCACCTTTATGGAAGGAGTGGTGCTCATGTCATAAACTAAATCTTGGTTTCCTGTAAGGAATCCGACGCCTGAGAAGTGTGGGTCCTTGATATTCTTGAATGTCCTGAATGTAATAAGCATTAACTCAAAAATTTTCATGCACATCTGGGCCATTACATCAGGGGTATTCCTTAATCGGATGCTCCAGTGCCGTATAGTGGAAATCATGTAATGGACGGTGGGAGGCCCTTGAGGGGGTGCTAGATAGACGTAGTTTAACCATTTGGCGCATCCCTTGATATTCTTGACTGCAATGGTAAACTCTGGCCATGTGCGTCTGCGGAGTACAGGAACATAACAAGGGTTATATTTAATAAAAAGAGGCATATTCGTCCAAGTGTGAACCATCTCCGGGTAGGTTTCGAGGAGTCGGATCCTCCAAGTGGGTTGATGAATGGATCCTTTTTGAGCGCTCGCTGGGATGTCATCTGGCCCAAATTGTGTAGCAAACGTTGGAGGTTTGCCACATCTTTGTTGGATTTCTGCATTATAGTCCGCCAGGAGTATACAATATGGCACGTATTGATCATCATTGGTTCCGATCCATCTATGGTGGGACATGCTGCGGAAGTATTCTGATTTAATAATAGTGTCCTCTATCTTTGCCATAGATTGGATTTGAACTGCCACTCGATCTTCATGAGTTGATGCCGTTTTCTCTAGTGTTTGGAGCCACTCAGGTACTTCAATTTCTAACGTATCCATCCCTTCTGCGGTTTGCTCACCACCTGGCATTGGCATAGGAACGTAAGGTTCCTCATACCTCTCATCTACCTCGATGGGTACCAAATCCTCGGGTTCTGGTTCGACAACTGGAGAGGGTTGCCTTTCATGTGTGAGTAATCGTGCCTGTAATTCGGCCACCTGCTCTTTCAATGTCTTGACTTCCTCTGAAGTCGTGGCCGTTTCTGTGATTTTGGGTGCTGTCTGTTGCTCTTGGAGTTGATTGCGCAACGTATCACGTTCCCTTTCCAAGTCATCATGAGCTTCTAATAGATCTGCATAGCTGTCCAAGATGGTCTTCATTGTCTCTGAGGGCACAGCTTTAAACTGCTCTGGATCAATTTCGTGTGGAGAGCCTTCCATTGCTGCTTCTAGATTTGCTTCATTTTGCTGCTGCAGTCTCTTGTTTTCCTCAAGGGCTGCCGCCATGTGTTTTCTGAGAAGTGCCAGGTTACGCCGGACTTTGAGATTATCGGCTTGGTATACCTCGAGCAAAGCTTCTAGTTGTTTGACACCTGATTCTGTCGATGGTTGGGGTGCCTCCAATAATGTTTGGTGAGCCTGCTCAAGCGTCGTGTAGCGTTGATTCAGTTCTGCATTTTCTGTTTGTAGAATGTGAAATTGTCTTTGTAAGTTCTGATGGTGCGTTTCCAGTTGCTGATACCGGTTGTCCAGAGCTTTGTACTCATTCTGGAGCTGGTATACACATTGGTTTAATGCTAAAAATATGTTATTTACATTAAATAATGCTGGGAGGGGTGAAGATGCAGGGGGACTGGGGGCGGGAATGGGAGAGGTGAATGATGTGGATGTAAGTGGAGATGTGGGTGGAGGGGGTATGGGTGATGAAGGTGGCATGGGGGGAGGGAGTGGTGCTGTGGCAGGTGATGTTTCCATCGTGTCAACTGTTTGAGTGACGGTGTAGATGGGAATCGTGGGTGGAGTGGATGTGACATCGGTGAACAGGGTGGTGAAGGTGGGCATGGTGAGTCCCCCGAATTGGATTCCCGGAGAGAGTGGAATGCCCATGACAATGGTAGTGGTAGTGAATGTGGTAGTGCTAGTGCCCTGTGGTGGGGTCAATTGGGTAGTGCGAGGTGGGGATGGTGGTGACAACGGTGCTTCTTGATATTCTTCTGATTGCGCTGCCTCGCCTGGTGCTGATGTATTGATGTGAATTTGCTTCCTGAACCTCCTGGGACGAACGGGAACCCTTTTCTCAAACCTGTGAATGTAGGCCACTGCCTCATGAATGGCCTCATCCAATCCTACGGCGTCGGCATGAAGGTTCATGGACTCAATGAACAACTCGTCCACACCTTCCTCCGCTAGCAAGTCGTTCATGAGCCTTTTGCCCTGTTCTAGAGACATCTGATGCTGTTCGTGAACCAGTCGCATAGTTCGATATAGTCTCTTGATTTGTGCCGAATATGCTGGGGCACTTGCTAACTCGGAGAGTTCGTCATATTCTTGATGTTGTTCTTCGTCGGCTTCTTCTTCGTCTCCTCCTGCCTCTTGTTCTTCTACATCGACTTCTACAACTTGTGGTTGGGTGGGGGCCGATGTTGTTGTTTGGGGTTGTGGTTCCTGAGCTCGCTCTGCTTCAGCTTCGAGGTTAGAGTCATAGATTAATCTGGCAATTTCTTCATCCGTGAGGTCCTCAAGAGTAAATCCCTGTGGAAATTCCAAATCTGATGGAATGGGTGGAAACACCAGATTAGGCCCCTCTGTGCTTGGTCTTGGTAGCCGGATTGTGAATGGCCTAACTCGTCGTGTCTGGGGAGGGGTGATTTCTGGTGTCGCGGTAGCTCCCCTTGGTTGAGCACAGGGTAGTTGGACTCCCCCCCTCATCTTCTTTGACGGGGGACCTGCTGCTGATAGTCTTCTCTGGAATTCTTGGACTCGGGACCATACGAGTGCCCGCTGAACAGGCACGTCATAAGCCAAGCATCTATAGATTATTCTGGTCAGAGCACAACACCCGTGGAGCACATTCTTCTGTTTCTTGTTCCACCTTTGATGCGCTAGGTGGATCTGATCGATGATCCAGTGGGGCACATTGATGGGAAGGCTTTCTGTTTCTGCTAGATATAAACTGAACCATATTTTTTTCGGGGGCATTGTGAATCGTTCCTGGGCGGGAAAAGCAAAATGTTGCATGATGGTTCGCAGGTGAAGCGCAATGGTAGGTGTCATCGCTACCATATCCTTCAACTTATTAAGCTCCTTGTGCTTCATTCGACCTGGAACCATGGTTTCCTTTTCTGTTGGGATGTGCATGCCATACATACCCAATGCTTCTCTTACCAGATTGAGATTCAACTTGAACCTTTTAAGCTCATTACCCGGCAGCAGTGATGGCAACACAAAGGTGCTGTCGCCTCCCTTGGCCCTGCTTGGCGTGATTGTACTGATCAGATATGAACATCGTAAAAAATCCGGCTTTGGTATGTGGGCCCTGAAATAACTGTCCACACCCGCTTTGATCCAAACTGATCTCATGACTTCGGCGTTTTGATAGCTTTCAAACTCGCGTGTGAAAAAGTGGTATCGACCCCATTTGCCATTGAACTCCAATTCTGCTTCCCAGAAATAGGTCCCATCGCCCAATGGTCCAGCAACATCACTGAACCAATGCGCATGCTTACCTACTTGAGAAGTGTGCCCTTGAGGAGGATCCTGAATGGGGAGCACATGCACTGCTTGAAGCTCTTGCGGTCTTGCGGTGAGACGTGGCTCAAGGAGAAGTGTTTCTATGTCCACAATCTGGGCACCAGATCCGGCTTGAGAACTGGTACCTGCTTCTGCCATGGCCCTGTTTGCTGGTTGGTTCTGTGAGAATATAGAACCAAGTGTTAACATCGTAATGGACAGAATAAATCCGTTGTTGTCCCCGTTACAACATTAACATGAGGTGGATGGTGAGTTAGTGGTTAGTAAGTGCATGAAGACAATGTGTGTAGTTAGTGCTTGTGTTGTCCTAGGAGACTACTGCAGTTAGTAAGTGGGTATGAATTTACAAATTGGGGTCGGGGGGTTTATTACAGGCCCTAGGCTGCCAAATGCAGTGAGTGGGCTTTGCCTTCGGTTTCGGAGAGTCTCTACAGAGCCTTCTTGGTGCCGTGGTTTGAAAACGAGGCCTTTTTGGGACCCATTTACAATTGATTACATGTACGCTCTTGGGTTTTGGTGTGTACATGAGTGTCGAGAACGAGTGAAATCTGGCAGTATGCGTCGCTGCGTTATGCTGTTTAGGTTGTGGCCTCAGCGTAGCTACTTGTGCCATCAAGCAAGCCTTAGGCACCCAAATTTGTCTTGATTGTGGGCTTGCCTTCATCGACTTCTTGGGCACCCAAATAGATTTTACTTTAGCAGAAGAATTTCTGAAAGACTTCTTATTAGCGTTGTGTTGTTGGTCACTAATAAGAGGCTTTGCCCCTGTAGTTGACGGTGGTGCAACCGGTCGTTCGCCTTTCCGCACCCATACCTGGTTTATTTTCTGGGCCATTCTGCTGCGCAGGTACTTTTGATCTCGGACATAGGTAGTACCCTGCTTCTTCTGCCTTTGATCCACCTTGGGTTGCTGCCTCCTTCTAGCCTTTGGAAAAGAAGGGAGTTCCGTTGCATTCCTGACTCCTTTTTTGCGAATATCATTCCTCTGCAACACATAGTTTTGGACAAGAACAGCATGGTCATCTTCATGTGTACCCCTGGAAGGACCAGGAGTCTGTGCCTTTCCTAGTTCCTTGAGTGCTCCATTGTCTAATTCTACTGTAACTCGACTATGATTGACCCAAACCTGGAGAAGTCCACTTCTTAGGTTTAGATTGACTGCTTGGTCATAGATCCAATCCTGACCCAAGACGAGAGGTTCAGTGAGATCCTCATCTTGACACACTAGACTTTAACGGTCATTGCCTCCTCGTGAATGTAGAGGGGAAGTTCCACCTCGCCCATGCAAGGGGTTTCCACACCTCCCAATCCTATGAGGTATGCTTCCACAGGATGGACAGTTAACTGTAACTCTTGACAGTAAGACAACTTAACAGCGCTAGTGGCAGCACCTGAGTCAATCAAGGCTCTTACGGTCCTTGTACTCTTTCCTTGTCCTATGTCTATGGTTATGAAAGGACGTCTATCAATTATTCTATTCGAGCTTGTTCCTGCAACTTCACACATGGCTATGGGAAATCCTTGGTCTGCATAGTCATTCGCTCCAGGCTGATCTCTACCTTGCCTTCGTAATTTCATCCTTCTGATGCGTTCTAAAGCCTCTGCTTGAGCTTCTTCTCTAATTCTCTTTTCTTCCTCTTTGCGTTTCTTAGCAGTGTTGAGTCGGCTCAGCATTTCCTCCGTGAGGGGTTCCTGATACAACTTGACTCTGCATCCGCTAATATAGTTAGGGAGAACATCACCCTCTAATGTGGCCAATTGTACTGCTCCACTTGTGGAGATCCTATTGATGATCATAGGTCCGTAGCCTCTCTTTTCTAGCTTCCTCGCGTGTTGTTTCAGTGTATAGACTAAGACTAGATCTCCCGCTTTCAAGCCTTTATCCTTCACATGGGCATCGAAGTATGCCTTCTGTCTCTTCTTGGCTGCATATATTCCTGCAGCGGCTCTCAGTCTTGTTTCTCCTAATCGTTCAAGATCAAAGATCCTAGAGGAGAGCTCATGACCTGTCCATTCATACTCTTGTGCTACTCTCAATGTAGGAATCAGGAAGTCCAAGGGTAGCACAGCGTTTTGACCGAATACCATCTGAAAGGGGGTGGCTTGGAGTACCGTTTTGTAGGCAACTCGGTATGCCCAAACAGCATGGTGTAGCTGTTTGTCCCAGTCAGAGCGTTTAGTGTTCACTAATTTCGTCAGTACATTGCATAAGATCTTATTAGTGCTCTCAGCTTGTCCATTAGCTTGAGGGTGATAAGGGGCAGACTTCTTGTGTATTACCAAGAATTCTTGGAGTAGATTTTCAATCACTTCATTCAAGAAATGGGTGCCTCTATCACTTACAAGCTCTATAGGTAGCCCGTATCTTGTGAATACATTCTCAAACAAGAATTTGGCAGTTGTTTGAGCATCGTTCTTTGTCGTAGCCTTTACCTCTACCCACTTAGTTAGATAGTCTGTTGCAACAATGATGTATTCCGCATGAGAACCCTTAGCTGGGGGATTAATAGGACCTACGAAGTCTATTCCCCACTTAGAGAATGCACGTCCACCCATCATAGGTTTCAGTGGCATCTCATCTTTGCGTATAGGATAATGAGTCCTTTGACAGACATCACACCGTTTCACATAGGTATGTGCATCCATGTGAAGGGTAGGCCACCAGAAGCCCGCAAATAGTACCGCTTTGATCACCCGATCTGGTCCAAAGTGTCCTCCTGCTACACCTTGGTGAGCAGTTTCCAAGATCTTAAGATATTCACTCTCATGGACACACAGTCTCAGGTAACCATCCTTACCGCGCTTGTATAGATTATCACCAACGAGTGAATAATCCTGGGCTTCTTGTTCCAAACTCCTTTTTCTAGCTAGAGTCATGTCTGTAGGGAATGTGTTTGTCCTCAAGAATGATACTAGAGGTTCACTCCAATCTGGCACAATGGAGACTTGATAGAGAGTGGCATGTTCCACAGGTGGTTTAGTGCAACAGATTGGGCATTCCTTGCACAACTTTTGGACATCAGCTTCCATAGTTGGCCAATGCACTCCGAATCTCTTTAGAGTCTGTAAAGTTCGTTGCTTTGAATGGTGTTGCTCTAATGCACCTACATGTGCTAATTGCAACCATTTAGCGTACTCATCCTCTTCTACGCAACAAGCCAAGATCCCTTGATCTGTGTGCTTGTACATGCTTCCGGCCATGATGTGATACTTTTGGGCTTTTACAACCTCTCTATTCCGTGTGTTTACCACTGGATGGTTAGGCCCGTATGTCAAGACTGGTACCAATGGCTTAGCCCACTGCGGTACAACTTCCAAATTAAACAAGTAAGCATCAGGAAGGTCATCTGACACTCCTTGTGGGGCTTCTCCCGATGTGAGCCTAGAGAGATGATCAGCTCTCAAATGAGTCCTACCTTTCCTTACCACAACTTCAAAATCATATTCCATTAGCAAGAGAAACCATCTCACTAATCTTCCTGTATTGCATGGCTTGTTTACGAGATATAACAATGCCTGATGATCAGTAAAAAATTTAAACTTATTTGCAAGCAAATAGTGTCTAAATTTCTTAACTGCATATACCATGCCTAATCCTTCTCGCTCTGTAGTGGTGTAATTCCGTTCAGCCGCATTCAATTGTCTACTGGCATAGGCAATTGGAAGGTCCATATTACCTTCACCAGTAGGTTGTGCAAGCACACATCCAATAGCATAATTGGATGCGTCAACATGAACGTGGAATGGCTTATTCCAATCTGGTGTGGTCAAGATTGGTGCTGAACACAATCTTCATTTAAGCTCTTGGAAGGAATTCTCACATTCATCCGTCCACTCAAAGTTTGTCAGAAGTCCGTACATGGGCTTTGCAATGACAGCATACATGTGTATAAATCGTCGGTAATAACCACAGTGCCCCATGAAAGCTTGTACTTCTTTTACATTCTTTGGCCTAGGTAGCTCTGCTATGGCTCGCACCTTTTCTTCGTCAGTAGATATGCCATTCTTTGACACTATGTGTCCTAGAATCTTGCCTTGCCTGACCATAAAAACGCACTTTTTTGGGTTCAGGCAGACTTGATATTCTCTACATTTGCCAAAGATTTGTCTGAGTTCAGGAATATGGGTTTGTCTAACATTGGAATGAGCACAAAGATCATCAACATAGACTTCTAAACTCTTCCTCAGGAACTCCTTAAACACATGGCACATCAGCCTCTGGAAGGTAGCTGGTGCATTGGTAAGCCCAAATGGCATTACTCTAAAAGCAAAAATGCCCCATTCTGTGGCAAAGGCTGTCTTATGCTGATCCTCAGGAGCTATGGCCACTTGATTGTAGCCCGAAAATCCATCAAGGAAGCTGTACACTTCCTTGCCTGCCACTCTTTCTAAGAGATGTTCTGTTATGGGAAGCGGATAGTTATCTCGAATTGTGGCTGCATTAACCTTTTTCAAGTTAATGCACACACGCAGTTTGCCATTCTTTTTGGGCACCACTACGATGGGGGATACCCATTCAGTGTGCTCAATTTCATAGATAAATCCAGCTTCGACCAGTCTATCTATCTCTTCCTTGATCTTAGCAGCATAATTATCGTTATATGTATAAGGCTTTTGCTTAGAGGGTTTAGCATCTGAAGTCATAGGAATGGTGTGTGAGCATATATCAGGGTCAACACCTTTCAAATCCTTGTAACTCCAAGCGAATACATCTCTGTATTCTCTTAGCAAGGCTATCAATTCGTACTCTTCTTCTTCTGTTAGGTCATGGCCTATATACGTACATCTCTCCTCTCCTTCTTCTAGGGCCACTACGATTTTCTTGGTAGTTTCCTTGTTATCATAGGCCTCTCCTGATTGTGCCTCTCGTTTAGGCATTCTTATCATGACTCTCTTGTCATCTATCTCATACTTCTTAAAATTTTTTGGGACCTCAAACAAAGATTCTTCCTCCTCTGGTGAGACTTCTTTCTTCTTCCTTTTCTTTCCTTCTTCCTTCGGGGTCATATGTGTTGCTAATCTTACATCATTTGTAACCTCTCCATGCCTCTGGGGTTGAAATTCTATTTCATGGAAGTATTCTTCATCTGATGCAAATGGTGGGTCCATAATGATTGACTCTAGATCGGAGTCACTTGCATCCTCAAATGCATCAGGGCTAGGTTCACATTCTTCTAGAACTGCCTCTCCCATGATTGGCTCTATGGAGAAGACTGAAATGTCATAGCCATCCTCATCACAGTGAGGTGTCCATTGTTCTTCATTGATGGCTACGTCCATTGTTGCTAAAATTTCCGCCCAGCCATGGGGTTCAAACTCCTCATCTGGAAAGACTATAGGTGCATAGGCTGGGTCTTGAATGGGTCTATGAGTTTCGTTCGCACCTACCTCTCTGGCTTTCTCTCTCTTCTCTTCTTCTACTGCTACCTTGCACATCCATAAGTGAGTATCTTCATGCATCCATGAGGATCCCGACCCTATGGAATGCACCGATTCTGTATCATCTTTGGCTCTATGGATGGGATTCCATTGGATAGGAGGGACATCTCTATGGGAATAATCCTTGAGATTGACTTTGGTTGTAACACCTAAGTGCTGCAGGTACAAAGAATTGGTCCCCCAATCCTGTACCACTTGCAACTGTCGCATGAATGGTCTTCCTAAAATCATCTCATAGGCATGATTTTTGCTGAAGTCACATATGGCAAAGGTATGTTCAAACTCGACACCACAAGTGGTGAGAGTTATTCCTTCTAGCAATCCTAGGGGTCTCTCTATGTGACCATCGACCATCTGCAATTTCATTCTCGTCAACCTGAGTGCCGGCTTGCCCCAACGCTTCCATAAGGAGGTGGTGGCAATTGCAACTCCTGCACCTGAGTCCAAAATTGCCTTGGTGGTGTACTCCTGGTAGGTAATGGGAAGATAGGTGTTCCCTTCTTCACCTTCGCACATATCTCCTATCTTATCCAAGGGAATTTCTGGCACTCTCCTATGGGATCCTACCCGGGAATGAGGTTTTGCAACTTCAGTTACTCGACTGGCTGCATATTTCCCCGCGTTTGGTCTATCCTCAGGCAGTTCTTTCAAAGTGAGATTGCGCTGCACCTTGGTGTTCGTTACTACCTCCGTGTTCCTTGGTATGACTGAGTCGTCGTTCCTTACCATGACTGTGGGTGCTCTCATACACGTGGATTTTGCTTCCCATGGGCCTGTGAAGTGGGGTAACTCTTGTATGGAATTAGATTCAAAGTCCAATCTCTCGTGAGATTGAGTACTCTCATGTTCCCCGTAAATGGATGGGATGTCTTGTGGGAATTGGTCGTGTGCATCGTCCACAAGTTCAAAAGGAGGGGCGACCTCGCTTTCGTTTTCCCATTTGTCTTCTTGAATCTCTCGTAGGAAGTCTGGTGCAAACCGATTCATAGAAGAAGAAGTGTCCGGCTCCGTAGAATTGGGCACATAAGCAACCTGGGAAGGAGGGCTTATTCTTCCGTTGGCTCTCTCCTTGCTCTCATAAATGGCTGGAGCACAAGCTTCTTGGGGAGGATTGCTTATTCTATTACTCTTCCGAGCAGGCTCATACACTCTCTGGGAAGGAATGTGGGATACCTGTGGAGGTACGTAAGCTTTCGAGGGAGGCTCCTGTGACTTTTGGGGGGGGAGATAAGCTTCTTGAGGAGGCTTGCTTATCTGTTCTCTCGCCCTTTCCTTTCTTTGAGGGACAGGTTCCTTTTCTGATTGTGCAATTAGCCTTTCTATTCTTTCTAAGGAGGGGAAGTTGTCTGGTTTAGTGGAATTGGCTGCATAAACTTCCGATGGGGAATGGCTCAGGTTTTTGCTTGCTTTTTCTTTCTCCTGATTTTTTTCTTCCTTGTCAGATCTTGCAATTATCCTCTCTAACTTTTCTAGGAATCCATCCAAGTGTAATTGCGTCTTGGCTGAGCCCGAGTAATTGAAAAGGCGACTGGCTTCAAACATAGTCTGAGCCAATGCGACCATTTTCGCGCACAGTTTGGTTCTTTCTATCTCTAGGTCAGCTCTAGGATAGCACTTGGCATGATCCGTGACGTTCGGCCCTTCTTGGATTCTGGCCTGATATGCTTTGAGCATCATGTCTATGTCTTCAGGAGTGGGATCAGCTAATACTGATCCTACCCTAGGGGGTGGTGGAATCGCATGGCGTGGGTTGGAAGGTGGCGGGTCGGATGGAGATGAGAGTGGTGAAGGCGGGGTAATGTGAGAGGGGGTTTGAGAGGTGATTTCAGTTATCCTAGCTTTGGTTTCTCTTATGCTTTCCTCAAGTTCACTCATCTTTTTAGCCCATTGTCTTTTCATTCTTTCCCGACTATCTTTCCATGCTCTAGTCCTTTTCTTTGTTACGCTCTCGGTTTCACTAGCCTCTGGGCCCTTTTCCTGGCTTGTCTCTTGGTTTTGCTGCAATGCCTGAGCTCTAGTGACTACCTGCACTGGTGCAGTGGAAGTGACGCTTCCTGAGGAATCTACAACCAAACCAATCACATTGATAGGAGTGATTTTTGGCATATTATTGGGGTTCTTAGGGCAATCTCGTAAGAGATGTTCTTTTCCACAATCTTGGCAGAAACCTTGGATAGTCACTGACTGGGGTTGTGTAGGTGGAGGTAAGGGACAATCACGAATGAAGTGATCCCCCTGACATCGGTAGCATGGTCCTCTAGGAAAGGGTGGTCGTACCTGCCTAGGTTGAGGCCTAGGGTTGGGGTTTGCATACATGACGTTCGTGTAATCTGACTCCCAACTAGGTTCACTTGGTTCTTCACTATAGTAGGACTCACCATGTTCTGGAGACTGCATGTAGTAAGCCTGGGGACTATCGACATGTGTAGAATCAAAGCTATGGTCACTCGGGTCACTTTCTGAGATCAATGGGGTTACTGGAACTATGGCCCTATTCAGGTTTCCTTCTGCAACAGCATACTTTACTGGAATCACGTTAGAGGGGTTTGGAGGCTGTTGAGCTAGCACCGGTTGGGGTCTCTGTTGGGCCTGATATTGTGGTTGGTAGGTTTGTTGGGGTCTAGCATATTGTGGTGGTGGAGGGTACTGGTTCTGGTATCTTCCTTGTTGGTAGGGCTGAGGGTAGGGTTGCCTAACAGTCTGCTTGTTGTATGGGCAATCTTGCGCAGTGTGGTTTGTGTACTTCCGTTCTATAGTGCAGTACTGGCTACTAGGGTTAACTTGGGGTTGAGCCATAATGGGACATACGTTCGCCATATGGTCACCACCGCATGTATAGCACCTTTTCACAGGGGCAAACCTTGGGATTTGTTTGCTAGTTACACCTAATTTCTGAGCTATCTTCTCAGCGAGTTCCTCAATTGATGTAGATTGCGTGGAAGAGTGGCTAGATGCACTATCTGAATCTTTGTAGATTTTGGAAAGCTCTAGCTCTTCCCCTAGGTTATCTTCAATGTCAATGCACATGCGTAAACATTCTTCTATGGTCCTAGGGTCCTTTAGATACACATAGGATCTCAATTTCGTACTCAGCAATCCATCAAGGAATAAGGCTACTTGTTTAGCAGATGTGGGTAGCTCCGAAATAGGGCACCTTTCAAGATATTGTCTAAATCTTCTTCCGGCCAATCTGACAGTCTCTTGGGGGGTCTGTTTGAAGCTGTGAATCAATGAGGAGGTGTTGTGTCTTATGCCGCTCTTAGAGAACTCTACAATGAATGCCTCTAGGAGTTGGTCTATGCTCCTGAACTGACGCTCATCTAACGGCTGAAACCATGTAAGTGCTGTATTCCTAAGGGTTAGACCGAAGGCATTGTACTGCGTGAACAGATCTTCCACTTGTTCAACTCTCAAGACTTGCTTGAATTCCGCCACATGATCATAGGGATCTCCTGTGCCGTCAAAGTAATTCTTCATGGACTTAACTAGCTGGGTGGGTCTCAAAGTTCTTGTGTGCTCTCTAGGCCTCGGCAGAGGGAATCCATCTACATTTCTTTGGTTCCTGTGGGCTCTATGCATCTCAGGTTCTACCCTATTCGTCTCTGTTCTCGTTCTTTCTCTGCCCACGGGGTTGGCGAAACTTACTTCTGGTTTATCCCTACTTCTATCTCTTTGCGTACCATGAGCTTGGGAAGTTCCAGCCCCAGGGTGACCATAGGATACATTTGATCTTGGTTGGGGGAAAATGAATTCACCCTTCCAAGTGTAGGCATGCCTATCATTTTCTGTCACCACAAAGATCCGTTCTGAAGCATGATCTAAGTAGGTCACTCTGCCTGGGCTATCCGGATCCTTAAGCTCATAGATCATGATATTTCCTATGTCTGTTGGCTGATTAGACTTATACCTCCAAAAGGCTTCATCAGTTTCTCGATTGAGGAGCAACTCTATGCTCTTGTTGTCTTGGGGAACCCATTCAGGCGTGATAATCCTAGTGAGAACTGATTTACCTCGAGGGGTTCTAGGTTCCGCACCCATGTTCCCTTGTTCCAGGTCACCTAAGTCCGCTTCTGAGATTACATTCCCAAAGTCATCTGTCCTATCAGGGTGACTTGTGACTACATATATAGTTCCTTCTTTGTCCAGGTATGCACCATTTTCAAACTTGACAGCTGGGTGTTCTAGTCCAATGGATTGATCAGGGTTTTTAATCTGGACCACAGATCTTCCTAGGCCGTCCTCATAGATGCTCACACCTAATCGGTTGGTCCTAAGGTATTCCAACTGTGTTTTGTAGGGGCCTTCTACCCTGTACAAGTAAGGCACTCCTGAACTTCCCGTAGGTCTGTCCATGCCTTGAGACATCTCTGACTCACTGGTCTCTGAGCTAGGGTAGTACGAGTGGTGGCTCAACTGTTGGGCCCAGGACCTAGCAGTGTGATTGACACTAGCCTCTGAAGACCTAAGGCTTTGTCTCTCTCTTGCTAGGTGTCGTCCTGATCTAAGGTTCATATGCCTGACTGATTAGTCAAAAATTTTTTTGTCCAGAGTACAACCTCGTTGCCGATCAATTGGTATCAGTTACTTGATTCTTTTTAGTTAGTTATTGTGTTTATGGTCTTGTCTGATATCACGTTGTCAGGAATACTTGAATGTTCTTCGTACTTTAGGTTGATCGTTCCACGTTAGGTTCTTTTCCTTTAGGTTATCGACAGTACAGAGATTATGTTTTTAACTTGAACTTGAGTTTTTAGGTAGTCTTCAACTTGATAACTGCCTATTGTCGCTCTGACTTACTCCTATCTCTACTCGTTCTTAGCTTGAGCTAGGAAATGACAGAGGGAGTTGAAAATAATCCAACCTTACTTGTTGATCCCTTGCTTTATGGTGCTCAAGAACCCGGTTCTCAAGCTTGCAAAGAAATCTTGCTTTGTATGCTCCAAGTTGCTCTCAATGGACCTATAAAAGTCCCACGGTTAGCTCAATGCTTAGATTCAAAGGACACAACCAACCACTTTCATTCATGTAACACAAACACACATTTGCATTGTGACTTTTAGGAAAATAATTCTAAAGACCCCTGACTTTGATCCCCCTGGGTATGGTCAACTTCAAAATACCCTCTCTGAAAATCAACGCATTATCTTTATAAAAAACAGTTGAGGGCGTGAAGTATATGCCACGAGCTTTCCAACAAGCCCAAGAGCTCAAAAATTGGATTTCGTATGAAAAAGTTATGACTGTTCAGGGTTTAGGGAGTTAAATCAGGATTCAATACAAGCTAACAGTCAAACAGGAATACTCGAGTAGCTTGTGGCACGGCCTCGCGATGCAATACTACACCCTAGTGTTTGTCCCACACTCAATCAAAATTTAGACCAATGATTTTGCCTTGAAAATTTGACCTAATTTGCCCTTCTAACGCGTTCGCAAAGTCTATCGGTCGCGATTGACAGGTCAGTCGCGATCGACGTGTCGATCGCGATTGACAGGTCCGTCGTGGCTGTCAGTCGCGATTGACTGGTCAGTCGCGATTGACACGTGGCCGAAAAGTCAATCAATCGTGGTCAAAGCGCCGTTGACTCTGTCGGTCGCGATTGATGAGTCGATCGCGATTGACAGGTCGGTCGCGAGGGTCTGTCGATCGTGGTCAAACAGTCGTTGACTGTGTTGGTCGCGATTGACAGAGCCGTCGTGGTCTGTCCGTCGTGGTCAAACAGTCGTTGACTGTGTCGATCGCGATTGATGAGTCGGTCGCGATTGATGAGTCGGTCGCGATTGATGACTCGATCGCGATTGACACGTGTCACGCGTATGGTCAGTCGGTCGTGGTCAATTGGTCGTTGACCCTGTCGGTCGCGATTGACAGAGCCGTCGTGGGCTGTCGATCGCGATTGACGTGTTGATCGCGATTGACAGGTCTGTCCGTCGTGGTTTGTCGGTCGCGATTGACAGAGCGATCGCGATTGACAGAAATCTGTGGAATTTCAAAAAACTAAACACATTTTTGGGAAGCTCTAGGCCTGTAGGTCATGGATATGCACTTTGTTTAGCAATTAGAGCAATTTTTCTGTCGGTCGCGATTGACAGAGCTCGGCGACACACAGACAGTTACTCAGATTTCCGTACCTACGCAGGGTGCTGGGGATGATGATGCGGCCTGTACCTGCAGAATGCTCACAAAACATGCAAAAAATAGCACATGCAAATTCGCTCTCTCGCTCTCTCTCACAAGTGGAATGGAGGAAATGAGGTGGAGATGGTGATATGATCAAAACTGAAAATTTTCGCGATGATGGAGATGGAGGTGGGAGATGGTGATGATGATGATGGTGATGAAAATGGTGAAGAAAGTAAAAGAAAATCGATGAGAGTGAAGAAAATACCTACAACTCCAACGCGTCAACTCTACGTCTTACCATCACATGCTCGTCCTCAAAGCTCGATCCCCGGCAACGGCGCCAAAATTTGGTGTAGCTCAGTGATGAGTAGCACCTCCTTTAATGTCAATCCGGGAAGACGTGAGGATGGTATGAAGACCTCGAGCAAATGGCGGCACAAGTGCGTGAGTGAGAAGCACACAAGCATGCACACACATACACACACACGCGCACACACGGCAAGACAAAGAGAGAGAATCAATGGAGTGCTTTAGATTACTTTCACAAGCTCTTACAAGTTCATTTCAATTACAATCTAACCCCAAAAATGAGCTCTCTAGCTCTTTTTATAGTTTTTGACTAGGTTTTGGCCCTGTCCAGACCTAGTGTCCGACCTAGTTAAAAATTAGGTTCCAGGGCTTATTTGGGGGCTCAAACGAGATCTAAAAAATACGAAAATTGGTACGCAACTACTTCTAAGGCTCCTCAAGCTCAAGGACTCCTTGGCTTGCACAAAATGGAGCTACAAAAAGGTGAAATGATATTTACAATGATTGTTAGTGATAAAAATCACTGTTGTTGTAGGGATTTCTTCTAGTGATCTGCCATACATATCTTTGAGCTCCCTACTTGCTCTTCCTCCCTGCATGTCCATCTCTTTGATTTGCATTAATGTCTTGAAAAAATATTGGCCTACTTGCCAGATCTTCTTTGACTGCCCTGTTTGCTTGTGCTGTCCCTTCGCTCTGACTCCCTTCTTTGACTTTCATGTCTTGTACGTCCTGGTGTACCAAGGCTACTGCCAACAGTAACCATTTCCAAATCCTTCCAGCTACTCTAGGCTTGTTTATCAAGTACTTCAAGGGCTGATGGTCAGATATAACTATAAAATGTACACCAAGAAGGTAATGGCGAAACTTCTGAAGAGCAAATACAATAGCCAAACCTTCCCTTTCGGTTGTACTGTAATTCCTTTCGGCTTGGTTGAGTAGTCTACTAGCATAGGAGATAGGTCTATCAACCTTGTGTGATGATGGTTGAGCTAGAACTGCACCAACATCATGAAGACTAGCATCTGTATGCACATGAAATTCCAATGACCAGTTAGGAACACTTAAAAGTGGAGCAGTACATAGCCTCAATTTTAGTTCACAAAATGCTTTCTCAGCTTCAACACTCCATGAGAAAGGGACCTTTTTACTGGTAAGCCTTGACAAGGGCTTAGCTATTTCTGAATACATCTGAATGAATCTTCTGTGCTATCCTGCATGGCTCGAAAAACTTTGCACTTCCTTTGGGCTTTGTGGAATTGGCATGGAAAGAATAGCCGTCACCTTTGCAGGGTCAACGGTTATCCCTTCAGCAGATACTATGTGACCAAGAAGAGTACCCTTGGTGACCAAAAAGTGACATTTATCAGGATTCAATTTCAAACCTGTTTTGAGACATTGCTCAAAAATTTCTTTTAGATTTTCCAAATGATCATGGAAATCTTGAACTGCTTCTCTTCTATCTGTACCTGAAAATACTGAAAAGTCATCCATGAAAATGCGGAGAAAGGTTGTTAACCACTTGCCCAATATCAGATACATTGTTCTATTAAATGAAGCTGGTGCATTCTTCAAACCAAAAGCCATGCGGGTATAGACATAAGTGCCCCATGGAGTAACAAAGGCTGTTTTGTCCCTATCATCAGGATGGATCACTATCTGATTGTAGCCACTAAAACCATCCAAGAAGCTATACAAAGTGTGACCAGCTACTTCCTTAAGTACTTGCTCTGTGAAGGGCTGAGGAAATCCATCTTGAACAGTCACTTTATTCAAAGCACGAAAATCAACACAGACTCTTATTTTTCCACTACTTTTCTTGGGCACGATAATCACAGAAGAGAGCCACCTGGAATGTTCTAGTGGAACAATGATACCTGCTTCTTCTAGTTTTGTGATTTCCACTTTTACCGCCTCTGCATACTTCCGATTGAGTCGATATGGCCTACTTCTTGCAGGTGCGGCTCCCTCAACTAAGGGTATGCGATGTAGTCGAAGCTCCTCTGGTATCCCTGTTAGATCTTTGTAGGACCATGCAAAGACATTTTTGTAAGAAAAAAGTAAGGAAGTTACCTTTTGTAATAAAGGAGGATAATGCCACAGCCAAGAGGCCAAGTGGACTACTTCACGGTTCTCTTCATCCCCTAGATTTACTTCTTGCACCAATGTTTCAGGACTAATCTTGTTTGACAAATCATCTCCACTATTTGCAGGAGTGGACTTTAGCTTATATTCCGCAACATGTTCTTTTATCCATCCTTGAGGTATATCTGAAAAGGGGAGATCTTCTCTGCATTCGGGCCCATAACCTTCCTGTTCTGAAATCTCTATGGTTGTTGCCCCTTCAACATTAGTAATCTCCTGCAAGCTCCCATTCTTCAACTCCTTGTGAATCTCATGGCCTTTTCCTGCAACTTCTTCATCTGCAACTTCTTCCTCTATTTCATTGATTTCCACCGTGCAACACTCTGCACTTTCCATCATCCAATTCAATAATGTATCTTCTTCCTGGGGTAGAGAGGGCATTACCTGAGTGTCCACAGTATATCCAGTAGTTTTCCCTGAGTCAAATCCCTCTTCCAAATGTAATTGCAGCTAGCTATTAGTGCTTGTCGAAATCCATAGTTTCTTTTTCCCCCAATCCTGTAAAGCTTTTGCTTGCCTCAACCAAGGTCTCCCCAGGAGTAAAGGGTAAGAAGTCTCCTGTGGAAGTGCAATAACAACAAAATCTAGAACAAAGTGGCATCCCTGTACTATCATCAGTACCTTTTCAATAATGCCAAGAGGCGCAACCCGATGTTGATCTGCTAGTGTCACTGTGAATGGTGCCCTCTTGGTGGGGTTCAATTTTAGTTTCTTCATTGTAAAATCTGGCATCCAATTGATACCAGAGCCTCCATCTATGATCACAACCGTGAGAGCTTCATCCTTTATACAAAAACAGATAATCTTGAGCTTTGGTAGTCTGCCAAGGGTGTAGGGAGAAAATCAACCATGAAACCATCTATACTGGGTGATTGGACCAAGTGGGCAGAGTGTATAATCTTCAATAAGTCATTTCTTATTTTTGAATCCATCCTTATAAGTTCGTATAGACTAACCTTATGATGAATACCTTTCAAGATCTGTTCAATGTTTACCTCATGAGTGTCTTCGTGCAGAGTTGTTGGTTGGTCCCTTAGAGAAATAGCCATTCTTTCATAGGCTCCTTCAATTTTTGCTTGGCCCTTCCACCTAGACCTCTTTTCCTCCTCTTTATCTTGGAATCCTTGTTGTTCCTTTCTATGGATTGCTGCTGCTTGCCTATCTCTAGTCATCATGGGCATTGCAGAGGATGAAACGGCATAAGATTGAGTGGTCATACCTTCTTCTTGTGGAGAGACTGCAATCATGTGGATTGGAGCAGGACGGCTTTTGGGGCAGTCTTTGGTATAGTGATCCTTGGCCTCTGGACAATGTTGACAAGGAGGTGCATCTTCTGGAAGGGAACACCTATTTTGCATGTGGCCATACTCACCACAACGATAGCACATCAAAGGTCTACTATATCTAGGCTTCGCAAGCCGATTCTCCTCTCTATTAGGTGTATTTGAAGTACTAGCATAATATGAATCCAAAGTTTGAGGGTTACCTCTTTGTTGTGTACCCTTGAGGTAGTAGCAGTCTCTAGCTTCATGCCCATCCTTTCCACAAAATTGACAGCTTACCTTGTTGGGACAATTAGCATTGGAATGTCCATTGTTGTTACAGATTGTGCACCAAATCTGCCTCCTTATATCTTGAGTGGTCCGCAAATCTTCTAACTCACGACGAAGTTGGGCTACTTCATCATCAGTGCGACGCAGAGGTGGCATGACCTTCTCTTCTTGTTGATTTTGTTGCATTCTCAATGCCTCCAGTTCCTTCCTCAGTTGCCCAATAGGGTCTAGTTCTGCAACATAATTCGATTGTGTATCCCCTTCAAAATGTTGCCTTGCTTCTTCAATGCGTGATGCTGCTGCAACAAAAGCATTGAGGGTTGCATCCAATCTAAGAGACTCACGTAATTTTTGCTGAGATGACCTGGGCAGAGCTTTTTCTATCCATTTTTTAACCAAGAAGTCACCTGGAGCATTTGGAAGATGTGCAACAAGTGCTTTTGTTCTAGTGTGAAGTTCATGAAAGGATTCACCTTATCTTAGCCTTAGATTCTCGAGCTAGTCTAGAGCTCTTTCCGAGGAGTCACTAGGTCGAAATGTCTGTGAGAATGCCGTCTTCAGAGCCTCCCATGTAGCAAAATGGCCATCTGCATATTGATTGTACCATTTGTCAACAAGGCCTTCCAATGTGGATGGGAAGAGTACCAACATTGCATCCTCTCTGTTCTGTAGACCTCGTCCACGGCATAAGGAGATGAACCTCCTCACATGATCATCAGCATCCTCATAAGCTTGTCCCTTGAAGGTAGGGAACTTGATATTGATTCTGGAGAGTAAATGAGAGAGATCCTCCATGTGCACTGGTGTTTCTTCTGACGTATCTGAGGAGAAGTCTAATGTTCTAATATGCTTCTCCTTTGGTAGTGGTGTCGCACCAAATTCAATAGATAAATTCAAAGACGGTAGAGGGGAGGTAGGTTCACTAGTTGAAGATATAGCTGACTTCTTAAGGCTCCTTCGTATATGAAGACGCTCCTTATCTGCTCGCGTATGGGTCATGTACCTACTTGCAAATGCAATAGGGCAAAAATACTGAAAAAGAGGACTATTTACTATCGTCAGGGCCTCTCACAGAAATGCAAGTGTCCCACCGTGCATGCCAAACTGTAGAGGAGGTACTTGGGTATCTACTTTTAACAAGAACATGCAGCAAGCACTCCAGTACTTCAACTACTCAAGGGAGGTTCTCCTTAGGGAAATATACCCTTTAACACTTCTGTGAGCAAGTAGATATCAATGACTGCACAGAGTTGTGAATACTCAAGAAAGTATTAATGACAAAATGACAATAATGGAAGACCATCCACTCCTTAGTTCGAATGAGATGATTACAACATAGGCAAAGGAGATGCTCAAAAATTCATGCTCTAGGCTAACATGCCACTCTAGAACTAAACAACATCAATACAAGGGATTCTTCCAATCCGTATAATGGACACAACTAGATGCAGACTAGCACTGATCAATACAAAGTATGAAGAATTGCTCTAAGGGAAAGAGCACAAAATACCAATGACTCACACTAAATGACAAAACCAAGCCACTCTCTTCACACTATTGTGCTATTAGCCCTCCACTCGGAAGCCCACGCTCTGTATCCTTACCAGAGAGTGACTTCCTACAGTAGGCTTGAATCCACAAGGTGCAAAGAGAGGACCTTTGTACGTACGTATGTAAATGTATGTATCTGAATGTATATGTCCCAAATGAACACAAATCCCCTGCTTTTATAGGCTCCAATAGGCCAAGAGGGCCTTGCCGATTCCTCACGTCCACTGATCATGTGCCAGTTGATTACCCAAGATTGGAGGGGTAGATCAAATATTCCACTTGATTTGAATTGGTTCCTCAAAAATTGGCAGTCGTCATGAATGATTGGCGGCAATAGTCATTTTTCCACTTTCACTTTTACCACTTACACCTTTACTGTCACTTTTGAATGCAAGCTGAGACCCTCATTTTGTGCCACTCGTGATGTTTGAATGACCCTGAGAAGCACATCCTTCACCTAATTTTTGTAGTAGCTTTTGATCCTTCGTATTAAGTGAGCGGTGTGGGAGGTGAGATGTGGGGTGTTGAGAGAGATTATGGGGTTTGTGGAGGGTTGTGGAGGGGTGTGGAGTTGTGTGGAGTTGTGTGGGGTTTGTGGGGTTTGTGGGTTGGGTGGGAATAGGGGGTGAGTTATAGGGAGTTGTGGGGGTTTTTGGAGTGTGGTAAAAACTTGATACAAGATATCAAAGTTATTATTGCACCATTGGAAAGTACTCGTGGAGATCTTTCTAACGATATATAACACTGTAAGGTTTGGCTAAGAAATGATCCTCCAAATATCCATCCAAAACTACATGAGAGCCTTATGTGAGGTCGTGGGAAATTGTGGGATTTGTGGGGTGGTGTGGAGTGGTGGAGGGCTCTGGGGTGGTGGTGGTGTGGAGTGGTGGAGGGTTGTGGGGTGTTGTGGAGTGGTGGAGGGCAGTGGGGTGGTGGTGGTGTGGAGTGGTGGAGGGTTGTGGGGTGGTGTGGAGTGGTGGAGGGCTGAGGGGTGGTGTGGAGTGGTGGAGGGCTGTGGGGTGGTGTGGAGTGGTGGAGGGCTTGTGGGGTGGTGGTGGTGTGGAGTGGTGGAGGGCTCTGGAGTGGTGTGGAGTGGTGGAGGGCTGTGGGGTGGTGTGGAGTGGTGGAGGGCTGTGGGGTGGTGTGGAGTGGTGGAGGGCCATGGGGTGAGTGGTGGAGGGCTTGTGGGGTGGTGGTGGTGTGGAGTGGTGGAGGGCTATGGGGTGGTGGTGGTGTGGAGTGGTGGAGGGTTGTGGAGTTGTGGTGGTGTGGAGTGGTGGAGGGTTGTGGGGTGGTGTGGAGTGGTGGAGGGCTGTGGGGTGGTGGTGGTGTGGAGTGGTGGAGGGCTGTGGGGTGGTGTGGAGTGGTGGAGGGCTATGGGGTGGTGTTGGTGTGGAGTGGTGGAGGGCTGTGGGGTGGTGGTGGTGTGGTGGAGGGCTATGGGGTGGTGTGGAGTGGTGGAGGGCTGAGGGGTGGTGTGGAGTGGTGGAGGGCTATGGGGTGGTGTGGAGTGGTTGAGGGCCGTGGGGTGAGTGGTGGAGGGCTTGTGGGGTGGTGGTGGTGTGGAGTGGTGGAGGGCTGTGGGGTGGTGGTGTGGTGGAGGGCTGTGGGGTGGTGTGGAGTGGTGGAAGGTTGAGGGGTGGTGTGGAGTGGTGGAGGGCTCTGGGGTGGCGTGGAGTGGTGGAGGGCCGTGGAGTGAGTGGTGGAGGGCTTGTGGGGTGGTGGTGGTGTGGAGTGGTGGAGGGTTGTGGGGTGGTGGTGTGGAGTGGTGGAGGTTTGTGGGGTGGTGGTGGTGTGGAGCGGTGGAGGGTTGTGGGGTGGTGGTGGTGTGGTGGAGGGTTGTGGAGTGGTGTGGAGTGGTGGAGGGCTGAGGGGTGGTGTGGAGTGGTGGAGGGCTGTGGGGTGGTGTGGAGTGGTGGAGGGCCTTGGGGTGAGTTGTGGAGGGCTTGTCGGGTGGTGGTGGTGTGGAGTGGTGGAGGGCTCTGGTGTGGTGGTGGTGTGGAGTGGTGGAGGGTTGTGCGGTAGTGGTGGAGGGTTGTGGGGTGGTGTGGAGTGGTGGAGGGCTGTGGGGTGGTGTGGAGTGGTGGAGGGCTTTTGGAGCTGGAGGGGGTCGAGGTGATGGTGGGGGCCGCAGGGGTGGTGGGAAAAAAGGAGGGGACGGTGGGGTTGGAGGGGGTTGAGGTGATGGTGGGGCCGTGGGGGTGGTGGGGAAAAAAGGAGGGGACGGTGGGGTTGAAGGGGGTCGGGGTGATGGTGGGGGCCGCAGGGGTGGTGGGGGAAAAGATGTCATGAGGAAGGAGATAATGAAGAGAGCTCACACACACACTCGCACTCTCAAGGAGAAGCACACACATAGATTGAGGCAAGGAAGAATGATCTTCTGCTTCTTCTTCTATTACATAAAAGGAATGTACAAGGATGACCTAAAAATAAGAATACAACAAGTGCAATATATAAAGATCAGTACATACGGAAAAACCTAATATCCGCGAATGAGTGAGCTGGCAAGAAACAAATGTTCGATCACTCTCGGTTGATAAATCTAATAAAGCTCAATGAAGTATCCCTGACATATATCGGTATGACCACTATACATGTCAGAGAAACAAAAAACTGGTACGTGTCATCCTGGATCATCACATGTTGAGCTTGATATCTCAACACTCCCCCTCAAGCTCAACGCCATATCGTGTAATCCAAGCATCTCTCGAAACTTCTTTAACTTCTTAGCTGCAAGTGTTTTGGTGAAAATATCAGCAACCTGCTCATCTGTTCTCACATAAACAAGATCAATATCACCTGCTAATACCTTCTCTCTGATGAAGTGATAATGTACCTCGATATGCTTTGTTCTAGCATGGAAAATAGGGTTCCGTGCTAACTGTATGCTGCTAAGATTATCACAATAAATAGTGATAGGCTTTTGCACTTCCACACCTAAATCTACAAGTAACATCTCCAGCCATGATGCCTCACATGCTTCCATTGCAGCACCTCTATACTCAGCCTCTGTACTCGACAAAGCAACAGTGGGTTGCTTCTTGCTGCTCCATGTAATAGTTGCACCTCCAAGTGAGAAAAGAAAGCCACTAGTAGATCTTCTATTTGGAGTACTACCAGCCCAATCTGCATCGGTGTATCCATGAACCTGCAACTCAACACCAGCTTCATAAAACAATGCATAATCCAAAGTAGCACTCACATAACGTAGAGTGCACCTCAGAGCATCCAAATGTGGCTTCCTAGGAACCTGCATAAATTGACTTTCAAGTCCAACAGTATAACTTAGATCAGGCCTTGTAATTGTGAGATATATAAGACTGCCCACAATTTTCCTGTACATAGTAGCATTTTCCAATGCTTCACCTGATGTAGTATCCAATTTCAAATTCTAATCTAATGGCATAGAAACTGGCTTACAATCAGCCATACCATACTTTTGCAGCATATTCAAGGCATATTGCCTTTGCGACATCCATATACCTGTTTCTGTATGTATAAACTCAATGCCCAAGAAATAGCACAGCACACCAAGATCTTTCATATCAAATTCCTGCATAAGAAGTTTCTTTACCTCTTTGATGCTTTCTTCATTATCACCATCTACAATCACGTCATCAACATGAATAGCCACAATAGTGATGCCATCATCAGCCTTCCTTGCATATAGTGAGTGATCTGCATCACACATAGAGAACCCAATGCTGGTTAAGTAATCAGCAATCCTTGCATGCCATGCACAAGGGGCTTGCTTCAGCCCATACAAAGCCTTTTGCAACTTGCAAACATATTCTGGATGCTTTGAATCTTCATATCCTTGTGGCTGGTCCATATATACTTCTTCCTGTAACTCACCATGTAGGAAAGCATTCTTCACATCCATCTGATGCAAAGTCCATCCTTTTGCTGTAGCTAATGCAAAAAGTGTTCTGACAGTAGACATTTTAGCTACAGGGCTGAATGTTTCCTCATAATCAATGCCATATGTCTGTGCATAACCTTTAGCTACCAATCGTGCTTTATACTTGCTTATGCTACCATCAACATTATGCTTTACCTTGTAAACCCATTTGCAGCCTATGGATTTCTTTCCTTGTGGCAATGGAACCAGCTTCCATGTATTATTTCCATAAACTGTAGCCATCTCCTCATCCATAGCTTTTTCCCAATCAGCATTACCAATTGCATCTTCAAAACAAGAAGGTTCAGCATCTTGTATTACCTTTGTCATGTAGGCACAATGGCGAGCCATGTAACTATCATATGTCAATCGTTGCACTAAATTACGCATCCTCCCAGATCTTCTTGGTCCTCGGTCACTTCTTCTTCTATCATCTGCATGTGCCCTTCTTACTCCTAGAGTCTTCACAGAGGCCAATCCAAGTTCCTCATCAATACTCTTTTCTGAACCACTTGAATCTCCATCAACATCTTCAAAACCTGCACCTCTTTTACTACCAGCAGAAAGCTTTTCTTTACCTTTCTTGGATGTATTTGATGAATTTGCTGGACTGAAACTTCCACGCAATCTTCCACTCCATGGATTTGAGTTGGAACTATTGCTTGGTGATGCATCCGGTCCACTCAAAACGTGAGATTCTGCACTAGATTTTTCAGCATTTTCTTTGTCATTTGGTTCAAGATTCAGTCCTTCTTTGGCATCTGCATAGAAGCTTGACATTTCATCAAATACCACATCTCTGCTCACCTTCACCTGTTGTGTGAGTGGGTTATAACATTTGTACCCCTTTTGCTCAAGGGAATATCCAATGAAGACACATTTTTCTGCTTTCGGATCAAGCTTCGTCCTCAACTCATCTGGAACATGTACAAATGCAATACAGCCAAAAACTTTCACATGTGATAAGTTTGGCTTTTTACCTATAAACTTCTCTTCAAGTGTAACGTGATGTCCAGTAGCAGTCGGAGTTCTGTTCATGATGTATACAGCAGTATGCACAGCTTCTACCCAATAACAATGAGGCATATTCTTCTCAGCCATCAAGGCTCTTGCTATTTCTGCAATATGTCTATTTTTGCGTTCAGCAACACCATTCTGTCGTGGTGTGTACCTGCATGAAAACTAACGCCGAATTCCATGATTTTTTAGAAAACTGCTAAACTCATTTGACATGTATTCACCTCCTCCATCAGATCTTAATGTTTGAATGTACTTCCCTGTCTGCTTTTCCACTATAGCTTTAAAATTCTGGAAGTGAGTGAACACCTCGCTCTTCTCTTTCATGAAATATACCCATACTTTGCATGTATGATCATCAATGAAGGTAACGTAAAACCTGCAGCCGCCCATAGATGTGGTCTTTGCTGGACCCCAAACATCTGTATGTACTACTTCTAGTACATTCTCACTAACATGCTTGTCATGTGGAAATGATGCTCTTGACCGTTTACCAAATTGACATGCTGCACATACCTTTTGCATTTCTGCAACTTTGAAATTTGGTAGTCCATGGACAATCTCCTTTGACTGCATCATTTTGAGCCTTTGCAAGTTTCATGTCCAATCCGTTTGTGCCATATCTCTATATCTGCAATAACTCCTGCACCTTTTGCAAACATGGCTGCATTCATTTCAGGAATCTTCACATTTAAGGTGAACATCCTACCCACTTTGTTTCCTTTGGCAACCAATCGTCCATCCTGCTTGTACTCTTCTACATATAATCCATCAGCATTGAACCTGACTTGTAATCCCTGGTCAACCATTTGTCCAACAGAAACCAGATTCTTTGTTATATTTGGAACATGCAACACATCAGCAAGATGTTTAACCTTCCCGTCCTCCATAGACAATGCTATGTTTCCTGTATGCTCAATAGGATGCGATGTATTATCACCTGTTTCAACATATCCAGGAAGTGGCATTTTTTGCAAACTACTAAACCATTCTCCATGACTCGTCATGTGATTTGAAGCACCTGAATCAACATACCAGACATTATCATTCGATTTTGAAACACCAGCAGACATTGTATTCATCATGTGATGTTGAGCAATAAGCAGCTTCTCAGAATCATCTGCACTTGTGGATGCATAATTGTTTTGCTGCCTTCTGTTATTTTGATTCTTTAACCTGCAATCATGTTCAAAGTGTCTAGGTTTACCACAATTCTAGCATCCTTTACTATCATTACCTGAATCATTTCTTTGCCAATTTTTGCGACCTCTTTGGCTCCCCTTGCCTCGAAACTGTCCTCTTCCTCCTGCATGATTCTGTTGTTCACCTTGGTCTTGGTTACTGTTTCCTCTTCCACTTCCAAAACCTCTACCTCTGCCTCTTCCTCTGCTAGAGTAGAATACCTGCTCAGAACTCGGCTTTCCTTGGGAGTTTGAGTCCTCACCAAGATTCTTTTCTTCAATAATCAGCATAGATACCAGATCACCAAAATTTGAAATATTTTCCCTAGTCTGTATGGAAGTTTTGAACTACTTATATGCAGCTCCTAAACCATGAAGGCACACTTCCACCTTATCATCATCATCTATATTCATGCCAATAGATGCAAGTGACTCACATATGCCTTTGATTTTAAGAGTGTAGTCACTTACCAACATGCTCTTCTTTTCCAATGTATGCAGCTCGTTCTTGAGTTGCAATTTCCGTGCCTTTGTATTAGTCTCATACAATGTGACCAAGCTGTTCCAAGCCTCTTTTGGAGTCTTGGCATTCTGTATGTGTCCAATCATGCTATCCTGTATGCTAACAGATAGCCAATACATTACCTTTCGTGCTCCTTAATTCCATTCCTCATATGCTCTTAACTGATCTGCAGTCCGATTCCTTTCTGGTAACTGCGGAGCATTTTCATTCTCTCCTTCGATGTACTTCCAGTAGCCTTTTCCCATTAGGAAATTCGTCATTCTGAATCTCCAAGCATGGAAGTTGTTCTTGTCCAGCTTATCGCTCATAAGCTGACTCATTCCATCTGTGTTTGCCATTTCTGCAACAATTCACAACACTGCAAAACACTACAAGCAGCACTTCTGCTTGAACACTGTCGCATTATGACGTGACAGTTCGATCTCAGAAAAACACAGTTTTCATGTATCAACAGTACACGGAATCGCTTGAAATTCTAGATCTGGAATATATGAGTGTCGCCGAACACAACGCAAGTTACAGTTTCTGAAACTAACCTGATTTTTCTATGGGCCCCACATTACGGGCTCGAAATGGAGGCCGTTTGTGAAATCACGTTTTCTCCATGCCTTGCCACGTAGTCTTCACTGTCGCCTTCTCCACGAGCTCTCTACAGCCACACTGGCTCTGATACCATGTCACGAGGAAGGAGATAAGGAAGAGAGCTCACACACACACTCTCACTCTCAAGGAGAAGCACACACACAGATTGAGGCAAGGAAGAATGATCTTCTTCTTCTTCTTCTATTACATAAAAGGAATGTACAAGGATGACCTAAAAACAAGAATACAACAAGTGCAATATATAAAGATCAGTACATATGAAAAAACCTAATATCCGCGAATGAGTGAGCTGGCAAGAAACAAATGTGCCATCACTCTCGGTAGATAAATCTAATAAAGCTCAATGAAGTATCCCTGACATATATCGGTATGACCACTATACATGTCAAAGAAACGAAAAACTGGTACGTGTCATCTTGGATCATCACATGTTGAGCTTGATATCTCAAAAAAGAGGAGGGCTGGTGGAGTTGGAGGGGGTCGAGGTGATGGTGGGGGCCGCGAGGGTGGTGGGGGAAAAGAGGAGGGGACAGTGGGGTTGGAGGGGTTCGGGGTGAGGGTGGGTCCGGAGGGGTGGTGGGGGAAAAGAGGAGGGCTGGTGGAGTTGGAGGGGGTCGAGGTGATGGTGGGGGCCGCAGGGGTGGTGGGGGAAAAGAGGAGGGGATGGTGGGGTTGGAGGGGTCGAGGGGATGGTGGGGGCCGCGGGGGTGGTGGGGGAAAAGAGGAGGGGACGGTGGGGTTGGAGGGGGTCGGGGAAGAGAGAGTGAGGGAAACTCCACGATACAATAACTTATGCCAATAAATCAAGAATGAGCTAATTAACCAAGTATGGGCTTGGTTTTAATTGCACGAACACCTCTTCCTCTACCATAGTAGAATACCTACTCAAAATTAGGTATCCCTTGGGAGCTGGAGTCCTCATCAAGATTCTTTTCTTCCATTATCAGCATGGATACCAGATCAGCAAAATTGAATTATTTTCCTTGGTCTGAATAGAAGTTCTAAATTGCTTATATGTAGTTACTAAACCATGAAGCCACACTTCCACCTTATCATTGTCATCATCTACATTGAAACAATAGATGCAAGTGACTTACCAACATGCTCTTTTTCTCCCATGTATGTAGCTCCTCCTTGATTTGCAATTTTTGTGCCTTTGTATTGGTCTCATACAATGTGGCCAAACTGTTCCAAGCTTCTTTTGGTGTTTTGGCATCATGTATGTGCCCAATCATGCTATCTTGTATGCTAATAGACAACCAAGACATTACCCTCCATGGCCCATGATTCAACTCTTTATATGCTCTTAACTAGTCTATAGTCCAATTTCTCTCTAGTAAATACAGAGCATTTTTGTTCTCTCCGATGTACTTCCAGTAGCCTTTTCCCATCAAGTAATTCCTATTTCTGAATATCCAATCATGAAGGTTGTTGTTGTCCAATGTATCACTCATAGGTTGACTCATTCCATCAACATTTTTCCATTTCTATAGCAATTCACAAAAGTGCAAAAAGACTAGAAGTAGTACCTCTACTTGAACACTCTCACACTATGACATGATAGTTTCATCTTAGAAAAACACAGTTTTTCTATATCATTAGTACACAAAATCAGTTGAAATTTTGGATTTGGGATAATCCATTGTTGTCGAATAGAACCCAAGTTATAATTTTTCAAATTGACTTGGTGTTTCCATGGGCCCTACCTTGTGGGCTAAAAATCGAGTTTGTGATGGCTCCAAAACAGAAATCTAAGAAAAACAAGTGACCCTAAATGGATAAATCACAAAAATATTTGGGCACCTTCAATCTTAACACCAAATTTTGTATCGATCTAAGGTCATTTTTTAAGTGTGCTTTCTCCATGCCTTCTTGCATACTCTTCATTGTCAGCCTTCTCCATGCACTCTCTATAGCCAGAGTGGCTCTGATACCATGCCCAGAGAAACGAGATAAGGAAGAGAGCTCACTCACACACTCTCACACTCAAAGAGGACCACACACAAATTGAGGCAAGGAAGATTGATCCTCTTCTTCTTCTTCTTCTTCTTCTATTGCATAGAATGAATATACAAGAATGACCTAAAACAATAATACAACAAGTGCAATATATAAAGAATTGTACATAAGGGAAATCATAATTTTCATGAATGAGTGAGTTGGCTGGAAACAAATATTCCATCACTCTTGGTAGATAAATATAGTAAACTCATGAAAGTATTCTTGACATATACTGGTGTGACCACTATGTATGTCAAAGAAAAGAAAAAGTGATATGTGTCATTCTCAATCTTCACATGTTGAGCTTGATATCTCAAACAATAATAGCTCTCTCCCACTTTCTATCCTTTAGAACTTCACATTCATCAAGCTTGATAACAAACCTCAGAATACCATTTCATTAAGATATTGAAACATCACAAAATGCCACCGTTGTGCATTGTAAAAGTGTCAAATTCACAAAACATGTTATTCTGCTCATAAAATGCATTTGGCTTTGGTATTCTTCTTTAATGTGGAAGTAGGTTCCTATATGCTCTACAACATCATCATTGAAAGATGGTTTAAGCCTCCAAACTTTAGTTAGACTTGGTAAGAGAACACATTTAAATCCTTCAGCTCTAAGATGCAAAGAAAACACCTTATAAACTGAAGTATATCCTCTTTTACCCAAGGTTTTAGTATCCATTACAACTTAGATCTCCTCCATGTCAATCTGGGAATGATCAAGACAATCTTTCAGAGTATGTAAACTCAATGTAATAAAGTAAGTCTATGATCCAAGGGTCTGGCCGGTTCAGACAGATCTGAAATTGGACACCGTTTGGTCATCCGTGTGTATGACCAAAGATCTCGAGTTTAGACTTACTAGGAGGTCTTGTGCTCTTGTGAACAAGTGATCCACTTAGCTTAGTGGTTAAGTCTCAAGGATGTGAAGGACGAGGTCTTGGGTTCAATCCCCATGAGGTACATGGGAAGAGTATTTTGCCCAAAGAGCTCTAGAACCTTCTAGAAGCATCCACTGGACACTTGGCGCACATGTAGTTACATGGCTGACACTTGGATGATTAGTATCCACCTGCCCAAGAAGGCAGTCCCCTAGAGAAAGCTATATATAGAGGCATTTGGTTGGGAGGAGAGTCATCTCTCTAGCATGTGGTGGTCGTAATCCTTGTTCTCTTGCATTGGTATCAGAGCTCAAGGTTGAGCTTCCATGGAGACCTTGATAGGCTCACCATCATCTTGCTCATCATTTTTGCTCGCGGATGTCTTGATCTCTTTTGAATCTCTACACGCGGTTGTCTTCAATAACGACCCGAAGTTATCTTAGCAGTCGATGGCCTTGAGTAGCAAAAGGCTAGCAATTGTATTTGCCGTCAGCCCGCAACGGAATCGAACTCAGAACCTCTTACTTGGAGAGTTCTGGCCTATCCACGAAGCCAAGTCGGCGTTCGTGAAAACCGTTCCACAACTTATATTATTCGTTGCACGCGCTGAAGAAGACTACGGTAAGGAGCAAAAAAGGGAACTAAATCATACTCCTCACGTTGCTCCGTCAGGGATTCGAACCCAGGCGGCAAGCTTGGGAACTCTTCGAAGTACCCAAGGCGCTCAGAGTTTTTGTTGGTCCATATTTGCAGACTATATTATGACTGCTTTTTTAGCGCTGGAGAAGGCAGGAGCAAAAGATAGTGATTATTTCTACTGTGTGGCCGAGCGTGATCGAACCCAGAATCTCTAATTCTCAGTGATTCCGCCTATCCACAAGGTCCAGACGTTCACGCAAGCATCGTGGAGAACGTATCTAGTAATGGACAGTATGCGCTGAAGCAGAAGCACTCAAACGGGAGCTAAAAAGTATTTTATCTCCATTGTGATCGCGGATTTGAACACTGTACCTCCCCGTCCGAGGACGCTCTCTTAACCACAGCGCAAATTCGTGTTCGTGGCATAGAAAGCAAAGCAATAGCACCTGTCTATACTCTTTCAGTGCTGAAGTAGACGCTGTCAAAAAGTTCCAATTCATCAGGTGGGCGCCGGGAATCAATCCCGCGACCTTGCAGAGAACCACAGAGCCTTATCCACTGAAGTAAAGATCTGTGGTGGTCCAAGCTGCAAAAAACTAAAAGTTCCAGCAAAGTTCAACAGAATTGGAGCTGTGGAGTGAAGATCCGGAGGCCTAAGTTAGTCGATCTCGAGGGACCAAGTCATCCAAGACTATTTCTTGATGAGGAAGCTTCAAGAATGGTGAATAGCTCCTCGCAAGGATCAAGAGGATGAATCACTCTTCCAAAGGATCAAGGGATGGACGAAGCTTTGATCAAAGCTAAGTATTTTCCAGTTTCTGCTTGGCCTTAATGCTTGATTTATCTTGTTTTCATTATTCTACACTTAATCATAGATGCACATTGAAATAGCCAAGATTTCAATTGATTAAGTCTAGATTAGAATAATGAATTAATCCATTTCTTATTTCAAGCATTAGTTTGCATTAAGGAAAGACTTGATTTCAAAAAGATCCTTGTGCATCAAAGAATGTATTTTGGTAGTTTAAATACATATTTCCTTTCCATTGAGTAAGTTTTCTATTGCACTTCAAGGGTATGTTTTTATATCATAGTGCATTAGGACAAAGGAAAGGATATTCATGCATCAGGATTGCATGATATACATTCTTAGTACAAGGAAAAAATCGTGCATCAAGTTTATGCATGATTATTGTATTATTTTTTGGGCATGCAAAGAACATGCATGCATACGCATGTGAACATATGCTTTTGCATGTAGATACATGCATTTGCATGGAAGAATGGAATGCTGTTTGCAAGTAGATATGAGAATGTACTCTCTTAGTATTTAGCTTACTTTATAAAGCTCGCAGTTTGACATTAGGGAAGACCAAGGACTAGTTAGTTGCAAAGACATACTAGTTCTACTTTGCAACTCAAGTAATTAGTCGATTTCTTCCCAAGTCGATATTCTACTATCAAAGATAAATACTTAATGACAATTAAGTATGATAGATGTCTTGCTAGGTATAAGTAAGCACTAGGAGAAAGTTAAGTAATAAATTTTCTTGATAACCAAGAAAATTTAATTACTTGCAAACTCTTTTGTGATGTATGATGACTCTAAGTCCTGGATGTACTTAGAAAGTCATGCGGATAAAGCTTTAGTTGATTAGTTATATATTTTATGTAACTTCTCAAGCATCCCAAGGATTGGATGAGAACATCAACTATATTTCCAAAGTTCCATGAGCACTCTTCTATTTAGAAGATTTCGAAAGTTTTAAAGAAGTTTCTTGTGGTTTCAAGATTTATATCTCATGATGAAACCTCGGTAAGTGACTTTTTGGAATAGAGATACGAAATAGTCAAGCCTTCTATTTCATGTGAGATCATTCTCCTACCATGTTTAAGATGAATTTATTTTTGGGAAGGTAGATGTTCCAAGTAGAGGATCTTAATTGATTCATGAACTCTTCCCAAAATACATGTAAATTCATATTATATGATAGGTCCAAGGAATGATGCAGGCAAAACCTCTTTAGGATATAAATGTTTTGCCAAGATATAAAGGTATCAATCTTTTATAAATTTTTATTTGATTTCATCTCAAGGAGTGATGAAAATCAAAGGTTAAACCTCAACATCAATTGATCCTTGATATCAATAAAAGGATGTTAGGTTCTATAATTGCACCTCTAGTAAATGATGCAACTAGCTAAGCAATCTTTAGGAAATAATATAAGTTCCTAAAGACTTGAAGCAAGTATGAACTTTTCATTTAGGAGTAGAAAGTTCCAAGAAATGGATCTTAAATCCATGAACTTCTCCTAAACAAGTTATAAAGTTCAAAGTGTTCATAGTTGCATTACTATTGGATCAATCATCAATAGATGCTTGGACTCTAAACATAAATTTGATTAGTGAAATATGTTTAAAGGACTCTAGTAACATCTGAAGATTGACCAATAATAATGAGTCTTGTATCAAACTCAAGAATAGAAGTCGATATCACATAAACGAAAAGTCAACTTAAACTTTCATACTGGCAAATGTGATATTTCGTCTCTAGTTTGATACTCAGGAAATAAATACAATTGAATCAGTAAATTTTTGGATATCATTTGAAAGAATTTCTTTTAAATGTTCTTTTTGCAAAAGATTCCAAGATGAATCATTTGCTCAAGTTATTTGATTCCCTAGAAGGAATCTCAAGTCTTTGAAGAAATGGCATTCTTTCAAGTTTTGAGAATGAAATTCTTCATACTATAAGTAGTTCCCTACACGTCCCAAACCACTAGAAGTGGTATTTCAAGTCCTATTTGTGATATAACCTAAAGGTATATCAAAGATTCTTAGCTTTGGAATCTGAGAGGCATAAGTGTATGCTTGGACTTGAGAAAGATCTCTAAAAATCCTACAGGTAAGCAAAGAAGCTTAAAGATAGTTTAAGAGATCTTAAAGATAAAGACTATAAGTCTTTATTTTTATCGCAAGATCAACCAGACTTGATCAAACTTGGCCATGATTGTCCAAGTAATGTGCGATTGAACTACTTTGTAGATTGCCCAAGTATTGGCAATAAAATTCCTTTTGGGAATTATTCACTCAAGTTCCATTTATCCAATGGAAAATTGTGAAAAACAAAGTAAGCTGTTCTAAGTCTGAACAGAGTGAAGGAATTCCAAGAATATAGTCTGCAACCGTGAAAATGGTAATTAAGTCTGTGGAAGGTAAAACATAAGTGTTTACCTATCCTTAAAGGGATTTTGGTACAAATCCAGAAAGCATGAGCGGATGCTTAAGACTTAAGCAGTAAAGAGATTCCTAAATAAAGTCCCCGGGGTAGGTACCTAAAGCAACAGTAAAGAAAGGAATCTAAAGACAAGAAGTCAAAAGCTCTTGTCGCTACAAAATTGGTCAAGGGTAAACCAATTGAACTTGAATTCGAGAAAATTCAAGAACTTGGAATTCTGATTGATATTCTGTCAAGAGGTTTTCAAGTTTCCAAGGCAAAGCACATGATTCTGAGGTGATCATGCGAAGGAATCAAAACCTAGGAAAATCTAGTTAGAGGTAATGCCTGAAACTTCCAATTCTTGTAAAGGAATTGAAGAAATAAGGTACTCTATCAAGAGATGTTTAGACTTTAGGATAAGAATCACCCACACATTAATGTGAATATAAAATAGGGTGGTATGGGACACCAGATTTTATACTCAGATTGATGTAGGAAAGATGGAATGGGACATCGGACCGTGGGATGATGATTATCTTTTAGTCCTAGTTTGGATTTTGAAGTTAGGTTCCATCCTCAAGGGAATTAAGACTTCAAGAAAAGTTTAATTCGTAAAGGATGAAAGTAGTATCTTACGATACTTCTAGGTAACTTCAAGATCAAGGAAACTGAAGATATCAAGTAAGTAACTTCCAAGATCTTCATAGAACACTTCAAGTTTAAGTGTTATTGATCAGAAATATTTGATAAATTTCTGAAAGAAGTTGGACTTTTACTTTGAGTTGATCTTTTCAACTAAAGATTCAATTGACTAAGTCAAGCATCAAGTTCCTAGTGTAACTTGATAAAATTCACTCTTTTAGACTCAAAGAAATGCACAAGAATTGCATTCACGGAGTCAAAAAGATTGAATGTGAACTGAACTTAGTCTCAAGTGAAGCATTATTTGAATACAAAACTCATCAGCATAACCTCAGTGGGTCGACACACTGATGTTGGTTACCACACTAGTATCTTGTGGTTGGATGATGTTTTTTTATTTGCTTTGAATCTTTTTGAGAAGCTAGCTTATTTCTCTTAAAGATAAAGTCAATGCTTCAATATCTTATTGAAATAGATCGTTGAGAAGTTAAAGTCCTGAGTCAACTAGACTTTGACTCATAGCAAGTTTATGTATGTGCGAAGTTTGAATTGGTTGTACAAAGTCTTAGTTATCTCTTTCCGCTTTCCAAATCTTTTGGAATTGACTCAGATATGGTATCTGATTCCTTTTGCAAAAGACCAGGGATAGCCGGTTAGAATTAGATAACTAACTTGAACATCCTAGATAGATGTTATGTACAAGAACCTTTTCAATCTTCAAAAGATGATAAGTCTAAGTAGACTTATTCATTTGATTTTGCTTCAAGTTATAGCATAAATAATTTCCTAGAGTCCAGTATACTCTAGAATAAAGAAGTTAGGAATTGCTCATTAGATTGACAATTCCCAAGAACTTTCAGTTAAAAGTCTTTGAGAAAAGTGTCCTAAGTTGGACAATTTTTATTTTGAATTTGAATTGGTGAAGTTAGTATGGTTGATTCCACCGGAATGGTAAACTTTCTCCTACAGTTTACATAGGATTTTTTCAACTCATTGGGACAGAATAGTCCTCTAGTCGGGTGAAAAATCAAGTAACTGTTGGATCAAAGTAAACCATTGAATAAACATCTAAAGTTAGATGTATGGAACAATCAAACTTTAAGTTCTCCAAAACAAATTCAAGTGAATCAAGAATTCTTAAAGTCTTGCAAGGGATAAGAATCTCACCTTCATTACTAAGTCCATGCACCAGACATGCCCAGAAATGGACTAGTAATTTGAATCCACCTAATTCACATGTTTGTGCCTAGATCGCACATCCAGAAACTGTGAATTAGCGAGGGATATCTGTTTAGATCCACCTTTATTATTCATTCACTATTTTGTACTTTGACTAGTTTATCAAAGTGCAAAGCGAGATAGTGTTTAGAATCATTTGGGCAAGGATGCCACCACAGAGATGAGACATGTTCTTCCAGTTCTAGAACATGACCATGTTCTTCCAGTTTTAGAACATGAGGCTCGGGGGTTGCCTACAGTATGTATATAGCTCTATTTTCGAGGACGAAAATCTTTTCCAAGGGGGGAAGAATGTAATAAAGTAAGTCTATGATCCAAGGGTCTGGCCGGTTCAGACAGATCTGAAATCGGACACCGTTTGGTCATCCGTGTGTATGACCAAAGATCTCGAGTTTAGACTTACTAGGAGGTCTTGTGCTCTTGTGAACAAGTGATCCACTTAGCTTAGTGGTTAAGTCTCAAGGATGTGAAGGACGAGGTCTTGGGTTCAATCCCCATGAGGTACATGGGAAGAGTATTTTGCCCAAAGAGCTCTAGAACCTTCTAGAAGCATCCACTGGACACTTGGCGCACATGTAATTACATGGCTGACACTTGGATGATTAGTATCCACCTGCCCAAGAAGGCAGTCCCCTGGAGAAAGCTATATATAGAGGCATTTGGCTGGGAGGAGAGTCATCTCTCTAGCATGTGGTGGTCGTATTCCTTGTTCTCTTGCACTCAGTCCCTTGAATCTCTCAAGATTTCGTAAGCCATCCAAAGGTGAACCCTTGAGAAGGGGCTTCACATGTTCTATGTAAAGCAAAGAACATCATGATGCAAGATCTCTTCTATGAAAAAGGATGGATTTTCTTGCTATAATATGAATCAAAAGGTATCAGGGATAAGAATTTAAATTTCTTGTTTTAGAAAGCCAAAAGCATTTGAATTTAAGACAACACTTCCCCCACCACATCTTGAAAACAAATCCCATAACAACTTCTAAAATGTAACATGAGTAAGTTTTCATATTTGAAAACATACATCATTTTTTTGAAACACATTCATATATGGTATTTGTTTGTGTAATCTCACAGCTCAAACACTTATTTTTGTAAATTGAACGCTTCTCTTACTTCCTTCAGTTCAGAGTTTTCAATTTGATATCTCCAATCATTGTTTTGTTCCTTCATAGATTTTTCACTTTTTTCTTTGCCTAGATGATGTTCATCTCCTCAAGCCCAATTTTCCAAGAAACAAAGATGGAGAGAATGGCTTCAAAAAATATTTTCAAAAGAAAATCTTTATTTTGGAGAGAGTTACATGGAGATGTAAATAGGCTAGTCATGCCCGATTATTATAATATTTATAATTTTGCTCTGCAGTGCACAAAACAACAAGATAATATCAGTCTATGAATTAAAAAAAAGTTTATTAGAAAGGTATGAAGAAATTGTTAGTATGTGCCCAATGTCTACCCCTCATGATTGTATGTAGTAATGCACATTTTATAAGGCCCCCATTATGAGGAGGATTTAAGCATGCATTACCCAATTGATGATAATCCCAACTTGCATGTTGGATGAAGGTCAAATTGGACCATGTAAGGTATTATAAGGAAAGGGAGTTACCAAGGTTCCAAATTGTGGGGTCTTGGGAAGCAGGGAGTAGCCCTAGTAGGTGATCAAAGGGGGCCAACAGACCCTTGCCTGGGGGGCCCAAGGGGAAATGGTCCCCCTAGTGGGGGCAACACCCTTGGCATGAAGATAAAGGAAATATTCCCTATCAAAGAAAAAAATCATTCATATTTGTTAGGATGGTTGAATGCACCTAAGCTACGTTTGGGGATGATTCAAGCACTGGTCACCCATGTTCTACACCCCATATATAACTATCTGCGAAAGGCCACATCTCTCCATTGGCCTATATATACATGACCTCTACACTACCTAAATATCAAATTGAGCCACCATACTCTAACTTGTAACTATATATTTGGAGTTGTCTAGATCACCATTTAAGCTTTACCTTGAGAGTGCACGGGTGGATATCACCATCATCTTTGTACTTGCTCTTAGTAGCAATTTCTAAAATTCTGGTATATCAATGATCATGTCTAGTATTGCTCATGTGTTCTCTTGCATAACTACTTTCTTACATGTTATTCGACCTATAATGTTTGTATAGCTTGTGAAATATAACTATTTCAACTTACTAGTAGATTAGAATATTACTAGATTATCTGAGTGATTATCTGATGGCTTCATCATCAAACATTGGTCTTGGTGCTTCACACAATGGTAATTCGACACCTATTTAAATTTATCTACCTTCATTCACTAAATGGAAGCTAGGTGGAACCAGCTATATAGTTGGTTTTATTATAACACTTGAAGAGCTGGATCAAAGATGATGGATTAGTAAAAACCCTTAACAATCACGTATGACCAACGTCCCTTACATTGGAAGAGTTTTCTGCTATGCTCTTAAAAGATGAGATGTGGTTGAAGAATCAACAAGGTGCAAATGATGTTACATTCTCAGCTAGTAAAAGAGGAAAAGGCTCCTCATATGGATCAAAGAACAAGACAAAGAAGAAAACCTTCATGGAAAGTTTCTTCTATTCTGAAAAGAAAGCTCATGCCATGAAGGATTGTTGAAAGAAGCAAGCTGATGAACGAAATGCGACTGTGAAATCATCTTGGAAGAACAAAGAGTCAACAAACAACATAGAGCTGGAACTATTGGTAGCTATTGAAGAGGTATGCATATCCACTCATGCTCGTGTTGATGAACCATGTATTTTAGATAATGGACCTTCTCGCCATATGGATAGCAAAAGGGATTGGTATAGTGCCCTAGTGCCTCTATGGGAATCCATCAATGTAATGGTGGGAAATGACTGCAAGTGTCGAGCTAAAGGGATATGAACCATCTATTTGATCACTTCTCTAGGTGTTGAGAAGAAGTTATATGACATTCTCTATGTACCTACACTTAAAAAAAAAATTGTTGTGAGTTTCTACAATAAGAGATCATGAAATCAAAGTTCACTTAATCAAGCATGGTACAAAAAGCACTGATTCATAAGGTAATGTAGTAGTAAAAGGCATAAGATGTGATAATTTGTGATTTTATTGCCTTAGCTACTACAAGAGATAAAGATGTAAGCAAGTTATGGCATCAATGATTTAGCCATGTCAGATTTGCACATTTGAAGGAGATGCAAAGAATAGGGATTGTCGTTCATTTGCTTCTGATTCTAGAGTTGGAGGAATCTTGTGAATCTTGCATGATGGGCAAGCATCAAAGAAAGGAATTTCCATGAGAAACTAGCAATTGAGCTCAGGCTCCTCTAGAGTTAGTACATGCTGATCTCTGTTGTAAAATGTCAACAATACTTTAGGAGGATCTTTGTACTTTCTATTGTTAGTCCATGATCAGAGTAGAAAGACGTGGGTTTTATTTCATTTGAGAGAAGGCTGATGCTTTTGAAGAATCTCAAATGTGGCATAAGGATGTAGAAAGTGAATCAAGAAAGAAATTGAAGAAATTCAAAATAGAAAGAGGAGAGGAATTCTTATCAACAAGATTGAATAACTACTATAAGGAGCATGGTGTATAAAGGCAACTTACCACAACACATACACCTCAAAAAAATGGTGTTTTTGAGCAAAGGAACATGACACTAGTAGAAATGGCTCACTATATGTTAAAGCTGCAAGACATGCCAGATTCATTCTAGGCAAAAGCAGTCAATAGAGTAGTCTACATTCTCAATAGAAGATACAAGAAAGCACAAAAGGGGATGAGTCCTCAAAAAACATATTCTAGTAAAAAAAAACCTTTAGTTTTGTATTCAAAAAGCAAAATTTTGTCCTCCTAGGATATAGTGAAGATTCAACACCATACAAGTCATGGGCTCCTAAGGCAATGAAGATATTTGTCAGCCAAGATTTTGTGTTTGATGAATGACCACACCTAGTAAAAATTGAAGTTAAATCTACTATCTTATCAATCAGAGAAATAGCTCATATTGTGCCTATCAAAAGACAAGTCAAAGTTGAGGAGGAGGACACATCTAATAAAATTTCATCATAAAAACCCAACCAATTGTAGTTGCATAGCATAAGCCGCTAGCAAAGTAGGCCCAATAGGTCTTTGATTCTCACAATTCACACCTAGATGTATGAGAATCATCCTCAAAGTGATTATCTTGATCAAAGAGAATAGAGGAGCAAAGAAGAGCCTGATAACACATTGTTAACATGGTGTCATGGACAAAGGAAACCATCCAAAACCTCAAATTCCATGTGACTTTAAATATCTTTAGATTGATTTAGAATTTGGAGAAACTAATGCTTCCATTGTGTTTGAAACATGCCAAAACCCTAAGACCAACTATCTTCTTGCTTGATTTTGATATCTAGAGGTCATGTCTTAAAATGATGCCATCATCAATGACATCACCAATTCATAACCACCATTAAACTACCCTTGAAAACCTATATAAGGAGGGGTTGGCCACATACATACTCAGTCTTGCCAGCTCCTAAGAAAATTGAGAAAATCCTTGATCATTAACCACCTTCATGTGTTTGAGATGTATAATGCTTTTTAGGATTTGCAAATTTCTATAGGATATTCATAAGAGATTACTCCAGGATAGTGTCACTACTCACAAAACTTATAGGAAATACAAAATTTGGGTGGATGAAAGAAGGAAAAGAAGCCTTTCAGACCTTGAAATCAATATTCACTAGTGCTTAAATTCTAGTTCATCCTGATCCTACCAAGACTTTCTTCTTAAATATAGATGGATCAGACTTTGCCTTAGGGGCCATTCTATCCCAACATGGAAATGATGGACACCTACATCAAGTTGCATATCACTAAAGGAAATTCTCCCCTCGATAGATTAGTTATGAAATCTATGATAAAGAACTTCTTGCAATAGTGGATGCATTTGATAACTAGCATGATCATCTAGAAGGACCAGCCCACAAAGTTACAATGTATACACATCATCAAAATTTGGAGTATTTTATGACCACTTGCATCCTCAATAGAGGGCAATCTTGCTGGAGGAACTTTTTATCCAAGTTCAACTTAGTCATCACATATCTTCCATGAGACCAGAAATGTTAGTGAGAGGTATTGCCAAGAAGATCTTACTTTGCACAAAAGAACGGTGAAGAGGCCTTTGAACAACAAGAGAGTGTATTACTCAAGTGTGGACAACTCTAGTTAGGAGCTATCTCTTGAAGCCACCATGAAGATTCAACTTTCACTCATTTGATTCATGAGACTCTACCACATGATGAATTGTTTTGTAATGTCAAGCACATAATTCAAGAAGGAAAAGTTCAAGAAGTAAATGAATTCCAAGAAAAGGATGGGTTACTATTCTATAGGAACCCATTGTATGTCCCTCTAGAAAAGCCTAGGATCCAAGTACTTCAGTAATATCATGACAATCTTGAGGTCGGATAGTTTGGAGTAAATAAAATAATAGAACCCATATCAAGGCATTTTTGGTAGCCTCAAATGTCGAAGGAGTTCAAAGAATACATCCAAACATGTGACACTTGCAATAGATCTAAGCTACCATCACGTAAACCTCATGGGCTCTTGCAATCTTTACCTGTTTGAGAAAGGCCATGGGCTTCATTATCTATGGACTTCATCACAGATCTACAAAATTCGAATAAGTATGATGTCATTCGTGTTATAATGGATATATATACAAAGATGGCACACTTCATTCCAACTACGAAGGCAATCATAGGTGCAACCATTGCTAGATGTTTTCTCAAATACATCTTTAGGCCTCATGGATTTCTTGATAATATTGTGAGTGATCGAGGTCCGGTGTTCATATCAAACTTTTGGAATAGTCTTTGCAAGTTCCTTGGTGTTCAAGTCAAACTCTCTATAATGAATCATGTGATTGGTTTGAGCATTTACCCTTTGCACAATTTTCCTATAACAATAGTTTTTATAGGTGTACCAAGCAGACTCACTTCTTTGCAAATTAAAATTATGAACAACACTCAAATTATGTCAAGAACCCAACTGCGAAAGATAAGGCCTAGTACCATGGATATTCACAAAGAACTCAAGGAATATATCCTCCTCAAGATTAACATTAGTACTATGTAGATCAGCAGGTGTTCAAAATCCATCCTATCATCTTGAGGATAAAGTGTGGTTACTTAGAAATAATTTGCAGACTTCAAGGCTTTGTGCAAAGCTAGACCATTAGAGATTCGGTCCATTCAAGCATCTTGGTCGAAATAAATCTACTCACTTTCAAGATCTAGTTACGAAGTACCATAAGAATACATCCAGTTTTCCATGTGTCCATGTTGGAACAATATCAAATTTCACCATTGAGGGGGGCAAGACCTAGTCCTTCACCACCTATTGAGATTCATGACCATGAAGAATTCGAAGTTGAGCATGTCTTAAATTTAAGTATATCCCGAGGAATATTGGAGTAACGTATTCATTGGGAAGGGTATGACATCAGTGATTGCACTTTGGAACCTGCAAATAACCTTTATAGAGCACCAATCAAAGTTTGAGAATTTCAAAAGCAACATTTAATGAAGTCGAGACTAAAGAACATGATCGCTCCTTGTGGAACTCGTTGCTTGAGGGGTAGGTGATGTCATGGAAAAAGTAAACCATCATGAACCTTATGTTCCATGTGACTTTCTATATCTCATGATTGGTTTAGAATTTGGAGAAGCTAATCCTTCCATTGTGTCTGAAACATGCCATAACCCTAACAATTGTCTTCTTGATTGAGCCTTATATCCATAGGACATGTTTTGAGTTGATAACATCATCAATGACATCATCAATTCCTAACTACCATTGATGAACCACCCTTGAAAACCTATATAAGGAGACATTGGACATATACATACTCAATCTTGCCAATGCTAGACTTGGGAGCTCAAGGAGTTGTGACCACTAAGTACTTTCAAGTCCTAGTATGAGTTCTAGTCTTTCTCTTTACTCTTTTCTTTTCTAATCTTGTATCTTGGACATTCTCTCTTGTCCTAGTTCATCTCCTTGAAGGGAGTTCTTGTAATCTAGAGATCTTGCTTCATATCGACAGTCTTGGGTTGTGGGATCTTCTATATCATCACTAGTTGAGTTATCTATACTGGTAAGTCCCAAGTTATGGGACTTATTGTATTAATTACATATTCGGGTATTGTGCCCTAGGTGGGTGATGTTCTAATTGAAAGTGTATTTACGAAATCTTCTCTAGTCTAGTCAAAGGGCACAATCTAGTGCTCCCCTAACACATGGTTGTAATGGCAGATATCATGGGCTTAGTAAAGGAACCCACCACCATTGATGAATCCCTTGATGATCCACGTTGGAGAATGGCAATGGAACTTGAGTATGATAGTATACTAAAAAATGATACTTGGGAGCGACCTGTTTCCAAAGAAGAAGGTAATCGATACTAAATCAATTTGGAAAGCTAAGTATAAAGGAGATGCACATTATAAACATATAAGGCAAGATCAATTGCACATGGTTTTTTCACAAATTGAAGGTTTTCATTTCAAGAAACCTTCACACCAATAGATGCATGAAAACTATTCAAAAAATGCTTGCAGTAGATGTCAAATCTGAAATTTTGAATGATCACCTCAAGGGGGAGATATATGTATCTCAACCACCAATTTTTGAGGTGCCCAACTCAGAAAATAAAGTTTTAGTTTGAAGAAAGCTTTGTATGGCCTTAAGCAAGCACCACCAGCTTGGTATCAATGGATAGATAATATTTTCAAAAATATAGGTCTTGGATGGACTACTTTTGATGCTAACTTGTATGTAATGGAAAAGGATAGCAAGCTAGTAGTTGTTATTGTATATGCAGATGATATGATCATTAGAGGAGATCATGAAGAAATCAATGAGACTTGAATGAGCTTGGGAACTTAATTTGAAATGAAAAACTTAGGCCTACTCCATTTATGTCTAGTAATTGAAGTATGGAAAATAAATAATGTCATTTTCATCTCACAAAAAAAGTATGCCAAAGATATTTTTATGGCATTTGCAATGATGGACCTTAAACCAACTAGAACACCTTGGAGGTAAATCATAAACTATCTATGGATGATGATGTGCCTAATGTAGATGATATGAAGTATTGGAAGCTCATTGAAAGTCTTAGTTTTCTATGGACCACTAGACTAGACATCTGCTTTGTTGTTGGAGTGTTAACAAAGTTTTCCAACAAACCTAAGGAGAGTCATTGAAATGTTGGAATGTGAATTCTAATGTACATTGCAAGGACCTTAGATTTTGGCATTGCTTCAAGAATATTTTCTTGGGTAAGTAGGAAACAACCAACTCTCACACTCTCCTCTATTTAAGCACAGTACAAAGCATGTTGCTTTCCCTCTTTTGAGGTAGTCTGGTTAAGAACAATTCTTGTAGATCTAGGCATTCCATAAAAATGGCAACTATACTTGATGATAATAAAAGTTTTATATTGCAAAGAACTCAATACTTCATGCTCAAACCAAGCATATAGAAGTACAATACAATTATGTTTGTGAGATAATTGAAGATGAAATTGTGGAGCTAGACTATTTACCAAAAGAGACAATTTGGGGTAACATACTCACTAGGGCACTTAGAAAATAGCATCTCAATAGGCAACTTCAAGAGATGGGCATAGGACCCACACCTGCTTGATTTATCATTCAATAAACATTGAGGGGGGGTGTTACTATATGAACAATTTCTACCCCTCATGATTGTATGTACTAATGCACATTTTTTAAGGCCCTTATTATGAGGAGAAGCCAAGCGTGCATTACCCAATTGATAGGAACTTGAAATTGCATATTGGATGAAGGTCAAATTGGACTAGGTAAGGTATTGTAAGGAAAGGGAGCTACTAGGGTCCCCAATTGTGGGGTCCAAGGCAATGAGGAGCAGCCACAACTGGGGGTCCAAGGGGGCTAGCGGGCCCTTGGCTTGGCGGGTTTTGAAGGGGCCAATGGTCCACCTGGTGGGGTTTTGAGGGTAGTGCCCCCAAGCACAAGGATAACGGTAATGTTCCATGGAATATTCCTTATCAAAAATAGAAATAATTTATATTTGTTAGGTTGGTTGAACTGGCGTAGAATCCATGTATGGGGATCATGCGAGCGATGGGCGTGTATGTGCGCATGTACCCACTCATGTATGTCTGCTTTGATACACTCATCATCTCATCCAATTCCAATTCTCAAGGCAAGCATGGTGTGCCTTCACATCTAAATGTATAGATAAAATGCTCAAGATAGGTGTTTCTTATCTCCTGTACACAAATACATCCATTAGGTTCCCCCATCAATGAGCCAATATACACATTTACATGCACTTAGAATTTATGCTTTTACATTCATTTTCGATGATAAAAAATAAAATAAGATATACTTTTAGGCACGTTTAAAGCTTCAATAGTGATTTCCAACATGTTATACAAGCTAGAATATGATGATACACTTCCACTACACATTTTGGAGTGTTATCATGCCAAAGACTAGTCGATATAGCTAGCAACCATATCTTTAAAACTATCATAACTTGGAAGTTGAAACCTATTTTCTTGGGAAACATATTCACATAAGCTTTGATTTTAATGAGTTTTACATATGAAACCTTGCAAAACAAACTTTCTAAAAAGAGAAAAATAATTGAAATTGGAAACTCAAGGAAAGAGAAACACATGTATGAAGTTGAGTGGCTACTAGGTGGTCATCGATTGGGAGTAGTGACCAAACATGCCACTTTAGAGGCTTCCCATTTAATTTTTGAGACCATTTTTTTCAAAATTGAGCTACCTACTTACTTCACAAACTCCAGAAAACACATATCAGGCATAAACAAGAGTTTTGAGCAACCATTTCCATCTATAAATGATGAGTTAAAATTCCATTTAGCATGTTTTCATTTTATCTCATTGATATTCTTTTCTTTGGAAATCAGTAGATAATCTTCATGTGTCCTTGCATGGATCATTATGAATCTCTAGCTATAACATCATTAGAATCTTAAGTAGCATGATTATAAAGTTAAGTTAAGCTTCTTAATTCATCCAAATATGATGTTAATCGTAGAGATAAAATTTGAATGATAGTTCCCGGAATCATTTTGATAATCCACTTGATTGCATCCTTGTCAAAACTTTGATTTACATTTGACTCCATCTTCTTCCTCACTTGATTTATTTCAACTTCTCCTTCTTTCTTTCTCTTTTCATCTTCTTGATGCTTGAAGAAGGTAGAAGTTCCTTTTTTTTCTCTCTTAAATACTTTTAGGCACTTTCATGCTCCTTTATCCTCTTCAATTTGCATTGTCCTTCATGTTGGTGCATTTTACCCAAGCCTAGATGCTTGATATGATTTGATTTGTGTTCATTTGTAACCATATGTGTAGACATATGAACACCTCTTGTAAAAGAGTATATTTTATCTCTTGTAATTGTGAAAGAAAGAATGGCTTAAGTCATCCATGATGTAAAAAGGAAATTTGTGGCTCAAACTACCTAAAACCACGAATCCATGAGCTGAGATAATATCTCCTAATTCTTAGCATCACTTTTAGGTGAAGTTATTTGAATTCAAATTCAAAACGACCTCCAAAAGTAGCTATAAAAGAAGCAAGATGAAAGTCGCCATGAAAGAGCTTGATTTGTGCCCACTTAATGTTCATTTGTAGAGATTGAAGAGCTTACTTCATATCTTTATCCTTCTACTCCCATTGTGCAAGTATTCATTTCCAATGTGGTTGTAATTATATATGAATCTATACATTCATCATTTAGATCTCCTGTGTTTTATTCTCTACTATACTCACTCAAATAGTAACTTTAGAAGCTGATATCTCGATCTATACATAAAATTTTTCAGCATTGTAATGTGCATTGAGTTGCTCTATAAGTCTAGTGTATGCTCACAAAAGTTCATGGTCATTGGATTTATGCTTTGTGAGAGACCTCTATTTTTTTGCTCACCAGTCGAATCTTTGCAGAGCCCCGACAATGGTGGGAGTGTTCCAGATTTTGCTAAATCTTGTTCTCCCTGCTCTATCAATCAATTGAAGTGTTTTAACTTGGATTAGCTATCTACATTCAGTTTCTTTGGCCAAAATGAATGTTTCTAGTTCCTACCAGGTTGAGAGCACTGTTCATTTTTTCTAGCAGGTGTATGTAGAAAAATAACAAGTTTTGGGAGCTAGTCAATTTGCAACTAGTCTGTCTTGACTCAAACTTTTGAGATACTTGTTCCAAAATAGTTTGGTGATTTTTTTGTGGATTTAGGAAGATCAAAGGGTCTACTAACCAACTCTAAAGTCTGAGTTGGCTGGTGTGAAGCTCGTTGTAGCAGCACCAACTCATCTTCAGATTGCATCCACCATCTCTCTTTATAGTGGTATCAGAGCATAGTCAATCAACATGGGAGATGGATTTCCATCAACAATTGACAAATTGTATAGAAAAAACTACCCATCATGGTCTCTAAGGATGGAGGCTTATCTTCAGGGGAGGAATCTATTTGGATACACATATGGAGATGAAGCTATGCTAACCATGAGGAACAAAGGGCAACCATCACATGAAGAAGAAGAAAGACTTTAAAATTGGTGTTCAAAGGATGCACTTACAAGGTCCTATATTATAAACTCAATCTCTGATTTTCTTTCACCTCATGTCAAGGGATGCAAGACATCAAGAGAGACTTTGAATGCACTTGCTTCTTTCTTCTCCTCCAACACTTGAGCAAGGAAGAACCAATTGTGCATGGAGTTCACAACAATGAAGAAAAGCCCTAAGCAAAGTCAGATTGATTATGTCACAAAGATGAAGGAGATTTCAAATCAACTTGGAAGCATTCGAGAGGTAATTGAAGAGGAAAAAATCATTGGACAAATCATAAATGGAATCAAAGCAGATGACAAGTGGGAGTCCTTCACAACAACCATTGACTTGTACATGGATATGCATGTACCCAACCTCAACACACTCATGGGCAACTCTTCACTCATGAAGCAAAGATTAGCAAAGGTAGAAAGTCCTCAAGAGTTAATCAAACTTCTGTCTTATATTCTGATAAACCTAAGGTCAAGGACAAGTCAAGGAATAAGAAGAATGAAGATGTCACTCTAGCACAATGGTAAGTACCAACATGAGGAGCTTCACCTCATAAATGTCAATACATGGAGACGTGAGGACTGGTATGAAGACCAAGAGCAAGAGAAGTGCACAAGTGCGTGAGTGAAAGCACACAAACATGCACACACATACACATGCGCACAAGGTAAGAGCAAAGAGTGGAACAATGGAAGGACTTCAATTACAAAAGAGCTCTCTTACAAAGCTGAAAGCTACAAAAAGCTAACCTCTCAAATGAGCTCTCCAGCCCTTTTTATAGTTTTTTGAGTGGTTTTGACCCTGTCCAGACCTAGTGTCTGGCCTAGTTAAAAATTAGGTTCCAAGGCTTATTTGAGGACTCACAACGGAATCTAAAAATTATGAAAATTGGTAGGATGATACTTCTAATACTCCTCAAGCTCGAGGACTCCTCGGCTTGAACAAAATGGAATTGTAAAAATGGAAAATGGTATTTACAATGGTTTTTAGTGACGAAAGTCACTATATTTATAGGGATGTCTTCTGCAAATTTGACATGTGCTTCTTGGAGCTCCCTACATGCTCCTTCTTCTTGTGTCTCCATGTCATTGATGACCTTGACTGTCAACACTCCCCTCCTTCTAGAGTCTGTCGTCCCTGACAGACCCTTGTTGTAGTGGTTGTTCCATGTAGTGCTTGGAGACATAGTGTCCATCATGTATCCACAAGAGCGTTCCATCATCCAATTGTAGCTTGGGTAGTTATCTCGGTCCTCATTTTGTCACTGCTACCTTTGTATGTACGTCTTTCTTGTATTCCCGCTTGCTGGTGTCGTTGTGAGCTTTCAAAAATTGTGAGCTACTCAAAAGAGGTTGTCAATGTTGGGTATGAGCAACTCTCGTGGTGGATTACTTCCTTGCTCTTGTTATTGTCCCCTTGATGTCCTCTGGTTCTTCCAAAGATGGCTTTCCTCGTTTTCATGTCAAGTACTTGCAACCCATAATGGATGATGGGTCAGTGCATTAGTGCATGGGTTGGACAAGATATGTGCCTTGTGCATGACCTTGTAATGTAGCCCTATGCATGCATACTTGGGAAATGCATTGGAAGAATTATGGTGCAAGAAGTTGGGTCTTGAGCTAAGTGCTCAAGGGTATTCCGATGAAGAGGTTTCTTAATCTATCATGGTTGTGGTGTTGCCGAAGTAGGCAATTCTTACCATGGTAAAAGGTCCATCAGTCATCACTCTTCGTGTTGTATGCCCATCGTGATGATTGATCGATGGCTTGTCCTTCGTGTTGACAGATGTCCCAGTTGATGGTTTGCATCAGAGATTCTTCAAGCACACACTCCTGTCCTGTCCTCTCCCCCTATTTTTTTTGAAGCATGTCACAAAACAAGAAGAAAGATGTTAGTATCAATAAAATATTGTACATATGTGAGAGGTGTATCATGTGCCTGGGATTCTCAATTGTGTCTATGCACGGCCGTGTAAGGAGGCCCTATTTTAATGCATACTTTGGAAATGCATGACCTGAATGGTGCAAAAGACAACGTTATGCCAAAGGCACATGGTTGTTGCACGTAGAGGTTTTCAATGTGGTTGGTGGATGTTGAGGTAGTCTTTGTTCGAGGTCGCTAGTGGATCTTGAAATGATGTAATCCTTCTTATAGGGATCCATTTCAGGATGGTATTTGACCCTATAGACATAAGCTCTGCCCTCTGTATCTTTGGGTGGTTTCTGAATTTCGGTATCCAACGTTGTTGGTTCTTTGGCTCTCTAGAAGCTAGTGGTACTTTCGGCTTCCACACCCATACCCTTTTTGGTTGCCCTTTTATGTTTGTCGAAGAGGTGGGTTGATCTACTTTGGTTCTTTGTGCTTGGTGTTGACCCTTGCTTCTCCTTGGCGTCTTTGTGGAAACTGTGCTTGTGAGGGAGATTTGTGGTGTTTGCGCATGTAAGAGTGTCTTGGGTACCCACATTTGTAATCGCCCTTGTTGAGTTGCAACTAACTTCTTTGGCACCCAAATTTGTACGTTATTATGGTCTGCCTCCCTCGATTGCTTTGGTACCCAAATTTATCAAAGACTATAGGATTGAGCTAGTCCTCGTTTCTTGGTGCTTCTTTTAGCATGGTTGACTTGCCTGACTGGGAAGGGTTGTGGCAAAGCTCGTGGTTGCTCTCCTTTTCGTGCCCAGATCTGTTTCAGGCCCATAACTACTTTCTGCTTGAAATCTCTTTGTCTATTTGATATAGTCATTGTCTTGTACTCTTTTGTTTGCTTTTTCGGTTGAGTGGTTGTGGCATCAGTCCTTGCATGAAAGGAAGTGTCTGCTTGTCTTTGAGCCAGTTCTTCCATGATTGAGTTCTTCTGGAACACAGAGATTTTGACACATACAACATCTTTTTTGCTAAGATTAGTCCTAGAAGAACTAAGAGAATGTGTGACATCTGGATTTGTGATCATGCAATTCTCTAATTCTAATGTGATGCATTGTTCTTGTACCCAAACTTGAAGAAGTTGACTTCTTAGGTTCAAGTTGACTGCATGGTCGTAAATCCAATCTTGACCCAAGACAAGCGGCTCTGTAAGGTCCTCATCGTGACATACGAGCATTTTGACTTTCATTGGACATCTTGAAGGTAGATGGGAAATGCCACCTCGCCCAAACAAGGGGTTTCCACACCTCCCAAACCTATGAGGTAGGCTTCAATAGGCTTTATGTTTAATTGCAAGTCTTGGTAGTACGAAAGTCTAACTACACTAGTTGCTGCACCTGAGTCAACCAAGGCTCTCACAGTCCTTGCATTCTTCCCTTGTCCTACCGCTATGGTCACAAATGGACGTCGATCAATTATTTGAGAAGCAATTGCACTTGATGTTTGGCACATGGCCATGTGGTATCTTGGGGCCTGAGGGTTGACATCTAGGCCTAGGCATCTTAACTTATTTCTCCTAATGCGTTCTCTAGCCTCTGCCTTTGCTTCTTCTCTAACCCTTAATTCTTCTTCTTTTCACTTCTTAGCAATGTTGAGTCTCTTTAGCATATCCTCTGTAAGAGGTTCTTGATATAGCTCGACTTGACAACCACTGATATAGTTTGGAAGGATATCACCTTCTAGTGTGGCCAATTGAACTGCACGACTAGTGGAAATTCTATTAATGATCATAGGTCCATATCCTCTTTTTTCCAATTTACGGGCATGTTGCTTGAGTGTATAAACCAACACTAGGTCTCCCTCTTTCAAGCCTTTATCTTTGATATGTGCATCGAAGTATGCCTTTTGGCGTTTCTTTGCAGCATAGATGCCTGCCGCCGCTCGTAGCCTTGTCTCACCTAAGCGTTCTAGATCAAAGATCCTAGAGGATAACTCGTGTCCATTCCACTCATGCTCTTGTGCTACTTTTAAAGTTGGGATTAAGAAGTCCAATGGTAGCACAACATTTTATCCGAAGACCATCTGAAATGGGGTGGCATTGAGTACCGTTTTATAGGCAACTCGGTATGCCCAAACAGCATGATGAAGTTGTTTGTCCCAATCAGAGCGTTTGTTATTTACTAGTTTTGTCAATACATTGCATAGGATCTTGTTTGTGCTCTCAGCTTGTCCATTAGCTTGGGGATGATAGGGGGCAAACTTCTTATGTACACTACGAATTCTTGGAGAAGATGTTCAATGACTTCATTCAAGAAGTGTGTGCCTCTATCGCTCACTAACTCTATGGGAGTCCATATCTCATGAACACATTCTCAAATAAAAACCTTGCTGTTGTTTGAGCATAATTCTTGGTTGTAGCTTTTACTTCTACCCATTTGGTAAGGTAATCTGTGGCTACAATAATGTACTCGGCATGAGAGTTTCTAGCTGGGGGGTTAATAGGACCTACAAAGTCTATGCCCCACTTCGAGAATGCACGTCCTCCCATCATTGGCCTCAAAGGCATCTCATCTTTTCTAATTGGGTACTGGGTACGTTGGCATCTGTCACATTTCTTCACATAGGTATGTGCATCCATATGAAGAGTGGGCCACCAATGTCCTGAGAATAGAATAGTCTTAATTACTCGGTCAAGACCAAAATGTCCACCTGCAACACTGCTATGGGCAGTTTCCAAGACTTTCAAATAATTTGATTCGTGAACGCACAATCTTAAGTATCCATCTTTGCCTCTACGGTATAGGTTATTGACTACTAAGGCATAGTCCTTAGCCTCATGCTCCCTGCTTCGTCTTCTTGCTAGACTAACCTCACTAAGTAATGTTCCTGATCTCATAAATTCTACCAATGGAGCACTCCAATCTAGAATTAATGATATGTGATAAAGGGTAGCATGCTCCACCGGGGGTCTCTCTTTGCACACCGGAAAATTCTTAATCCACTCATGTATTTCTTTGTCCATGCTAGGCCCATACACTCCTAAACGTTTTAGATTTTGCAATGTTCGTTGTTTAGAATAGTGATTTCCTAGAAATTCTTCATGGGCTTGTTGCAACCAACTACTATGTTCATTGTCCTCGACACAACAAGCTAACGCACCTTCAACATCTTGTTTGTACATGCTTCCTGCCAGTATTTGAAATTTTTGTGATTTTACAATTTCATATTTGTTTGTTTTTATATTCTTATTTGCAGGTCCAAAGGTTAGGACTGGTACCAACTTATTTGCCCATTTAGGAACAACCTCTAGATTGAACAGATAAGCGTCGGTCAATTCATCAGACACTCCTTGTGGTGACTCGCCTGAAGTGATGCGAGAAAGGTGATCCGCTCTGAGGTCGGTCTTACCTTTCCTAACAACCACTTCAAAGTCATATTCCATTAGTAAGAGGAACCATCTTACTAAGCATCTTGTGTTGCAAGGTTTATTGACCAAGTATAATAAAGCTTGCCTCCTCTTTTATTTTAGCTGCATAAGTGTCATTATATTTGTAGGGCTTCTGTTTGGTGGGCTTGGCATCTGCTACCATGGGGATTGTATGAGAACAAATCTTAGGATCTACTCCCTTCAAGTCTTTATAGTACCATGCAAACACGTCCCTATATTCCCTTAATAAAGCTACCAACTCTACTTCCTTTTCTTTACTTAGGTCATCTCCTATGTACGTACATCTCTCTTCGTTCTCTTTGATGGTGACTATGATTTTTTTTGTCTTTTCTTTGTTATCAAATGCTTCTCCTGTGATGGCCTCTCTCTTTGGCATTGGTACCAAAATTTTTTGGTCCTCCACTTCGTATTTCTTGAAATTTTATGGTACCTCAAACAATGGTTCCTCCTCTTCTTGTTTTACTCCTTGTCTTTTCTTTTTCTTTTGTCCTCCTTCACTTCCCTCCTTTGATATTATAGTTTTAATGCTTGTGAGGGGTTCTTCTTCCTTTTGGGTAAATACTCCTATATCATCTAGATAGTGCTTCTCTGAGGCAAAGCAACTATCCATCACAATGGACTCTAGATCATCATCGTTCCCTTCTTTTTCTATGAAGTCACTAGGGTCACATTCTTCTAGCAAGGGCTGACACATGAACACTGAAATATCATAACCCTCCTCATCACAATGAGGTGTCCATTGTTCTTCATTGACAACAATGTCCATGGTGGCCAAGATTTCTGCCCAACATGAGGCTCAAATTCCTCATCCGAAAAGACCATCGGTGTATAGGCTGGGTCTTTAACTGGTCTATCTCCTTGAGAAGTTCCTTTTTCTCTTGCCTTTAAGCGTTTTTCCTCTTCCTTTGCGACCTTACACATCCACAAATGAGTATCTTCATGCATCTAGGATGTATCAGATGAACTTTTAGAATGCACAGAGATTGAATCTTCTTGCTCCTTATGGATAGAATTCCACTGTAGGGGTGATACATCTCTGAAGATGTAATCCTTCAAATTGACCTTGGTTGTGACCCCTAAGCGCTGTAAGTACAAGGAATTGGTTCCCCAATCTTGTACAACTTGCAGTTGTCGTAGGAAGGTTCTTCCTAGGATCATCTCGTAGGTAGTAGTTTTACCAAAGTCACATATAGCAAAGGTGTGCTCAAACTCTACACCACAAGTGGTTAGAGTTATCCCTTCTAGCAATCCTAAAGGTCTTTCCACATGGCCATGAGCCATCGGAAGCTTCATTCTAGTTGGTCTTAATGCAGGTTTACCCCATTGCTTCCACAAGGAAGTGGTCGCAATAGCAACACAAGCACCAGAATCTATGATCGCTTTGGTTGTGTAACCTTGGTAGGTGATCCAAAGATAAGTATTACCTTCCTCTCCTTCGCTCATGTCCCCTATTTTGTCTAGAGGTATCTCTGGAACTTTCTGCTTAGAGTCTACTTTTGGCATATTGGAATCACGTTCTGGGACTTGATTCGCCACATGTTTCCATAACTCAGGTTTTACTTTGAGCAGCTCTTCCACAGTGAGATGACACTGAACCCTAGTGTTCTTAACGACATCAGTGTTTCGTGGAACCACTGAATCTTCATTTCTTACCAATATTGTGGGAGCTCTGACCTGAAGAGATTCAGATTCCCATGGACCTGTGAACTGTGGCAACTCTTGTATAGAATTGGATTCAAATCCTGAACTTTCTTTATCTTGTTGCTCTACTTGGTCTCCATAAATAGATGGAATGTCTTGTGGGAATTGATCGTGACGGTCATCAATTTCAAGAATAGGAGGGGAAACATCCTTCTCCTTGGCCCATTTCTCTTCTTGTATTTCCTGCAAGAACTTTTGAGTCTGCTGTTGAATTGAAAGAGGTTCTCCGTCATCTATGGAGTCAAGAACATAGACTTTCTTTGGTGATGAGCTTTCTCTTTCAATAGTTGGTTGAGCCTGTGGAGGTAAAGAAGCTTGGGGTTTATTTACCAACTGCTCTAATCTATCTAGTAAGCCCTGGAAGTGCAAACCCAGTGTAATAGAATTTGTCTGATTGAACAATTGATTGACCTCGAACATAGCTTGAGCCAGTTCCACCATTTTTATGCACATTTTTCTCTGTTCAATCTCTAGATCTACTCTAGGGTAGCTCTTGTCTAGGTTTGCAGGTGTTGGCCCTTCTTGAAGTCGAGCCTGGTATGCCTTCAACATCATGTCCAAGTCTTCTGGGGTTGGATCTGCAAGAATAGACCCTGCTTGTGGTCTATTTACAATGGTTGGTGGGTGGGGTTGAGGTTGGGGATGAGGTGGTGTGGATGGAGTTTTGACATGCGAGGGGCTTTGAGAGGCAATATCTTCTATTTTTGTTTTTGCATCTTTCAAGCTTTCTTCTAGTTCGAATAACGTTTTGGTCCACTTACGATTGGCTTTCTCCCTAGTATATTTCCATGTTCTTGTTTTTCTCTTACTAGGCTCTCTTGATTCACTTGGCTCTGATTGCTCAACTAGTTTAGCGTGTTGTAGGGCTTGTGCCCTAGTAACTGCATCTATAGGAGCCACACTATCGCTACTGGAACTGGAATCCCCTACTAGTCCTACCACATTAACGGGTGTAACCTTTGGTGCACTAGAGGGATGTCCGGGACAATCTCTCAGGAGCTGTTCTTTGCCACACTCAAGACAAACGACTTGTATTGTGACATTTTGTCCTTGTGTCGGAGCTGGTGGGTAGGATGGTTGTTGTCCTGGTATAGGTTGAGGTTGGCCATATCCTCCATGTTTATATGGTCTAGTTGCTCCTCCTGGTCCTGGACAAGGGTTATACCTAGGAACTTCTATGTCTTGTTCTCTAGAAGGGTACCCGTATGGTCTACATTGGGGTGGTGCAAGTAGTCGTGGTTGTCTATTCACTGGATAGTATTCAATACTATGGTTGGGGTACTTCTGCTCACTATAAGAGTACATGTTAGGCTCTTGAGTTGGTTGTCTACTGTAAGGGTAAGGTTGTGATAACCCTAATCCTTCTCTGGTGCACACATGAGATGGACGATCTCCACTGCAAAGTGTGCAACTTCCTAACATTGGCAATCTCAAGGAAGAAATCTGGTAGTTCCGTTGTCCTTGTACCCCTAATTTCTTGGCCACTAACTCTACCACTTCCTCCACATAGCTCGAACTAGAAGTTTCAGTGCTCCTTGTATCCTCTGATTTGGTAAGATCTTGTGTGATTTTGAGATCCTTAGCTAAGTTGTCTTCCAAATCTATACATTCTTGAAGACACTCACTCAGAGTTTGCACCCGTTTTATGTATACTAACATTCTCAATGTTCTATTGGTTAGGCCTTCTAAAAATAGGGATATCATTTTCTGCTGAGAAGGTCTCTCTGTCAAAGGGCATCGGTCTACATATTGACTAAATCTTCGTGCTGCATTTTTTACTGTCTCTTTGGGAGCTTTTTTGAAACTATTTAGTAAGGATGAAGAATTGTGCTTGATCCCTCGCTTAGTGAATTCCCAGAAAAATTCTTGGAGGAATTGTTCGATATTGCCAAAGGAATTTGGATCCAAGGATTGAAACCAAGCTAAGGCTATTCCTGTGAGGCTTAACCCAAAGGATTCATATTGCATGAAAAAATCATCCACTTGCTCCGCTCGTAACACTTGCTTGAATTCTGCTATGTGGTCATAGGGCTCTCCTGTGCCATCGTAACGATTTCGCATACATTTGGCCAATTGGATTGGTCTCACTCTTTTGTCTGTCTCTGGGGATTGGATTATGATGGGGACACCTTGGGGCGGTTCTTTCCTAAAGGTAGGTCTATTCATATTTCCCATTCCTTGGCTAGAGTGGCCGTGGGGGTTAACTCCAGGCATGGTGAATTGCTCATGTGGTCTATTGGGTATACTACCTTGGCTCGTTTGTCCTAATCTGATCAGGGTTTTCAGTTATCACATATATCTGGCCCATCTTGTCCACATAGACTCCATCTTTGTACTTGACAGCTGCTCTTGGAACTATTTCTAATTCAGTAGTGTTTCTCATTCTTGCTACTAGCCTATATACACCTTCAAGGTAGATGGGTATTCCTTGCAGGTTAGTGGATACGTATTGAAGAGACATCCTATATTCCCCTTCCACTATAGACATAAGATCTTCCCTAGGTATGGATCTATGCATGTCTTCAGAACCCAAGAGTCTCTTTCAATTAAATGACATTTTTGACTCACTTGTCTATGAACTCAGCACGTAGTGTTAACCACTGAGTTGTGAGTCCCTGACTTGGTTGTGTGGTTGACCTTAGTTTCAAGTGATTTGGTACTTTATCAATCTCTTCCTAAGTATCAACTTGAGCTTAGGTTCATAAGCCTTGTCTACAAGTCCAAAATTGTCCTTTGAATTGCTCAAAATCGTGCGGAACCCCTTGCTTCCTAGTCCAACCTGAGGGTCAACTTCAAAATACCCTATCTAATAATCCTTGTATTAATTTTACCGTAACTAGTAGAAAATTTGGTAGTACTCACCACAAGCTTTCCAACGAACCAAAGATCACTCCGAACGGATTTCGTATGAGAAAGTTATGCCAGTTCAGGGTTCTGGGGGTTAAAACAGGGAAATAGGACCTCTGTGGGAGTACCTTAGGACAGGTGATACGATACCAGATTTTCCACGCGATACCACTATGGATGATACCACATTCGGCGATACGATACCACCAAGGCGATACCAAATTCCACGATACGATACCACTTGCTAGACGATACCACCAAGCCCACGATACGATACCGGGTCTACTAACGATACGATACCAAAAATCACACGATACGATACCTCTGCACTCGACAATACGATACCAAGTTAGTTGACGATACGATACCTGACCACTATATGATACGATACTAGATATCACACGATATGATACCAGATTGCTCACGATACGATACCAGTCTATAGACGATACAATGCCACTCCAATCGTGATACGATACTGCTTGAGTTTCGCGATACCATACCGCAAGGTGCACGATACGATACCAAAAATTTACACGATATGATATTGGAACTCTCACAATACGATATTGGTTCTATGGACGATACGATACCACTTTTTTGCACGATATGATACTAGATTGGGCACGATACGATATTGAGTCGACGATATGATACCAAACTAGCACACGATATGATACTGCACGCTCAACGATACGATACCAAGACCGAGACGATACGATACCAGAATGGTATCGCGATACCTCAAGTGGGTGTGCACGATACTCGGGAATCGCGATACTCGGGAATTTTGGTATCGCGATACCAAAACTCAACCGGTCACGATACTTGGAGATATTTAAGCCCAAATTAAAAAGTTTTTGCAAATATGTGTACCTTGTGTCCTCCTTGTCACTCCTATTAGCTTGTAGATGAAAAATCACCCTTCAAACTCATGACACCACCGCCGCGATACCAAACGCAGGTCTTGTCACTCCGCGATACTACCACTCAGATTTTTGATGTTTTAAGTGGATTTCAAGGCGATTTCTTCAATGTTTTAGCTTTGAACACCCTCTGCACTTGTTCCACACAGTTGCAGGTGAAAAACGAGGTGAATGTACACTCGAAAATGAGAAAAATTAGAGAGGAAAAAGGTGGGAAGAGATGATGATGATGACGAAGATGAAGAAGAAGAAAAACTCAGAAATTGAACTCAAAATGGTGATTTTTTTACCTTCCAACGTCGCTACTCTACGTCTTACCGTCACACGCTCGTCCTCCAAGCTCTCTCCCGAGCAACAGTGCCAAATTTGGTGTCACTCTAGCACAATGGTAAGTACCAACATGAGGAGCTTCACCTCATAAATGTCAATCCGTGGAGACCTGAGGACTGGTATGAAGACCAAGAGCAAGAGAAGTGCACAAGTGCGTGAGTGAAAGCACACAAACATGCACACACATACACACATGTGCACAAGGTAAGAGCAAAGAGTGGAACAATGGAAGGACTTCAATTACAAAAGAGCTCTCTTACAAAGCTGAAATCTACAGCAAGCTAACCGCTCAAATGAGCTCTCCAGCCCTTTTTATAGTTTTTTGAGTGGTTTTGGCCTTGTCCAGACCTAGTGTCCGGCCTAGTTAAAAATTAGGTTCCAAGGCTTATTTGGGGACTCAAATGGAATCTAAAAATTATGAAAATTAGTAGGATGATACTTCTCATACTCGTCAAGCTCGAGGACTCCTTGGCTTGAACAAAATGGAGTTGTAAAAATGGAAAATGGTATTTACAATGGTTTTTAGTGATGAAAGTCACTATATTTATAGGGATGTCTTCTGCAAATTTGACATGTGCTTCTTGGAGCTCCCTACATGCTCCTTCTTCTTGTGTCTCCACGTCATTGATGACCTTGACTGTCAACAGAAGATGAAGGTAGCTCTTTCCAAGAAAACTTTGCAGGTAGAGGAAGAGCTAGATGAAGAGCTAGAGGTGGAAAGCAAGGCATGAGAGATTCCAATCATCTCAACCTTGCAATATATATGTGGCTTATCTAATCATACTATGGAAGAAGTTTTTAGGAACCTGAGGAACTGAAGAGGAAGAGGATTCAATAGTGTTAGAAACAGACTTGAATGATGTGTGTGTGACTCTCCTCCCATCCATATATACCCACTTGTATAGCAAAGGTATACTCTAAAAGTAGTAATGATCTGGAATAGTCTAGTGTGAACATGTGGACATCATGCAACACTTATTCCCCTTACTACCCAAGTACTCCCATTACTACCAAAGTACCTTAGGGTATCCCCCGAGGTTGGGACCTTGGCTAGCTGGCCATTGTCCCTGACACACATGAGCTGATCCCTATGGATCATATAGACTGATCCCTGTGGATCAATGATCCCAGTGGATCACATACACTGATCCATGTGGATCAATGTCTTACACTCTCTCCCCCTTCTAAAGATCATTGTACCCAATGATCAATGAAGGAAAGTACTTGTGAATTAGAGCTTCTGATTCCTAAGTAGAGTCAATAAATGGTAATCCTCTCCAGGCTACTAGATACTCCTGGCTGACATGATTCCTCAATTGCTTCTATCTCCGATCTAACATCCTGTCTAGAGAATGATCCGTGTTATTACTTTCTTGCAAAACAAAAAATACCTGCCATTAGATTATCCTCCCTAGAAATATACTTTTGAAGTTTACTAACATGAAATACTAGAGGAAATCTGTAAGCTGGAGGAAGCTCTAATCGGTATGCAACTTCACTTAGCTTTTTAACTATCTTCCAAGGTCCACAAAATCTTTGTTATAGCTTACTACACTTCCTTGTGGAGAGTGAAGTAGATCTAGTTGGTATCTGAAGTAAGACTCCATCTCCCTCCTCAAAGGATCTAGGAGATCTCTTCCTATCAGCATACTCTTTAGCCCTATCAGTTGCTTGCTGCATCTTGGCTTTAGCTATTTCTAAATTTGCTTGGACGTTTTCTAATAACTCCATCACACTAGGAAATTTATGTGACATATCTATAATACTGAGATCATTGGGATTCATGTCATAGTTCACCTCAAAAGGAAATGCAACTAGTGCCAAATACTATCCCAAGCTGTCTATCTCTCAGACATATATGTCCTCAATATGCCCTCTAAAACCTAGTTGACCCTCTCGGTCCTATGAATCTGACATCCCTATCTGAAACTATGGATGTGGGCCACCCATGAAATCTAAAGACATGCTGGATAAATAACTCCGCTACCTGTAGATCAAATAGATTGATCCCTCTAGATCAAATGGATTGATCTATGTGGATCAATGATCCCTATGGATGAAATGCATTGATCCCTATGGATCAAATGCACTGATCCCTGTGGATCAATGTCTAACACTCTCATCCCTGTGTGGAGTTTCTATCCTCTCCTGTGTGGGTATGAACTGATCCCTATGGACCAAAGTCATGATCTCTATGGATCATTAATCTATGATAGTATCCTGCTTCCTTTGGGTCTGCACTAACACATACTATGAAGTCCATGGATACACTGTCCTAGTTATGATATGGAACTTACAAAGGATACAAAAGACCCAGAGTCTGTAGCCTTTTTGCTTTGTTGACTTGACACATAAAGCCTGTTAAACATAAGTATGGACATCTCTGGCTATCCATGCCACCAAAATATTCTTCTAACAAGCTATATTGTCTTGTCAACACCTCGATGTCCTACACAAGGCACATCATGGTTATCATGCATGACATTTCTTCTCAAATCCCAAGAATCTAGTACACAAACCTTTCCTTTCCATCTAACTATTCCATTCTCCTGTGAGAAACTGGAATATGGAATGGACTTGTTCGCTCTGCTAGGGGAAGAAATAGCTAAGACTCTCCCGTCTCCTATAATACAATCATCACTGATGGCTTGAATGTGGATCTTCCACCTGTGCCTCCTTTACCTCTTGAAGCAATGAGCTTTCTAGAAGTGTAAAGCTCATCTTGATACATTATCTGTGATAATGCATCATCAACTATATTCTCTTTGCTCTTCTATATAGGATTTCCATGTAAAACTCCTGTATGAGCTTAGCCCAATGAGCTTGACTGCCTCGAAGATCTGGCTAACTACGAAAATACTTAAGTGTATGGTGATCTGTGTATACTTAAAATCTACACCATCAAGATAGTGTCTCTAGACTTTAACTGAATACACCACTGCATACAACTCCTGTTCATGCACTGTCCTGCCATCTTGGCTCAAAACTGTCCCTATGGCTTATGCCACTAGCATGCATCTGTCTCTAACTCAAAGTCTATAAATCTACCACTTTGAGTATAGGAGCCCCTGAAAAACTTGCTTCAGAGTATCAAAATTATCTTGCTACTCTTGCTTCCATGGAAAGAAACCTTGCCCTGAGGCTAGTTTGTCATAGGCACTGCTATCGACGAATAAAAAGAGATGAATTTTTTATCAAAATTGGAACATCCTAGAAATGACCGTAACTGCCCCTCATCTTGGGATGCAGGCCAAAATAACATACGGAAACCTTCTTGGGATCCATCTGAATCCCATCACTAGATAATCTATCCTCAGAAGAAACAATTGAGTCTTCTCTGGATTAACTGAGTCTTATCATGATCTCTTACTCTAATCTAATGGTATCCACTTATAAAATCTATGTTACTAAATACAATGACTCCACCTAGAGTATCTAAAAGATCATTATATTTGTGTTTGATCATTCTCGCTTGACCATAGCCTCTCTCCATATGAAAAAGCATTGCTTTAAGTGCGTTGTTCTGATACCAACTGAAGAGATAACATAGAAAATAAGTCGATGTCTATGGCTGAATCATAGTAAAAAGAGAGGGAAATGTACGCGCAGATAAAGCAATATGTGGTGCCTTTTCCATTGATTGAGAGTACATGAATTTATACAATCATATGAGCCTTTGAGCATTAACTTTGGTCAAGCTTTTTAGGTGTTGATGATAAGGTTCACAGAGCGGATCTGAGAAAAGCGGTCTGATAAAACTTGGGTCTCACAAAGTCTACTATTTGAGGATTTGCATCGTGAAAAAAGAAGTTACATATTCTTGGGCTGCAATGAGGCTTTTCTACTCTCCACCCGTGTGTTCGCACTTTCATAGGGAGGGTGCACTCTACCTTATTCCACCTTCAAGAATGCATTCTGTAGTGACAAAAACTATCCAGTTGTTGCACACTTGAGTGGCCACCATCATTATCAGATTTGGCTTCTGGTTGCATAATATATGATGGACTTCCCTGATGACGTGGGTGGGGTTGCGAACAAAGTGCAGAGGAGTTATTATGATTCATTTTACAAATGAATTATTTGGTTTCTAACATTCAAAACTTTCGATTCCCTAGTGACCACAAACTACATTCCTTATGTATTGTGCAATTGTTTACTATTTTTTAAGAGTGCCTAAGTGTCATTATCTGTGCTCTTATTGTACTTTAAGCATTAGATTTCTCCCAAGTATGTGATAACAACAGCCGATTGAGGCCCTCAACAGCGGCAATGGAAACACTCTGATTGGGGTGCCTCTGTGCTATTCATGAATCCATAAATTTTTCTATTTCACGATTGTGTGGTTTGTGGGCACATTGATTCGTTTATTTAGCACACAACTTATTAAGATCTTGATAGATTTATAGCTTTTTCATCAACCTTGGTATGCCGTCTACTTCGTTTCTATTCATTCACTTCAAATACTTTGAGACTAGAACTTTGTGATTGAGTATGAGACAAATCTTTCACTCATCCTAGGTGTAGATCCTAAGTATTACAAGGTCCCAATCCTCATAACTAATGGGATGTAAGCCCTCATATTTTCACACTAGAAGTGAAATGAACCCAATACCTAGGTCCCTTCATACACCTTTTTTGCTACCCTATAGAAGAACTCTCATTAACCTGCCTTACACTTATCCAAATCACTTGAGCTTTTAGCCACACTTATAATGGTTCATATGCTTTCCATCAAGATATAGAACACCAAAAATGGATCTATTTAGGTGAGTCAACAATTCTATACAAAATAGATTATGCAAAGATGTAGAATATACAAAAACTAGGGTTACAAAGATACACCAATTTCTCTACACAAAATTGATTTCATCAAGCCCTCTTAGGAAATGTAAGATGCATACATATGCTATTGAATGCACTTCAAATCTCTGGAATTGGGTATGTATGTAAAGATTTACAACTCTTACAAGTAGACTATGTTTATAGCTACAAGAGACTAGAGGGGATGTGGGCTTGATAGATCCTCCTTACTCCTCCTTTGGGCATATAATGCCCTCCTTTATGTTTTCCTAGCTTGGATAGTTGTGCTTGAGCTCCTTGAGCCTTGGATGACTCTCTCCTTGAGCCTCCTTGAGTATATGTTTCTAGGTCTTCAAGGACCTACAGTATTGATACGTCCTATCCTCTTGTGCCAAAGATCAATCTCTGCAATCCTTTTGTTACCAATCATCACATAACATACCTTGTTGTGTGTAGGAGCAACATCTAGTGTGAACAATCTACCTTCTTCCCTTCCCTTGGTAGAGACTTTTCCTCCTTGCTTCACCATGCACCCTTTTGCATCAAATATAACCTACATACCTCTCTCTACCATCTATCCTATAGAGATAAGGTTCTTGGAATAGATGGAACATGGAGCACATCTTTAAGAGTCTTGACAGATTTACATTCACCTAGCTTTACATCTCTCACATGTGAAATAGGATGCTCAGTGTTATCTCCTATGTCCACACAACCTTTTGAGCTTGGGATGTGCATATGAACAAAAGATTCCTCCATACATGACATGTGATAAAAGCATCTAGAGTCTCTGCACAACTTTGTGTCCTTGGGATCACTTGTGTCTCATCATCGTTCTTGGAATTGTTATCATGATTCCCTTGCTTCTTCTTCTTCTTCTTTCTTTTGTCATCCTTGAACTAGAAATTTGAAGAAATATGATTATCCTTACCACATATAAAAAAAGTTGATGGTTGTTCTTCCCTTCACCATTCTCGACCTTCCTTGATGATGATGCCTTGCTATCTCCTTCTAAATCTCATTCTTCTTCCTTCGAGTGCTTCCACTTGCTTTTTCCTCCTTTCCATTTGTCTACCAACTCTTTTACCACTAGGTATGGGATCAACTCCTCAAGATTTGGTAGAGGAACTCTATACAAGATGGTAGTAATGAGGATTTTCCACATCAGGCTTATCTTCATCTCCACACACAATAGGCCATACACCTTTTCTCATGAGGTAGTTCATGACTCTGAACCTCCATGGCTGCTAGTTGTTGTTGTCAAAAAACTCCACTTTTTGATGTAGATATGGCATAATGAATGGGAAATTAGGGTTACACTAAAATTAGCCTTTATGTCTAAGATTTTGTGTCCTTCTCCTAGAGTTTTCAAAAGTGGAATTAAATCCCTCAGATTTGCACACTAGAAGTGAAATGAACCCAATACATAGGTCCCTTCATACACCTTTTCTGCTACCCTACAACACAACTATGATTCACCTACCTTACCCTCATTCAAATCACTTGAGCCTTTAGCTAAACTCAGGGTGGTTCATAAAATTTCCAACAAGCTATAGAACACCTCGAATGAATTTGTTTAGGCCAATCAACAACTCTATACAAAACAAACTATGCAAAGATGTAGGATGGCCAAACACTAGGGTTACAAAGATACACCAATTTCTTTGCACATAAAACTGATTTCAAGAAGCATTCTTAGTGAAAGAAACTAATTTCGTAGACCTCTTAGCCCTCTTTCTTTGCGCACAAAATAAGCCACTGAATGCACTTTAAGTCTCTTGAATTGGATATGTACGCAAAGAGATACAACTCTTACAAGTAGACTATGTCTATACGTACAAGAGAATAGAGGGGGTTTGGGCTTCATAGCTCCTCCTTACTGCTCCTATGTGCATATAAAGCCATCCTCTATGTTTTCATAGCTTGGAGAGTTGTGCTTCAGCTCCTTGAGCCTTGGATGACTCTCCTTGAGCCTCCTTGAGTATATGTCTCTTGGTATTCAATGATCTACAAGATTTCCATGACTTCCATGGGGACAGGACCATCCTTATAAGGTCCTCCAAGCCTAAGTCAGCCCAGCCATGTTCTAGGGTCATGGTATCTTGATCCATGTGCAAAATAATCTCCACCATTGATATATGGGGTAAATCCAATGGTAGAAAGGTAGGACCAACAACCATTTGTTTGTAGCCCTTGATCTTGCTAAATCCACACTTAGGATAGAGTCTAGATCCAATGGCCCACAACAAATATACCCTTCCCCAAGTAAAGAAAGCTAGTTTTGTTTCTAGCCCTTGATTTAGGTTGATCCTCGCATTGGATCAATCCCAAATCCAATGGCTTAGAAGGAACCTTCCTATCCATCTATGGTCTACTCTATACCTCATATGACCTCAAAGTCAAGAACCTACCAATGTCCAACACTCTCACACGGGTTCTCTTTCCACCTAGAGCGTGCATAATTCACACTTTCAACAATAATCCATTGAAAGGTTTGGGTCAATGTCCTTGAATTTTATCCAATCGTTATTTGGTTAACTCCATGGATGCTTCCACTTGCAAAACTATCTCTTGAAGCAAACCATCATGGGCCTTTGGATGTTTTTCTTCTCAACTTCTTCAATGCCAACAATAACAAACAAGATAGAGCCATTATCTCTCATAATAGCCACCCGCTTCAAGTCATAATTAATATGACAATGGGATTTCATCTTATTCCAAACGTTTCATAGGGAAATGAGCAAGGCCAAGCTTCACAAGATCATTGGAATGTAGGGCAAAAGGAGCATGGAAAGGTCAAGTTTGTTCCATTTGAGGACTCCAAAGAGAACCAAATTGTAGCTATTTTTGAAGATTAACTTTGAAATAGAAAAGAATGAATAAAAGCAAGAGCCAGAGTACAAATGCCTAAGAGGAGGGGAGTGTTGTTCTTCTTTAGAGAAACTTTGTTGTAGGATTTGGAACATTCCTAGAGCCGACAAAGTTCCGGGTGCTCACCGGTGGTGAAAAAGATGTTTAAGTGGGCGAAGGGACATCATTCATCTATTTTCTCCTTTACAAAAAGTACTCTGATTGGAAAAATGTCTAGAGAACCCTCAAGGTAGATCAACTAATTAACTGGCAACAAGCTCTATTGGATTCAGTTATTAGCTTCTCTTCAACCCTTTGGAATGTGGTAAAGACTGAAGGCCTTTTGAAAATTTGGAAGAAAATATGTGCAACCATATTTGGAAGATCCCCCAAGGACTACTCTTCCATAGAAATATTAGAAACTTTTAGAACACTTCCCCCTTCAAACACCATGAGCTTTTTTTTAATAATAAACCTGAAAGCAAGTGGATCACACATGAAGGGGATGATTCATGTCTAAATTACCAGCTTTCTTTGCACCTCCCTTTAGTGCTTTTTTTTCAAAAGAAAGTTCGGCAATAGCATACTCTCCCAAAATTTAGTTATTAGTAAGAATGAATCTACAAGTGAAAGGTTCTAGCACCCATGGGACCCCCGAATCCCACAAAGTAGGTATTGCACAAACATTTCTAGGAAACATTACAAACAAGATTGATACTCCTTTTGTCCCCCTTATGGGGGGCCATTTTACTTTTAATATTGTTGATCTCTAGGAAAAAAAACTCTATGATGCCTAAAAGGTCGAGGCTTCTTATAATTGGAAATTCTTTTGCCTAACAAGAAAAGAGACTTTTGGATCCACCATTCTTTTAGAGGGCTATCAAAGTTGGCAACACACATCTCTTTCCAGATATTCTAGAGGGCCTCACCACTTATAGCATTCCACATGGTTTATCTTGGAGCTTGATGCCTCACTAAATGTATCTAGGCAACAAGGTATCAATTCTAGCCAAATCATTATGCATAACTGCATTCATGTCATTGATAAAGAGTTTCATGATCATTTGGTCTTCATTGAGAGGAAGAAAGAGGCCTTGAATAAGACCTAAGCATGTGTTATTTTTAACAAGGCAGCTGAGACCATCGACAACAATTGCAAAGAGAAGAGGGGCCAAGGGCATCCTTGTTTGATAGAATGTTTTAATCGAATAGACTTAGAAAGATAACCACTGATGTTTATCTCAATAGATGTATTTCCTAGAAGCATTGAGATAATCTTAGTCAATTTATGGTTGTAGCCCACTAGATCTTTCAGAGATTTGAGAATGAAGTCCCACTCGAGTCTGTCATAAGCTTTGTCAAAGTAAATCTTAAGGAAGAGGACATCTTGAACAGATTCTTCTAGGAAAACCAAACCTTTCCAAATATCAATGATAGTCTCGAGGATGGACCTCCCATTGATGAAACCTTTTTGGTCCTCACTTATCCATTTATGTAAGTGACAAGAAATTGGATTAGGAATAACCTTAGCAAGGATCTTATAACTCGTTTGTAACATCATAATTGAATGCCAATTTTCGATCCTATCTTTGCTTTCTTGTGAATAAGCTTGATAATGAGTTTATTGAGGTATTCTAGAAATGCACCAAAAGAGATGATCTCTTTGTTGGTGCAATTACTCCAAGCCTAAACACTTGTCCACTTAGCCATAAGATCATATGTGCATTCTGTGAACAGAGATGGTGGATGCAATCCAAAGATGAGTAGGTGCTGCTACAACCAGCTTCACACCAGCCAACTGAGACTTCAGAGTTGATTAGTAGACCCTTTGATCTTCCTAAATCCACCAAAATATCAGCCAAGTACTTTGGAACATGTATCCCAAAAGTTTAAGTCAAGACACACTAGTTGCGAAATGACTAGCTCCCAAAACTTGCTATTTTTGGACATACACCTGCTAGAAAAAATGAACAGTGCTCTCCACCTGGTAGGAATTAGAAACTTCCCTTTTGGGCATAGCAAATAGACTTAGCAAGCTTCCCAATCCAAGTTAAAACACTTCAAATGATGGACTGAGCACGGAGAACAAGTTTCAACAATTTCTAGAACATGCCCACCATTCTCGGGGCTCTGCAGAGATAGACCAGTGAGCAATAAAATGCAGATATCTCCAAAACTATAAATCCAAGGAGCTTGAAAATGGATATCCAGAAACTAGACAGTAAGAGCTATTCAACGCAAGTTAAATCACTGAGAAAGGATCATTACAACGCAAGATATGACCTTCTGAAGGTACTGCTCTGAGTGAGTATAGCAGAGAACAAAACAGAGAAGTGAATGATGATAAATGTATAAATATATGATTACAACCACATTGGCAATGAATCTTTGCACAATGGGAGTAGAATGATAGAGCTATGGAGTAAGCTCTTCAATCTCTAAAAAATGACATGAAGTGGTCACGTACAAGGCTTGCTAATCACCTCTTCCTTCTTGCTCCTTTTATAGCTATTCTTGGAGGGAGTTTTGAATTCGAATTCGAATGGCTCCACCTAAAAGTGATCCCCAAAGTTAGGAGATATTCCCTACTCTTTTACAAGAGGTGTTCACATGACTACTCATGTGACTTACAAATGAGGATAATATCAAGCATATCAAGCATGTAGGCTTGGGTAAAATGCACCAACAACTCCCCCTCAAGCCTAACATGCTTGGCCTCCAAATAAGTACCATCAAGAGCTTTAGTCAACATGTCGGCACATTGCATATCTGTAGAGACATAGGATAGTTGAATATCCTTGCTCATTAGCTTCTCCCTTATGTAATGGTAGTGGACTTCAATATGCTTGGTTCTAGCATGGTATACCGGATTAGCTGCTAGATGTAGTGAGCTTGTGTTGTCACCAAAAATATGAGGTGTTGAAGAATGAAGTCCAAGATCTGTGTGCAAAGACTTTAACCACATGATTTCTTGAGTTGCATTAGCCAAACCTCTATATTCTGCTTCAGTAGAAGATAATGCCACGGTTGGTTGCTTCTTCGATGACCAAGAAATAATTTTTGAACCTGCAAATGATATATACCCTGATGTGCTTCTTCTATCATCTTTAGATCTGGCCCAATCTGCATCTGAGTAGACCTTTAGCTCAATATCTGAAGTATATGAATAGAACAAACCTTCATTCATGGTCCCCTTTAGGTACTTGAGGGCTCTCTTGGCCGCTTCCATAGTGGGCTTCTCGACTTATGCATAAACTGACTCAATATGCTAACACTATAGCATATATCCACCCTTGTGAGTGTTGCATAGTTCAAACTTCCAACCAAGCTTTGATAGCTTGTGATGTCTTCAATTGGCTCTCCTTCATAAGCACTAAGCTTATGATTTTGCTCCATAGGTGTACCTGCACACTTGGTATTTTCCATCTTGAACTTGACGAGCATGTCATGGACATACTTCCTTTGTGTGATGTATATACCTGAATCTGTGTAGATCAACTCCAATCCAAGAAAATAAGTGAGTGGTCCGAGGTCACTTATTTTGAACTCCTCCTTCATTTGAATCTTTACCTGTTTGATTCCTTCAAGATCATTGCCTGTGATAATAATATCATCAACATACACACATAAATAGATCACTTCAGATCCATTCCTCTTTATGAACAAAGAGGTATCGGCCTTGCTAGCTTTGAATCCTTGGTCCTGCAAATAAGTCACCAATCTGAAATTCCAAGCTCTTGGAGCTTGCTTCAATCCATACAAATCTTTCTTTAGTTTGCATACATAGTTAGGATGATGTGCATCCTCATATCCAGGAGGTTGTGCCATATACACTTCCTCAGAAATCCATCCATTCAAGAAAGCATTCTTTACATCAAGTTGATAAAGATTCCAATTTCTAGATGCAGCAAGACTAATGAGAACCCTAATTGTAGGCATTTTTGCAAAAGGAGAGAAAGTCTCCTCATAATCAAGACCATGGGTTTGAGCAAACCCTTTAGCAACTAACCTTGCTTTGTGTCTATTTATACTTCCATCTGGATTCCTCTTGATTTTGTATATCCATCGAGATCCGATTATCTTCATAGATGGCTTGTTATGTACAAGCTCCCAAGTGTCATTCTCCTTCAAGGCTTCCATTTCTTCATCCATTGCATCTCTCCAAGCTTTCTTGCTTTGTGCTTCTTCGAATGTGGTAGGCTCTTCATTGGTTGAATCTTTTGCAACGTAGATTGAGTGCTTCGTGACCAAAGAAGTATCATAACCAAACCTCTCTGGTTTCTTCTTCTCCCTCAAAGACCTTCTAAGTGGTTGATGTGAGCTCTCGGGTCCATATGTAGCATCCTGCATCTTTGCTTTACCTTTTTTCTTCCATAGCTTTAGTCTTTCCAAGTCTTCTAGGTCAATCTCCAAATCACTTTCTTCAAGCTGCTTTGGTTCCTTTGGTTGAAGTGATGGAAAGTCTTCATCCAAGTCATATGGCAGCTTCACTTTCCTGTCATCATCAAACCATGATTTGTTTTCATCAAAAATTACATCTCTACTCACAGAAAATCCTTTATTGGTTGGATTGTACAATCTATATCCTTTTTGGTTTTGATCATAACCAATGAATACACACTTCTCTGCCTTGGGATCCAATTTCCCTCTTACTTGAGAAGGAATGTGCTTATAGGCTAAGCATCCAAAGATTTTGCAATGCTCTAGACTAGGTCTTCTTCCATTCCACACTTCATATGGAGTGGTTCCATCTAGTGACTTAGATGGAAGTCTATTTATGAGATATGTGGCTGTAGACACAGCCTCTGCCCATACGTAGTTTGGCAATCCCTTTTCGTGGAGCATGGATCTTGCTGCTTCGACAATAGCTCTCTTCCTCCTCTCTGCTACACCATTGAGTTTGGGTGTATACCTTGTAGTGACTTCCCTTTTAATGCCTCTTTCATGCAAGAGGGCATCAAATTCAGAAGAGAAGTATTCTCCTCCACCATCTGATCTGAGTCGTTTCAAAGTCCTACCTGTTTGGTTTTCAACAAGAGCAATATACTTCTTAAAGCAATTAAACACTTCATCCTTGTGCTTCATGAAAAACAGAATGGTCCCCGTGCTACATTCATCTATGAAAGACACATAATATCTTGAGCCTGATATAGATGGCTCCTTACTTGGACCCCACACATCCGTGTGCACTAGATCCAAAGGATTTTGATACATATATCCTTTCTTATTGAAAGGTTGTCTATGAGCCTTGCCGAGTTGACAAGCTTCACACTTATAAATCATGTGTTGCCTTGTGATATTAGGCAAACCAAGTACACTTTGGTCCCAGCAAATCTGTTTGAGTGTCCTCTCACCAATGTGAGCGAGCCTTTTGTGTCATATCTCCAACTCTGTTAGAGTTTGAGATCCATAGCTAAACAGAGCTATGTTCTTTGTATCTTCCACTTCAAAAGTGAAAAGCCTTCCTGTCTTTTCTCCTTTGGAAATCCTTCGAAAGCCTTGCCTTGGGTCTTCAACATATGCTCCAAATCGATTGAATCTAACCTGCAATCCTTTTTCCACAATCTGTCCAACACTTATTAAATTTTTGGTAATTGTAGGGACATACAAGACTTTGCTTAAGAGGTTCATATTCCCATCTGATGTCTTCACATTACCTATCTTCTCCACTGAGTGGTTTGTGTCATCTCCTATCTGCACTTCATGCTTGTTATGAGGATCTTCCAAATCAGAAAGTAAAGCCACATTTCCTGCTACATGGTTCGAGCATCCCGAATCAATGTAAAATGTGTGATCATCATCCTTATCCTTCTTCGCTGATAGATTCATAATCAATAATGAATCTTCTTGACTTTGGTCCTCTACATAGTTATTATAATCTCTTCTTCCTCTATGGCCACTTTGATAGTTGTTGTTGTTGTAATTGTTGTTGTAGTAGTTGTTGTTGTAATTGTTGTTGTAGTAGTTGTTGTTGTTGTAGCCTCCATTGTATCTACCTCTATTTGATCCATAGCCACCTCTATTGAATCCTCTTCCTCTTGAGTTCCTTGGATTCGTGAAACATTCTTTAGTAGTATGGTTAGATAAGCCACATATGTTGCAAGTTTGAGATGATTGGAATCTGTTGGGGATGTAAGGGTCATGTGACCTTACCCCCATATTCATATATATACATCATATATAGAGCATTGCCTCAAGAGAGTTCATTATGTGGGTTTCGAGGCTCCCACGCATGTCCGCGCGTCTCTCCTCTCTTCTCTCTCCCTCCATCTCCTCCTTCCTCTTCTTCTTCTGCACTCCAAACCCCTTCATTGGTATCAGAGCATGTTGAAGGCTAGTGTGCAAGAAGCTTCAATGGAAGCTTAGGTGAGAAGAGGTAGAAGTGCAGGTCGGCATCTCTTGACAGCTGTTCAGTATTTCGGTCATAACTCGAGCTAGGAAGCTCGGATTGACGCGTTTTAAAGTTCTGTGCGTAGCTAACACAGAGAGCTACAACTTCACAGAAGAGCGCAGAACCTGGTTCGGACTTCTGAAGTGCCGAAAATTCGAAAAACGCAGAGAATTGTAGAAAGCGAATCTACATTGAGTAGGACAGCATGTCGGTTTTTTTGTCATAAATTGAGTTCTACAGCTCGGAATGCGATGATTCAACTTGCTGCTTGTAGCTTGGAAAGATAGCTACAACTTTGTAGAAGAACTCAGATCCAAATTCTGAGTTTTAGGTTGCCGAAATTGCAGAATACAGAGCAGTACTGTTGCAAGTGAAATTGAAATTGACAACAGGTGCTTGTTTTGAGCATATCTTGAGCTATACACCTCCGATTGAGGTGTTCTTTATGTCGTTACGTAGCCAAGAGTTAGATCTTGAAGTTTGCTGAAGACGAAAAGTTCAAATTCAGAGGTTATCACCTCTGAAACAGCAAAACACAGAGCAGTACAGTTTTGCCCAAACAACCCTAATTGCACTTGGAGGTTGAATTTGCTTTGGAACTTCTTCGAGAGAGAATTTATGGTGTGCAAGCTCTTATTTTTAGAGCTTCAAGACATTGTACATGTATGATCATTGTGTTAGCTCCTCCATATGAGAGTAGAGCATGATCTTGTCACTTGTTTGGCATGTAAGATGACATTGTGGTATACTCTTTTTGAGGTTTATGTCATCATGAGTTCGATCATGGATGTATAGTGGCATTGTGGTCTATATCTTGCTTATGCCACTTGGTTACGGATTTACTTTCCGGTTGCACATACTTTTGTGAGAGTTGACATTGGATCTTAGTTGGTACTTGTATCTTTTGTTTTCTTTGCAGGTACAGGATCCAGATTGGAGCCTCAGTTACACGTTTGTTTGTCACCGTTATTAGCATTTGGTCATTGATTGATATATATTTGCCAGTGTGATTCTTGGCTTATGTGGATGGTGATTCCCACATGGTTATTTTGGTTCTAGAGTCCATTTTACAGAGGAGATGCTGCCGAAATTTCATCGGCTTTTATGCTAGAAAGGAGCTCTTGTGGATCTTGAAGCTTTTGCGATAGCTTTGGATCATTGACTATCTCCATTCACTTGGACTTGGTCACAGGTTATTTGTGATAGATTGGACCATCTTGCAGGATTCATTCTTGAGTGGGAGGTGCATCACCATTGTATTGGCGTGTATTGCCATTAGTTTTTTGGCACATGTAGTTGCCATTATCTTTGATTATATCAGTGACAGGTGGTGACATATTACTTATTGTTCTTTCATTATTGGTTATCTTGTTTGATTGCTCAGTTTTCAGGGGATACTCTGTCGAAATTTTCCCAGGATTCTTTCACATCTACTTGGTCACTTTGGAGACTTGGTGAGCAAGCTCATGCTCATGGTTTTATATGCATGCTAGATGCATGGTTATGTGACAGGTGGTTCACATAGTTCCTTCTCCATGGAGACATTTGTGATATGACTTATGCATATGGATATGCAGGTGTGATCCTATTCAGGATAGAGTATTGTTTCTAGTCTCTTGTTATATTGCTAGTCTATTGGATTGCCACCATGGTGTCTTCTCGATTTGATGGCACTGACTTTCCGAGATGGAAAGCTCAGATGTGGCATACATTGGTTCGTGCAGGGTTACATATGTATGTGCATAGAGATGCACAGAGGCCTCGTGATATGCTTGACCATGTATGGATGGATATGGATGCATTGGCCAGCTCCACTATCCGATTACAGCTTGTGGATTCTATATATGAGTCTGTTATGTATGAGGAGACGAGTAGTGCATTATGGCAGAGACTACATGATATGTATGCGAGTCCATTGACTCATGTGAGACATAGATCACATCGATGACTTCGATGTTGGCATTGTGGTCATGAGGGCCATATTCGACGACGTTGCTTCAGGCGGATGCGACGACGATGTCAGAGATATGCACGTGATGCAGGTCAGGTACTGGTTTCAGGAGATTCTATGGCAGTTGATTATGCTAGTGATGGAGATATCACTTTCTCCTATGGTTCATCTCATGATTCCTCTTGCTCATTAGATAGCACACATATGGCTTGGTTGCTTGATGCATTAGCCAGTTTTCATGTTACTCCACATCGTGAGTGGTTTTGTCGATTCTCAGGTGAGAGTCGTGGATGTGTGCACATGCCTGATGGTACGACATATGATATTGAGGGTGCAGGAGATGTATGCATTATGCTACCTAGTGGAGCATCACTTATGCTTAGACATGTACGTTATGTGCCTTCATTCCCTATGAGCTTGATTTCAGTTAGCCAGTTACAGAAGAGCAGATGTTATGCATTCCTTGGTGAGCATCATTTTCAGTTGCAGTTGGGACAGCTTATGCTTATCAGAGGTGCCAGGATTGGGCACATGTATCCACTGCAGGTACTTCATGTGAGAGACAGTCTCGTCTCAGTGGGAGTTCAGCCTTATGTGCAATGTGAGACTCGTCATGTCTCATTTTGTCTACCTACACATATGTCTATTGACATTCATGATGCACATGTATGGCAGGATTCAGATGCTCAGATGGATGCACATGTAGAGCATGTTTTGGATGCTCATGATGCTTATATAGAGCATGATTTTGTTGATCATGTGGATGCTCATTTGGAGCACACTTTGGATGATCAGTTGGATGCTTTAGAGCATGATGTGGATGCTCATGTAGAGCATTGTGATGATACTCACTTAGAGTTAGATCATCAGATGGATCTTGGTGTTGATGTTGTGCAGTCAGCTCATGTGGAGCATGATGATACACTTGGTGTGGTAGAGCACGATAGCTCTCATGATACAGAGTGTATGGTAGAGCATGTTAGCTCTCATGATGCACAGCTAGATACATCCTTGGTTGTGAGCATGGCTGATTTAGATGCTGAGGAGTCAGCAGTTATGCAGTCATTCTTGGATTCGCTCATGCCAGATGTTGACATAGATATGTCAGGACATGTTGGTCTTGACGATGGTGCTTTGGATGCCTTGGATAGAGGCATGGCTGACATGCTTAGGTTAGCCAGGATAGCACATGTTTCGTCAGCATCCGGGAGTTTGATGTACGAGTTGTTATGCTCGAGACCAGACATTGCAGTTGCTATTGGAGCATTTGCACTTGGAGTTGTCAGTCGTTCGATGATTGACATAGGCATGGAGCGAGTGGGAGCTTTGCAGGAACTTCATCAGTTCTTGCATCAGTCAGATATGAGCTCGACTCTTGTCGATATGAGTCTAGAGCAGTTTGAGGTGCATGGATACACCTTGTTCGAGGCAGTTGGTGTAGGCTGATCTGGTATGGGTAGAGATCTAGACTCTTCCTGTACATTATTGTATAGTCCTACATCATTCTTTGTATATTTTTCCACTTATGGTCACATTGACCCTTAAGTAGGAGATTGTTGGGGATGTAAGGGTCATGTGACCTTACCCCCATATTCATATATATACATCATATATAGAGCATTGCCTCAAGAGAGTTCATTATGTGGGTTTCGAGGCTCCCACGCATGTCCGCGCGTCTCTCCTCTCTTCTCTCTCCCTCCATCTCCTCCTTCCTCTTCTTCTTCTGCACTCCAAACCCCTTCAGAATCTCCCCCTGCCTTGCTTTCCACCTCTGCCTCTTCCTCTAGCTCTTCCTCTACCTGCAAAGTTTTCTTGGAAAGAGCTTCCTTCATCTTCATTCTTCCTATTCTTTGACTTGTCCTTGACCTTAGCTTTATCAGAATATAAGGCAGAAGTTTGATTACCTCTTGAGGACTCACCACCTTTGCTAATCTTTGCTTCATGAGTGAAGAGTTGGCCCATGATTGTGTTGAGGTCGGGTACATGCATATCCATGTATAAATCCATGGCTGTTGTGAATGACTCCCACTTGTCATCTGCTTTGATTCCATTCATGATTTGTCTTATGATTTGCTCCTCTTCAATTACCTCTCCAATGCTTCCAAGTTGGTCGGAAATCTCCTTCATCTTTGTGACATAATCAGTCACATTTTGCTTTGGGCTTTTCTTCATTGTTGTGAACTCCATCCACAATTGGTTCTTCCTTGCTCGAGTGTTGGAAGAGAAGAAAGAAGCAAGTGCATTCCAGGTCTCTCTTGATGTCTTGCATCCCTTGACATGAGGTAAAAGAAAATCAAATATTGAGTTTAGAATATAGGACTTTGCAAGTGCATCCTTCGAACACCAATTCGAAAGTCCTTCCACTTCTTCATGTGATGGTTGCCCTTTGTTCCTCATGGTTGGCATTGCTTCATCTCCAGATATGAATCCATATAGATTCCTCCCTTGAAGGTAAGCCTCCATCCTTAGAGACCATGCCGGGTAGTTTTTTCGATCCAATTTGTCAATTGTTGATGGAAATCCATCTCCCATGTTGCTTGACTATGCTCTGATACCACTGTGAAGAGAGATGGTGGATGCAATCCAAAGATGAGTAGGTGCTGCTACAACCAGCTACACACCAGCCAACTGAGACTTCAGAGTTGATTAGTAGACCCTTTGAGCTTCCTAAATCCACCAAAATATCAGCCAAGTACTTTGGAACATGTATCCCAAAAGTTTAAGTCAAGGCAGACTAGTTGCGAAATGACTAGCTCCCAAAACTTGCTATTTTTGGACATACACCTGCTGGAAAAAATGAAGAGTGCTCTCAACCTGGTAGGAATTAGAAAATCTCCTTTTGGACATAGCAAATAGACTTAGAAAAATTCCCAATCCAAGTTAAAACACTTCAAATGATGGACTGAGCACTGAGAACAAGTTTCAACAATTTCTGGAACATGCCCACCATTCTCGGGGCTCTACAGAGATAGGCCAATGAGCAGTAAAATGCAGATATCTCCAACACTATAAATCCAATGAGCTTGAAATTTGATATGCAAAAACTACACAATAAGAGCTATCCAACGCATGTTAAATCACTGAGAAAGGATCAGTACAACGCGAGATATGACCTTCTGAAGGTACTACTCTGAGTGAGTATAGCAGAGAACAAAACAGAGAAGTGAATGATGATAAATGTATAAATTCATATATATTCGAATGGCTCCACCTAAAAGTGATTCCCAAAGTTAGGAGATTTTTTCTTTTGCTCAAAAAGTCATGGGTTTTGGTAGTTAGAGCCACGAAATTTCTTTTACGTCATGCATGAGGTAAGCCATCCTTTTCCTTTTTCTTTTTTAAATTACAAGAGATAAAATGTACTCTTTTACAAGAGGTGTTCACATGACTACTCATGTGACTTACAAATGAGGATAATATCAAGCATATCAAGCATGTAGGCTTGGGTAAAATGCACCAACACATTCATGTATTAGCACATGAATGATCTCTTGTAGAAGATTAATTTTCACTCCTTGTAAAAGTGCATATGTGGAATCAATTCCAAAGAATCTTTACACGAATTATTTGGTGAAGCGTTATGGCACATAAAGTCCTAGAAACTTGGAAATCTTTTAGGTAAAGATTCGAATCTTGGGTACAAATCAAAAGGCTATAAAAGAGCACTATCTAGTCACACGGATAAGCAGCTAGTAGAGCCCGATTTGGAGAGACATTCAAAGGGATTTCATATGTATATTCAGGTCACACTATAGCTCTACCATTATCCTCACCTTGTGCAAGCATTCATTGCCAATGTCAATGACATTTATATGCATTAATACATATAGTTTTCTCATACCTCATCTCTTCTACTCTGTCATGTATCACTCAAAAGAGTGAACTTCCTTGATCCATTTCTCAGCGACTACTTGATCCTTTGCTGTGGTTCAAGTTGGTATAGATTCATTAGACCATCTAGTTATTTTTTTTACAAAGTTTCAGTTTTATTGGATCAATCATCCTTGAGTTATGTGCAAAACATTACCCTCTGGTGTGCATACTATCAACACTAGAAAATGTTGCGATGTATCTCTAATTTGCTAAGCATCATTCTCTGAGCATAGATGATCATTTCAAGTGAAATGACTTGAAAACGTTAGCTACCGAAGTTAACTAGATATGACCAAAATGATTTTGTTAAAGTATTAGCAAAGAAAGAGAACTATTCATTTCTGTGAGTAGGTGTAGTGACCAAAATAGCAAGTTTTGGTTCATAGCGAAGTCCAAGTAATTTGTTTTGATCCAATGATTTGAGGATCATCCTCCAAAGTACTTGGGTGATTATTTGTTCTTCTTGGGGATCAATTGCAAGCCATGGTCAACCGAAATTTGAGGTGGGTGCACAATATGAACCTTGAAAGTAGTTTTAGAATGGTTTATCTTGGAGCTTGATGCCTCACAAAATGTATTTAGGCAACACCAAAAGGTATCAATTCTCGCCAAATCGTGATGCACAAATGAGTTCCTATCATTGATAAAGAGTCTCAGGATCATTTGGTCTTGTTTGAGAGGAAGAGAGAGGTGTTCAATAAGACCTAAGCATGTTATATGTTTAACAAGGCAGCAGGGACCATCCACAACAATTCCAAAGAGAAGAGGGGCAAAGGGCATCCTTGTTTGATAGAATGTTTTAATAAAATAGCCTGCGAAAGATGACCATTGATGTTTATCTCAAAAGATGCGTTTCCTAGTATCATTGAGATAATCTTAGTGAATTTATGATGGTAGCCCTGATCTTTCAAAGATTTTAGAATGAAGTCCCACTCAACTCTATCATAAGCTTTGTCAAAGTAAATCTTAAGGAAGAGGACATCTTGAATAGATTCTTCTGGGAAAACAAAACCATCCCAAACATCAATGATAGCCTCGAGGATGGACCTCCCATTGATGAACCCATTTTAATCCTCACTAATCCATTTATGTAAATGAAAAGAAATTTGATTAGGAATACATTTAGCAAGGATCTTACAACCGGTTTGTAACATCATAAATGAATGCCAATTTTCAATCATGTTTTTGCTTCCTTTCTTGTGAATAAGCTTGATAATGAGTTCATTGAGATATTCTAGTAGTGCACCAAAAGAGATGGCCTCTTTGTTGGTGCAATTACGTGAAGCCTAAATTCTTGTCCACTTAGCCATAAGATCATATGTGCATTCATGTATTAGCACATGAATGATCTCTTGTAAAAGATTAATTTTTACTCCTTGTAAAAGTGCATATGTGGAATCACTTCCAATTATGAATTTGTAGGCGAATCTTTCCATGAATTATTTGGTGAGGATTTATGGCAAATAAAGTCCTAAAAATTTGGAACACTTTTAGGTAAAGATTCAAATCTTGGCTCCAACAAAAAGACTATAAAAGAGGACTATCTAGTGGCATGGATAAGCAACCCGTAGAGCCCAATTTGGAGAGACATTCAAAGGGATTTCATATGTATATTGAGCTCACACTATAGCTCTACCATTGTCCTCACATTGTGCAATCATTCATTGCCAATGTCAATGTAATTTATGTGCATTAATGCATATAGTTTTCTCATATCTCATCTCTTCTACTCCGTCATGTATCACTCAGAATAGTGAACTTCATTAATCCATTTCTGAGTGTGTACTTGATCATTTGTTGTGAGTCAAGTTGGTATAGATTCATTAGACCATCTAGTTTTGTTCTAAAAAGTTTCATTTTAATTGTCTCAAGCATCCTTGACGTATGTGCAAAACATTACCCTTTTGTCTGCATACTATCAACACTCGAAAATGTCAGGATGTCTCTTAGATTTGATAACCATCATTCTCTAAGCATAGATGATGATTTCAAGTGAAATGACTTGCAATAGTTAGCTGCTCAAGTTAGTTAGATATGAACAAAAGGATTTTGTTCACGTGTTAGCAGAGAAAGAGAACTGTTCATTTCTCTAAGATGGTGTAGTGACCAAAATAGCAAGTTTTGGTTCATAGTGAAAATTCCAAGTAATCTATTTTGATCCAATGATTTGAGGATCATCATCCAAAGTACTTGGGTGATTATTTGTGCTTCGTGGGAAGCTAAATAGGGGTATGTTGCACTCCTCAATGTACTTTTGGCTGGTGTGAAGCAAGAATTTGTAGCACCAACTCATCTCTAGAAGGTGTCCACCATCTCCTCAAAAAGTGGTATCATAGCAACATCAAGGTAAAATGAGGGATGAATTTCCATCATTAATTGACAAATTGGATAGTGGCAATTATCTAGCTTGGTCCCCAAGGATGAAGGCTTACCTCCAAGGAAGAAGCTTGTATGGATACATATCTGGAGATCAAGAAATGCCGACCTTTAGAAGAAAAAATCAACCTATAAGAGAGGAGCAAGAGAGACTAACTCCATGGTGTGCAAAGGATGCTCTAGCCACGTCTCACATACTCAATTCAATATCTGATTTTTTGTTACAACATATAACAAATTGTAAGACTTTCCAAGAGACTTGGGAACTATTATCTTCATACTTCTCATCAAATAAAAGGGCTAGAAAGAACCAACTTTGGATGGAGTTAACAACCTTGAAGAAGCAACCAAAGCAAAGTGTAGCTGACTATGTATGTAGGTGATGAACTTGGGAGTATTGGAGAAGAAATAGAGCAGGAGCAGATAGTAAGGCAGATCATAAATGGCATCAAGGCTGATGAAAAATGGGAGTCTTTTACTAGAGAAATGGACCTATATATGGACATGAAGATACCTGACCTCAATACATTGATGGGGCAACTCTTCACACATGAGACAAAGCTCAGCAGAAATGGAGATACTTCTAGAGGTAATCAATCTTTTGCCCTTTACACATATAAAAATAAGAGTAAAGATAAAGGAAAATGTAAGAAGAATGAAGAACATGCAAGTATCTCTCAAGTGAATTTCAAAGGTAGAGGAAGAGGTACTAGAGGAAGAGGTACTAGAGGAAGGGGTATAGGAGGAATAGGGGGAGACCATACAACTCTTCACCCTGCAACATTTGTGGCTTGAAAAATCATACCACAGATGAATGCTTCAGGAACACAAAGAATCAGATAGGAAGAGGCTTCCACAGATGAAGCTATGGAGAATCAAGAGGTAGGTTCAATAATGGAGGAAACAACTACCATCACAATTAAAACCAAGGCTACAACAACAACTATCAATGAGGCTTTAGAGGAAGGAGAGACTACAACAACTATACAGATGATCAAGAGGATTCCCCCTTATTCATGAATATGACAACCAAACAAGGTAAAGATGATGAGTACCTATACTATATTGATTATGGTTGTTCCGACCATGTAGTAGGCAATGTAGCATTATTGTTTGACCTTGAAGAACCCAAAGGAAAGCATGAATTTCAGACTGGTGATGACACTAGGCACTCAGTAAAGAAGATTGGAAATGTTAAAGCATCTGATGGCAACATGAACCTTCAAAGGAGGGTATTATATGTGCCAACAATAACTAACAATTTGATCAATGTTGGACAGATTGTTGAGAAGGGCTTATAAGTTAGATTCACAAGGCATTTAGAATATGTAGAGGACCCTCAAAAAGGCTTCAGGAGGATTGCAAAAAGGTGAGAAATCTGGTAGATGTTTTACCTTTTGAAGTTGAAGATACAAGAAATATTGCTCTTCAGTTATAAGGGCCAAATCCTATCTGAATTGGAGATAAAAGAGACTAGGACATATAGGTGAAAGGACATTATAGCAAATACGAAGGGATTAGAGTGTGCTTGGCATCCCAAATGTGTCCAAGCAACACATGATTTAGAAATGTGGAGCATGCCAGTTTGGCAAATCACATAGGCAACCATTCAACAAAAGAGGATACATGTATGAAGACTACTTGGAGCTTGTACACATAGATGTGTGGGGTCCTCGCAGAGAGCCATCAATTTCAAGGCCAAGGTATTATGTTTCACTCATAGATGACTATAATAGGTGGACAATACTTTATTTTGTGAAGCATAAAGGTGAATTCTTCACTTGTTTTAAGAAGTATTTGGCATTGTTTGAGAGTTGAATAGGTAAAAGTTTGAAGAGCCTCAGATCTGATGGAGGTGGTGAGTATTTCTCACATAGTTTTGACTCCTTCTTACAGGACAAAGGCATAAAGAGAGAGATTACAACAAGGTACACTCTTGAAAAGAATGGAGTGGCAAAGAGAAGAAATAGATTATTAGTAGATGCTACAAGATCCATGTTGAATGAGAAAAAATGCCCTAATGATCTATAGGTAGAGGTTGTTTCCAAAATCACTTACCTAATCAATAGGCTTCCATCCAAGTCTATAGATGGGATGAGACCTTTATGAGGCATGGAATGGTAGGAGACCTTCTTTAGATCCTTCTAAGATCTTTGGGTGCATTGCGTATGCACACATACCCTCACAGATTAGAGGAAAGCTTAATCCAAAAGCTAACATATGCACAATTATTGGCTATGGTTAGTGGGGATGTGGTATTTGATGAAAATAACGCTTGGTTTGAGGATGATTGAAGGAAAATTAAGCTAACTTATGCTTTGGAGGATGATTTTCCAAATCTGACCAAGGAAGAACCACATACATCAAAGGATGTCAACTCAGAAGATGAAGAACAAATTTATTTTGAAGCTTGGAAGTCCAAGGGCAAAGCAAAGTTAAAAAAACTGGAAGACATTCCAGAGTCATCCACTCAAGCACTTAGAAGATCTCAAAGGGAAAGCAAGAAACCTATAAGGTATGGCTATGACACACCACTAGTCACCAACATTCTGTATACATAGCTAAAGACTTTATGTTAGAGGAACCATGTTCATTTGAGGAAGCCAATAAGGAAGAAGAATGGAGAGAAGATATGCAAGAGGAAATTGAAGCACTTCAAGAGAATAGTACTTGGGATTTGGTTCCCAAAAAACCATTCATAAGGGTAATAGGATCCAAGTAGATCCACAAAGTGAAAAAGAATTCAGATGGCACAATACATAGGTATAAAGCAAGGCAAGTAACAAAGGGGTTTGCTCAAACACATGAAGCAGATTATGAGGAGACCTTCTTAACTGTAGCCAAAGTGCCAACCATCAGAGTTTTGGTAAGTATTGCTTCCTCAAAGCATTGGAACTTGTACCAATTAGATGTTAAAAATGCACTTAATGGGTGGATCTCTCAAGATGTCTACATGAATCAACCGCTAGGATATGAAAGACAAACTTGATTATGTATGTAAATTAAGGAAGGCACTGTATGGTTTAAAGCAAGCTATTAAAAATGAAACCAACCCTAACAAGAGTGGATATATGCTATGGGGTGAGTGCATTGAGTGAATTCGTGCATACACCAAGAAAACCTCACATGGAAGCTGCCAAAAGCATCTTAGAGTACTTAATGGGTACCATAAATGAAGGGCTATTTTATCCATTTACATCCGACTTGTATATCAAGCTATACTCTGATGTAGAGTGGGCTGGCTCAAAAGATGATAGGAGAACCACCTCTCACTGCTTATCTTTTGCAGGATCTAAGTTGATTTCATGGTCATCAAAGAAACAACCAACTGTGGCATTATCATCAACTAAAGCGGAATATAGGGATCTAGCGAATGCAACACAAGGGGCAATGTGTTTAAAGCTACTCTACTCAGACTTGGGACTGCATACATACACTCCAGTGATCTTTGGAGATAATACTAGATCATTACATTTGGCTTCTAATCTTGTATATCATGCAAGCACTAAGCACATTGAAGCTTATCATTATGTGAAAGAGAAACTACTTACCAAGGACATACAATTGTCCTATGTATCAACAAACTTACAATGTGTAGATATGCTAACTAAATCTTTGGATGGAACTAAATTGAATAGGTTCAAGATGATGATTGGATTGTAGGCCATCAAAGAGAGTTGAAGCACAAGCATGTTAGGCTTGAGGAGGAGCTATTGGTGCAATTACTCCAATCCTAAATGCTTTTCCACTTAGCCATAAGATCATATGTCCATTCATGTATTAGCACGTGGATGATCTCTTATAAAAGATTAATTTTTACTCCTTGTAAAAGTGCATATGTGGAATCAGTTGTAATTACAAATTCTTAGGAGAATCTTTCCAGAAGTTATTTGGTGAGGATTTATGAAAAATCACGTCCCAAAACTTTGGAACACTTTAAGGTAAAGATTCAAATCTTGGCACCAACAAAAATGCTATAAAAGAGGACTATAAAGTTTCATTTTTCTTGCTATAAAGTTTCATTTTTAATGGCTGGTTCATCCTCGAATTATGGGCAAAACATTACTCTTTGATCTGCATACTATCAACACCCAAAAATGTCGGGATGTGGCTTTGATTTTCTAAGCATCATTCTCTGAACATAGTTGATCATTTCAATTGAAATAACTTGCAAAATTTAGCTACCCAAGTTAATTAGATATGCCTAAAAGAATTTTGTTCAATTTTTAGTAGAGAAAGAGAATTGTGCATTTCCCTGAGCAATTGTAGTGACCAAAATAGCAAGTTTTGGTTCGTAGTGAAAAGTCCAAGTAATCTATTTTGATCCAATGATTTGAGGATCATCCTCCAAAATACTTGGTTGATTGTTTGTGCTTCCTAGAAAGCTCAAGAGTTCTACTTTGCACAACTCAACTAAGTTTTTTATGGTGTGAAGCAGAAATTCGTAGCACGATCTCATCTCTAGAAGGTGTCCACCATCTCCTTAAACACTCTCTCCATACTAGACATAATCGAGCAGTCAGTAGGTGCTTGAGGGTCTTGAAAGATGCATTGGTGAGGCTACCCAACCTCGTGCATTTACCATTAGGAAGAGAATCAATAACTTCAAGCATCTCACCATCCAAAATGAGAGCTTCAATAGAATCTTGAAGTTATGTGGAACTCATTTGGTTCTCACTCCTGAGATGGTCACCATGCTATCACACATATGAGAAGAAAGAGGCATGGAGACCCCCAAAATTTAAATAAAGTGATTGACAATGATAGTACTATTTTCTTCATCCATCTTCTACTCTAGCCCATCGTTTCCCATCATGAAAGGGATTGCTTCTTCTTGAGGAGGCTACACATCTCTTTCGAAGGTTTATCTACCTTTCTTGCACACCAATTTTTAAAGTATATCTATAGATTGTTTTTTCAGAATTTCTTGTTCATATCTCAGCATGCTTCTGATTTTTTGGAGCCCTGTTTAGTATTGAGAGTGGCCTTTGTTTACTTCTTCCTCAAGGTGCCAAATCCTTTGATAAATATTTTCTCTTCTTGCTCGATGATTTTTTTGAAGATTATTTTAAGTCTTGACCAAGATGTGTTGTGTCTTCATGATGGCCATCCTCCAACACCTCACCAACGAGCTGGAGTGGCTAGCAAAGGTCCAGTTCTAGGAAGTGGTAATTTCCTATTGAACTAAGGGGAATGAGAGGGTTTTTGAATTAGCATGAAACCAAGGGGCTTTCTTGAGGTAGTCGACTGGCTTGAAGGTAAGCATCACTGGGTAGTGATTAGATATGACAAGGTCCACACATTGGGAGAGGGAAGGGAGGGCCCACTTATTGATGATACTTTGCATAATATAGCTCCTCTCAAGTCTAACTTTCTTGAAGTCAACTCGAGATTGTAGGTTCAACCAAGAGAAACCAACCTTGTCTTTGATCTCCACTAGATTGAGATGGAGCTTGACTTGATTCGAGGCATCCTTCTCATGACTATTAATTACCTACCCTCTATTCCCTCATCTATGAAAATGAACCTCCACCATACTGAAGTCCCCACAAAGAATCAGATTGAGGGGCAAGGAATCCAATGATTACCACATGGAAATTCTTTTCGAATTGATATTGGAAGCTTACACAGAAACAATGGTGAATTGCAGAGGACCCCCAAAGGAAGCACCAATCCATTGGTGGCTCCGCCAGGGTATCAACAAGGCTGGCATACCAGTAGCTATTAATGCGCATAGCTGAGTCGCCATTCCCCCCTAGGGTGCACAATGGAGAGCCAAACATGGGTCGATGAGATACTTTTCAATCTCTTTTGAAGGTCCTCACCGTCATTTTTGATCTTTTGAAGACAAATGAGGTTTGGGTTTAGGCTTTTATCCCGGATCCATTGGCCAATGAAGTATGCTCTTGAGGGGTTAGACAACCTATTAATAATGAAAGAAATGATTCTCATTATCGGAGGTTACGAGATGTTTAATTTTCATTACAATTCTTAGAGGATTCTAGCATCAAGTCGGATCCTGTTTCATATGTTGGCAAACATCACCTTTGGATGGACTGTTGCAAAGGAAATCCTGCATCGTATGCGATGGACATATCTTCAGAGGCTGAGAACCCCTTAAGACAAAATTAGGAAGAAGACCAATTTCGAGGGAATGATCTACCATTTTCCGTGATACCATGTGCTGTTTACCAAAATCACAAAGAAAAAGCACAGTTGCATCCTCTGCAGAAATCTGCATGTAATTGCTCATGTGGATCTGGCATTATTTAGGTGTTGCAGGTTGAAGGATTTTCTTGCTTGTCCACATCCAATAATCATTTCTTATCAGACGATGTTCATGGAGGTGCCAAAAGCCTGTAAACTGTAAAGGCTGCTATAATTCTGTACATTGCTGCGAGTGATCTCTTTTCTGATTGAATCTCGATTCTCTACGCTGCGCTTCTCTGAAACTTGATGTCTGTGTGTCGTCACCGCCACTAATTTACTGTGTTCGCACTCGAAAACTGAGCTCCGCGAGGGCGTTTGCAGAGCGCTCTTCATCGACGAACGCAGTCAATCAAAGATGATGATACTAACGAGATGACTGAGATCGGAGGATATAAGAAGAGGACACTTGGGCGCTCCGGAAAGTATCAGTGCCAATCTACTATGCATTGGGCAGAAAGAGCTCTTTTGCGCCATCGCCCATGTTTTTTTTTTTTTTTTTTTTTTTGGTTTTTGAATTTTAAGAGAGTACAATGAATTTGAAAAGACAAACACCCGACTTCGTCACGTAGAGACACCCACTCATCTTGGAGAACTCTGTGAGACATTCAGCTCTCGACTGGACTTGAATCTTGGCCATCTATGTAGGAGTACAAGGCACATCCGCTATGGACATGTCCAGCCATCTGCTATGAACATGTCCAGCCATCGCCGATATTGATACTATCTTTCCTGGTAAAAAAACATTGTTTCTGTCGAGGACGCAGTGGGTATTTAAAGGCTGCAAATTGTGACATGATTCAGGGAAAAATCCGTTACAGAGTGGAGAAACCAATGTGGTTAGCATCCTTGCTGGACAATCATTGTTCTTTCTCAGAGGACCACAGCTGTCGACAGAGTGAGCTTCAGCCTTCATCAACAGAGATTATATCCGCGTAATCCATTGGAGTTTGCAATGATGATACTTGCTACACAGGCGGTGACTGAGATCGAACAAGACAAGAGATCCAAGGTGGCGCAAATTTGAAGAGGAGAAAGCTGCAGTGTCTGACATGTCACATGACATATTGTGGGAAAGAATTCGATTTGGCCATCAACGACGTTGCTACTGTATTTCATCATCATTGTTCCTCCTCACAGGATCCACAAGTGTGCAAAGTATGCAATCATTGAAATTGGATACGGCATCAAAAAGGATCCTCTAGAGAAGAGCTCCTCTTCACGATCATTAATATTTCTGTTACCCTCTGTGTGTTTGCTCTCTCAGAGGGCGTATGAGATTTCCCTACACAGTTGAATGGTTCCTTATGATAAACGTGCAAACACTCATCATAAACAAACAAGCATTTATGTGGTTAGCAGGGATGCCAAACAAGCATCTATATGATTATCAAGGATGCCAGACTGCCAGTATAACAATGTGCGTATGTATACGTTTTTTCTAAGAGGAAGCTCGTCCTTGAGGCCTAATCTCCTCATAATTGAAAGTACAAGTGAATGTGCTTTACTGATGAAAATTTTCGTATTTCACAAAGGAGGAGTTAGATGTCTAGCATGACCGAGATTATAAAGCCCTAAGAATCACTATGGTAGAAGCTGCCCTAAGAATCACGATGGTAGAAGCTTAGGAAGAGATGGCAACTGATTTTACACGGAGTTTACCCGGCAAGAGGCTGTCAACAATAGTTTGATTGGCTCAAACTCAGCATGAGGCCGCGGACAACGATTCACAGGCCTGAAGGTCAATCATCCAGTTGATGACAAGTAGGAGGCATCCAAGCAGTAATCAGAGTTTGAACCCCCAACCCCAAAACAGTGCGCAAACCCATCCAGCCTATGCACATTGGGCGACGGCGTATTTGCTGATGATGATAGTCATATAGACATCATTTTTTTTTTATAAACATGAGAGGAACAAGATGGATTCTGGATCACGAGCTCCTTCCTTTTATCTCCATTGTGAATCGGAAGCTCTCAACCCACCCCATATAGACTCAAAATACATCAATATATGCAGACATATATCATGAATCTCACTCTCGCACACACAGAATCTCTCTCTCTCTCTCTAAATGACATATCGCTTATTGTTCCTAATTAGATAAATATTTTCTAGTTTAATGCTGATTTGCATTCTGTTTGGGCATTATACTTATACAACTTGAAGGAGGCATTTAATTGAGTGAAAAAACAAAGTACATTGACACTTCATCCCAACATTTTGGCCTTGAGGGCTCTAAACCCATTGCAACTCCCATAGAGATAGGTTTATGATTCAATATTTGTGATGTTGGATATGGATTTGATGCTAATCTCTAAGATTTGTGCCGTCCCTTTTACCTCTACTTGCCATGTGAAGCAAAAGGAAGGAAAAGAAGGGGAAGACAAAGAGAGAGAATCGAGATTTTTTTTGTTGCATGCATATTGAAGACGAGCAAGAGCAAGAAGCAAATAATATGGAACAAATAGCAATAAGAGGCTAATTCTCAAAATATCTCGAACATTTTCTATTTTGAAAGAGGCAAGATCATGCAATTGTCACATGTTCTTTGGATCTAGTAACTAAAATTCCATAGCTTCAAAGTTGAAACACTGTACTCCAAAAGTGTTTTGGTGGACTATGTGTCTCTTGTGTGTTGAAAATGTGAAATATGCAAGCTTAAGGTTGATAAAGGGGTCAAACGACCTTCATGTGGACAAACATCCTGACTCAAATCACTTAGGGTGGTCGCAAGGTTGGACAAGGCAATCCTAAGGTGGTGGAAAATTTGAGAGAGGCATCCAAAAGCTATAAAAGAAGGTGAAGGGTCATGAAATGCATGGAAATCTTCTAGGTCTTTGAAGATTAAGAGACATATAATGAAGGAGGCTCAAGGAGAGAGTCATCCAAGGCTCAAAGAGCTGACGTGTAGTATTCCAAGCTAGGGAAAATGTAGAGGAGGGCATTATATGCAGAGAGGAGGAGCTATCAAGCCCAAATCGCCTCTAGTCTCTTGTAGGTATAGAGATAGTCTGCTTGTAATAGTTGTCACTCTTTATGTACATAACTAAATCAAGCGATTTAAGGTGCATTTTGTAGCTTATATATGTGTCCTACCTTCCCTAAGAGGGACTCTTGAAAACAATTCTATGTGCAGAGAAATTGGTGTATCTGTGTAACCGTAAATTTTGCATATCCTACATCTCTGCATAGTCTATTTTGTAGAGAGTTGTTGATTGACCTAAACAAATCCATTTGAGGTTTTCTACAGCTTGTTAAATTCTTATGAACCATAATACGTGTGTCTAAAAGCTTAGGTGATCTAGATCAATGTAAGGCAGGTGAATCAGAGTTTCAATGGTGTGGAGATAAAGATAAGCATGATGTGGATCCCAAAGATCCAAAGGTCACCAATCAAGAATTGAAGATGTTGAAGGATTGGAAGGAAAGAAATAGAAGAACTATCTTCTACATAGCATAGGTAATCTCTAACACTATGATTGGACATATATTAGAGTTTGATCATGTTAGAGATGTTTGGGAGGCCCTAGAGAAGATATATGCCACTTCCGCAAGAAGCAAAAAGATGCAGCTTAAGAATGAACTCCATTCTTTGAAGAAGGGTAGTGGTCCATCTATTGCTGACTACACCTTGAAGGTGAAGGATTTGAGGGAGCAATTGGTATCCATTGGCTGCGAACTAGATGAGGAAGACCTTGTGCCAATTACTCTCAATGGGCTGAGAGGGGAAGACACGTGATAAGCCCTAATTACTACCATCTTGTAGAGAGATCCACTACCAAGTCTTGAGCTGTTTATCCCACACCTAGTGGCAGAAGAGGTTTCCATAGGTGATACATCCAAGAAGGATGGGCAGTCATAGGTCATATATGCTAGCAAAGGCAAAGGCAAGAGTAGCAAGAAGGGGAAAGGAGGAAAAAGCAAGTGGAAACACTTCAAGGAAGAAGATTCAAATTTAAAAGGAGATAGCAAGGCATCATCTTCAAGGAAGGGCAAGAATGGCAAAGGGAAAAACAACCCTCATCAAGGTAAAAATTGTTTTATATTGGTAAAAAGAATCAAATTTCTTTGAATTATTGGTTCAAGGATGACAAAGGCAAGAAGAAGAAGGAGAAAGGAAACTATGCTAACAACTCCAAGAAGGATGATGAGAAGGAGACCATCCTAGCCATGAGACATAGCTACACTAGTGATCCCAAGGAAACAAAGTGGTACATAGACTCTGGATGGTCTAATCACATGTCATGTACAGAGAAATATTTTGTTCATTGGCAAGTCCCAAGCTCAAAAGGTTGTGTGGAGATATGAGAAAACACTAAGCATCCCATTACACATGTGGGAGATGTGAAGTTAGGTGAAGGTAAATTTGTCAAGACTCTTAGATGTGCTCCATGTTCCATCTATTTCCAAGAACCTTATCTCTATAGAAGAGATGGTAGAGAGAGGTATGCACGTTATATTTGATGCAAAGGGGTGCATGGTGAAGTAAGGAGGCAAGGTCATTGCCAAGGGAAGGAAACAAGGTAGATTGTTCACACTAGATTTTGCTCCTACACACAACAAGATATGTTATGTGATGATTGGTAACAAAAGGATTGCAGAGATTGATCTTTGGCACAAGAGGATAGGACATATTAATATTCGCAAGTTAAAAAGCATTTGCAAAGCAGTTTTAGTTCAGGGATTACCTAATCTTGAAACAAGGTCTACATGAGTTTTGTGATGCTTATCTGCTAGGTAAGCAAGCAAGGAGGCCATTTCCAAAGAGTGAGTACAGATCCTCTAAGCTCTTAGAGCTTATACACTCAGATGTATGGGGCCCTATGAGAGAGGCTTCATTGGGAGGATCTAGGTACTTTTTCACTTTCATTGATGACCACTCAAGAAAGGTATGGCTATATGTTATCAAGGAGAAATCAGATGTGTTTTCATGCTTCCAAAAGTTTAGGTCCCTTGTTAAGAAAGAATGTGATACACACATCAAGACATTGAGGTCAAAAGGAGGGGGAGAGTATATCTCGAAGGAATTCACAAACTACTTGCAGGATTATGATATAAAGAGGCACTTTACATGCAGGTACACCCCTCAACAAGATGGTGTTTCAAAGAGGAAGAACATGCATTTGGTTGAGATAGCTAGGTGTCTCATAAATGAAGGTATGTTACCATTCTCTTATTCAGCAAAGGCTATGAATATCGCTTTTTACTTAATAAAGAGGGTTCCAATAGGTGGCATGCACACATTGACTCCACACGATGTCTATTATGGCAAGAAACCAACCATGGAGCACGTCAAGGTATTTGGATGTGTATGCTTTGTTCATGTTCCTAGTGAAGTGATAACAAAGTTTGAGCCCAAGAGTGAGAAATGTGTGTTCATTGGCTACTCAAATGAGAAAAAAGGGTACACATGCTAGAGTGCTCTCTCAAAGAAGCTATATGTGTCAAGAGTTTTTGTGTTTGATGAGTCAAGGTCATGGTATGGAGACAAGGGCAAGGCAATTTGGACGAAGAGGATCAAGAGGAGTATATAGACTTTGATGTACAGATTCAACCTCAAGAGTCAATCAAAATTAGTGAACCATAGGCTTTCACATCTAAGATACACTCGTATGATCACTCTTACACTTATGATTATGAAAGTTCATCTCTTACTTCAAAGTATGGAAGGTCGCAAGAGATAGACTCTGACAATAGGGAAGCTCAAGTGGAATCAGAAGAGGAAGAGCATGAGGGGTTGGTTAATTCTAAAGTAAAGCTCAGTAGACTCATGGAGCAATATCCCAAAGGTCAAGAGAGGAGTTCTACAAGGAATAAGGCACCCCCATAGAGGTATACAATTGGTTCTTTCATGGCAAAGCACCATGCATACATGGTGAATGTCATTGCAGATCAAGAGCAATATTCTTATGAGGAGGCAAAGACCAAACTAGAGTGGAGGAAGGCTATGTATGAAGAGTTCAAAGCTCTTAAGGAGAACTACACTTGGGAACTAGTACCCAAGAAGGAAGGCATGAAGATAGTCCAAAAGAGGTTGGTGTACAACACTAAGAGGAATGTAAATGGTAACTTGGCAAGGTACAAAGATAGACTAGTAGCCAAAGGCTTCACACAAACACAAGGGGTGGATTATGAGGAGACGTTTAGACCTGCGGCAAACAAGGCTACCATTAGAGCTCTCATAATCCTATGTGCAGCAAGGAAGTGGCCTATCTACTAGATGGACATAAAGAATACTTTCTTGAATGGTGAGTTACAAGAAGAGGTGTTCATGGAACAACCTCAAGGGTATGTGGATGTAAAGCATCTTACCTATGTTTTTAGGTTGAAGAAGGCCCTGTATGGTCTTAAACAAGCCCCAAGGGCTTGGAATCAGAGGCTAATGGACTTCTTGAAGAGATGTGGTTTCTCTCCAAGTGATGCAGATCCATGCTTGTATATGAAGACAACAAATGACAATATAACTTTGATATGCATATATGTAGATGATCTCCTTGTGACAAGTGATGATGATGCATGGATAAGGACCATCAAAGAGAAGCTTGGAAGAGAGTTTAAAATCTTAGCTTTAGGTGTGCTTAAGTAATTTCTTGGCATTGAGGTGATCTATGGAAAAGAAGGTATCTCTCAAAAGACGTATCTTCTAGATGTGTTGTTTAGGTTTGGCATGATAGATTACAAACCAATAGTTCAACCTATGGATTAAAATGCCAGGCTAAACAAGGAAGATGGTAAGAAGCTAGAAGACCTTACACTATACGAAACATTGTGGGATCATTGATCTATGCTACACTCACGAGGCCTAACTTGTGCTACACAGTTGGAGTTCTATCTCAGTTCATGCATGCAACCACAGATACATATATCAATCATGCAAAGAGAGTGTTAAGGTATGTAAAGAGTATAATTAATTATTGGTTGCTATACAGGTATGATGAAGAACTTCAAGTAAGAGCATGGAGTGATGTAGATTGGGCAGGGAGTGTTGATGATAGAAGGTCAGCTTGTGGCTATGTTTTCACGCTAGGTACAAAAGCAATATCATGGATGAGAAAAAAGCAACGCATAGTTTCATTGAGTTCAACAGAGGCTAAATATAAAGCTTTAGTCCTCACTACATGTGAAGCAATGTGGCTTAAGAAGCTCTTTAAAGATTTTGGTATACACCTTGGACCAATTTCAGTGTATGGAGATAACATGTTGAGAGTTCATCTTGTTAACAATCCCATGTACCATCCAAGCAGCAAACACATTGAGGTGCATTACCATTATGCGAGGAAAAAGGTTGCAAGTGGGGACATTAATGTTCACTTCATAGGTTCAAAGGACCCAATTGCAGATATATTCACCAAAATCTTGGACGTGACCAAGTTAACAAAGTTTTCAAAAGCTATGAGCTTACTTGATATAGACACTACCACCTTAAGCTTGAGGGGGAGTGTTGAAAATGTGAACTTTGCAAGCTTTAGGTGGATAAAGGGGTCAAAAGACCTTAATGTGGACAAACTGCATGGCTCAAATCACTTAAGGAAGTCTGAAGGTCGGGGAAGGTTGGCAAAGGCAGTCCTAAGGTTGTGGAAAAGTCAAGAGATGCATCCAAAAGCTATAAAAGAAGGTGAAGAGTCATCAAATGCATGGAAGTCTTTTAGGTCCTTGAAGACCAAGAGACATATATACTCAAGGAGGCTCAAGGAGAGAGTCATCCAAGGCTCAAGGAGCTAAAACATAGTAGTTCAAGCTAGGAAAAATGCTGACGAGGGCATTATATGCATAGAGGAGGAGCAAGGAAGGGCTATCAAACCCACACTTCCTCTAGTCTCTTGTAGGTATAGACATAGTCTTCTTATAACCATTCTAAACCTTTATGTACATACCCAATTCAAGAGATTCAATGTGCATTGTGTAGCTTATATATGGCTCTTACTTTCCCTAAGAGGGCTTCTTGAAATTAGTTTTATGTGTAGAGCAATTGGTGTCTTCATAGGTGTACCTGCACACTTGGTATTTTCCATCTTGAACTCGACGAGCATGTCATGCACATACTTCCTTTGTGTTATGTATATACCTGAACCTGTGTAGATTAACTCCAATCCAAGAAAACAAGTGAGTGGTCTGAGATCATTTAGTTTCAACCCCTTCTTCATTTGAGTCTTTACCTGTTTGATTCCTTCAAGATCATTGCCTGTGATAATAATATCATCAACATACACACATAAATAGATCACTTTAGATGAATTCCTCTTTATGAACAAAGAAGTATCCGCCTTGCTAGCTTTGAATCCTTGGTCCTACAAATAAGTCACTAATTTGAAATTCCAAGCTCTTGGAGCTTGCTTAAATCCATACAAGGCTTTCTTTAATTTGCATATAGTTAGGATGATGTGCATCCTCATTTTCAGGAGGTTGTGCCATATACACTTCCTCATAAATCCATCCATTTAAGAAAGCATTCTTTACATCAAGTTGATAGAGCTTCCAATTCCTAGATGTAGCAAGACTAATGAGAACCTTAATTGTAGGCATTTTTGCAACATGAGGGAAAGTCTCCTCATAATCAATACCATGGGTTTGAGCAAACCCTTTAGCAACTAACCTTGCTTTATGTCTATTTATACTTCCATTTGGATTACTCTTGATTTTGTATCACCATAAAGATCCAATTATCTTCATAGATTGCTATTTAGGTACAAGCTCCCAAGTTTTATTCTCCTTCAAGGCTTCCCTTCATCCATTGCATCTCTCCAAGCTTTCTTGCTTTGTGCTTCTTCGAATGTGGTAGGTTCTTCATTGGTTGAATCCTTTGCAATGTAGATTGAGTGCTCGGTGACCAAAGAAGTATCATAACCAAACCTCTCTGGTTTCTTCTTCTCCCTTGAAGACCTTCTAAGTGGTTGATGTGAGCTCTCGTGTCCCTATGTAGCATCCTGCATCTTTTCTTTACCTTTGCTCTTCCATAGCTTTTTTCTTTCCAAGTCTTGTAGGTCAATCTCCGAATCACTTTCTTCCATTTGCTTTGGCTCCTTTGGTTGAAGTGATGGAAAATCTTCATCCAAGTCATAAGGCAGCTTCACTTTATTGTCATCATCAAACCATGATTTGTTTTTATAAAAGATTACATCTCTACTCACAGAAAATCCTTTATTGGTTGGATTGTACAATCTATATTCTTTTTGGTTTTGATCATAACCAATAAATATGCACTTCTCTGCCTTGGGATCCAATTTCCCTCTTACTTGAGAAGGAATGTGAGCATAGGCTAAGAATCCAAAAATTTTACAATGCTTTAGACTAGGTCTTCTTCCATTCCATACTTCATATGGAGTGGTTCCATCTACTGACTTCGATGGAAGTCTATTTATGAGATATGTGGCTTTAGACACAACCTCTGCCCATAGGTAGTTTGGCAATCCTTTTTCATTGAGCATGGACCTTACAGCTTCAACAATAGCTCTGTTTCTCCTCTCTGCTACACCATTGAGCTCGGGTGTATACCTTGTAGTGACTTCCCTTTTAATGCCTCTTTCTTGCAAGAAGGCATCAAATTTAGAAGAGAAGTATTCTCCTCCACCATTTGATCTGAGTCTTTTTAAAGTCCTACCTATTTCGTTTTCAACAAGAGAAATATACTTCTTAAAGCAATTAAACACTTCATCCTTGTGCTTCATGAAAAACAGAATGGTCCACGTGCTACAATCATCTATGAAAGACACATAATATCTTGAGCTTGATATAGATGGATACTTACTAGGACCCCACACATCCGTGTGCAATAGATCTAAAAGATTTTGATACACATATCCCTTCTTATTGAAAGGTTGTCTATGAGCCTTCCCAAAATGACAAGCTTCACACTTATAAATCATGTGTTGCCTTGTGATATTAGGCAAACCAAGTACACTTTGGTCCCTGCAAATTTGTTTAAGTATCCTCTCACCAATGTGAGCAAGCCTTTTGTCCCATATCTCCAATTCTGTGAGAGTTTGAGATCCATAACTAAACAAAGCTATGTTCTTTGTATCTTCCACTTCAAAAGTGAAAAGCCTTCATGTCTTTTCTCCTTCGGCAATCCTTCTAAAGCCTTGCCTTGGGTCTTCAACATATCCTCCAAATCTTTTGAATCTAACCTACAATCCTTTTTCAAGAATCTGTCCAACGCTTATTAAATTTTTGGTAATTGTAGGGACATACAAGACTTTGCTTAAGAGGTTCATGTTTCCATCTGATGTCTTCACGTTACCTATCTTCCCCACGGAGTGCTTTGTATCATCTGCTGTTTGCACTTCATGTTTGTTATGAGGATCTTCTAAATCAGAAAGTAAAGACACATTTCGTGCTACATGATTTGAGCATCCTGAATCAATGTAAAAGATGTGATCACCATCCTTACCCTTCTTCACTGATAGATTCATAATCAATAATGAATCTTCTTGACTTTGCTCCTCTGCATAGTTATTGTAGTCTCTTCTTCCTCTATGGTTACTTTGATAGTTGTTGTTGTTGTAGTAGTTGTTGTTGTAGTAGTTGTTGTTGTTGTAGCCTGCACTATATCTGCTTCTATTTGATCCATAGACACCTCAATTGAATCCTCTTCGTCTTGAGTTACTTGGGTTCTTGAAACATTCTTCAGTACTATGACTAGATAAGCCACATATATTGCAAGGTTGAGATGATTGGAATCTCCCCCTGTCTTGCTTTCCACCTCTACCTCTTCCTCTAGATCTTCCTCTACCTACAAAGTTTTCTTGGAAAGAGCTCCCTTCATCTTCATTCTTCCTATTCTTTGACTTGTCCTTGACCTTAGCTTTATCAGAATATAAGGCAGAAGTTTGATTACCTCTTGAGGACTCACCACCTTTGCTAATCTTTGCTTCATGACTGAAGAGTTAGCCCATGAGTGTGTTGAGGTCGGGTACATGCATATCCATGCATAAATCCATGGCTGTTGTGAATGGCTCCCACTTTTCATCTGCTTTGATTCCATTTATGATTTGTCTAATGATTTGCTCCTCTTCAATTACCTCTCCAATGCTTTCAAGTTTGTCAGAAATCTCCTTCATCTTTGTGACATAATCAATCATAGTTTGGTTTTGGCTTTATTCATTGTTGTGAACTCCATCCACAATTGGTTCTTCCTTGCTCGCGTGTTGGAGGAGAGAAAGAAGCAAGTGCATTCTAGGTCTTTATTGATGTCTTGCATCCCTTGACATTAGGTAAAAAAAATCAGGATTGAGGTTAGAATATAGGACCTTGCAAGTGCATCCTTTGAACACCAATTTGAAAGTCTTTCCACTTCTTCATGTGATGGTTGCCCTTTGTTCGTCATGGTTGGCATTGCTTCATCTCGAGATATGAATCCATATAGATTCCTCCCTTGAAGGTAAGCCTCCATCCTTAGAGACCATCCTGGGTAGTTTTTTCGATCCAATTTGTCAATTGTTGATGGAAATCCATCTTCCATGTTGCTTGACTCTGCTCTAATACCACTATGAAGAGAGATGGTGGATGCAATCCGAAGATGAGTTGGTGCTGCTACAATCAGCTTCACACCAGACAATTGAGACTTGTATCTCAAAAGTTTGAAACTTGTATCTCAAAAGTTTAAGTCAAGACAGACTAGTTGCAAAACGACTAGCTCCAAAAACTTGTTATTTTTGAACATACACCTGCTAGAAAAAGCCTCTTGTAGATAGAAGTCATTGGTGATGGATGTATCCTGAAATAGCTTGGCATCAACAATTTCTGCATCTATTTGGGAAAGCCGATCTTGCTGAAAACCAAGACTCTTTTCTTGGAGATCCAAATCCAGCTGCCAAAACTGCATTGTCTGTAAAAAAGAAGAAAGAATGGAGAGAAGCCATGCATGAAGCAATTGGAACACTTGAGGAGAACAACACTTGTGATTTGGTTTCCTAGAAACCAAGCAAGAAGGTAATAGGATCCCGGTGGATATATAAAATCAAGAAGAATTTAGATGGTTCTATAAGCACTTATAAAGCAAGGCTAGTAGCAAAGGGGTTTGCTCAAACTCATGGAGTCGATTATGAGGAAACCTTCTCACATGTGGCTAAGATGCCAACAATCAGAGTGTTGGTAAGTATCCTTCCAAGAATTGGAATCTATATCACTTAGATGTTAAGAATGCATTCCTAAAAGGATGGATCTCAGAAGAAGTTTACATGGATCAACCACTAGAGTATGATGATAAGGACAAACTAGATTATGTATGCAAGCTAAGGAGAGCACTCTATGGTTTAAAGCAAGCTCCTAGAGCTTGGAACCATAGGCTTGTCACATATTTGCAGGATCAAGGATTTGTTGCTAGCAAAGCAGGTTCTTCTTTGTTCATAAAGAAGACTAACTCAGAAGTTATTTACTTATGTGTTTATGTGGATGATATTATCATCACAAGGAATGATGCCGATGGCATCAAATAGATTAAAGCTCAAATGATGGAAGAATTTAAAATCAGTGATCTTGGCTTGTTAATATGCTTTGTTGGTTTAGAACTTGTATATATAGATTCTGGAATCTTTATTACTTAGAGGAAGTAGATTCATGATACGGTGCTAAAATTCAAGATGGAGAACACCAAAATTGTAGGTACACCCATGGGACTCAATCACAAACTTAGTTCTCATGAGGGAGAACTCATTGAAGACATTACAGGGTATCAAAGGTTTCTTGGGAGTCTCATTTATGTTGGGAAAGATGGATGGATCCTCCAGAAGATTGAGTTGGTGCTGCTAATCCTGCTTTACACCAGCGCTCAGTGACTCCAGATATGATTAGTAGACACCCTTAGCTTCCAAATGATACCAAGAGATCATATATGTACTTTGCAAATGATGTGTGTAGTGATCAAATCAAAACAGACTACTTGATACTTCACAAATCTAAGAAAACTTGCTATTTTGGTATTGACACCTGCTCAGAGTTATACTCAGTATGGCCAGTACACTTACAATTGGCAAAATTCCTTCTAGAGGTATTCTATTAGCTTAGTAAGCTACCATTTGCAAGTGGAATGAGATAAAATGATAAACTATACTCAGAGAAATCACTTTAGCAAAATTATGGACATCCTCGACTTTTTAGGAAATATGCAGACAAATACCAGTGAGCACTTCGACCGCGATTTCTCACAATTGGCTGAATCAAACTGCTTAAAACTTTGTATGCTTGTAGTATGCTTTGAGCTGGATCTACCAAACTTTGAATCACTTGATTTGGTGCAGTAGGCACTGGGATATGCCTCTTTGAAGTTGACAGACTTGGAGGTAGAAACTCAGAGTACACAGAAGTGATAGATGTAAATGTATGTATTGATTCACATTATTTTACAAACTCATTGGTATGCCAAGCATTGCCTAATGAGGTAGAGATGTGTGGGCTATGGTGTAGCACTCTCACACACTCAATACTAGCAGAAATGAAGCTCGGGATCTCTCTCTCTTACCAGCGACTTTTTTGATCACATTTTATATGATGACTAAAGATGTTGAATTCAAACTTGAATTCTTCGCTCCCTTCAATCTAGCATCTACAATTATTGAGATATTCTCTCAATCATGTAATCTACTTTTCCACGACTCAATCAAGTAGGTGTATCCATAAGATTCCAAGTGATTTAGAATTTTACAAGGAGTAAAATGGTAAGAACTTATAAGCATAAGTTCCTATGGTCCTTCCTTCAAGCATTATCTTCATGAAGTAATCCAAGCCAAATTGTGAAGGCTTGAATTGCACCAACAGCTCCCCCTCAAGCCAAAACATTTTGGCTTAAGTCTTCATATTTAATCTTCAATCACATCCTGCAATCCAATCATGGATTTGAATCTGCATAATTTGTTTCCATCCAAAGCTTTAGTGAGTAAATCTGCACATTGCATATTAGTAGACACATAGGTCAACTGAATGTCTTTGCTTAGCAACTTCTCTCTCACATAGTGGTAATGAACCTCTATGTGTTTTGTTCTAGCATGATAGATTGGATTAGCTGCAAGGTGAAGAGAGCTTGTGTTGTCTCCAAAGATAATTGGGGGCCTAGTGTATAGGCCTAACTCTGTATATAAAAGCTTTAACCAAATAGCTTCTTGAGTGGCACTGGCTAGCCCTCTATACTCTGCTTCAGTGGATGACAATGCCACTGTTGGTTGTTTCTTGGCTGACCAAGAAATAGGTTTATCACCTTCAAAAGATAAGTATCCTGATGTGCTCCTCCTATCATCCTTGCATCCTGCCCAATCTGCATCTGAATACACTTTAATATCAATATTTGATGTATAAGGTAAGTACAAACCATGATTCTGAGTTCCCTTTAGATACTTCAAGATCTTCTTTGCAGCCTCAAGATGAGGTACTCTTGGTTTGTGCATGAATTGACTTAGCACACTAACTCCATATGCTATGTCAATTCTAGTCAAGGTAGCATAATTCAAACTACCTACCATAATTTGATATCCTGTAATGTCTTGGACTTCATTTCCTTCATGAGCACTTAGCTTTAAGTTGACCTCCATTGGAGTACTTGAGACTTTAGCATCCTGCAAGCCAAACTTCTTTAACATGTCCTGCACATACTTCTTCTGAGTGATATATATACCTGAATTGGTATAAACCAATTCAAGTCCTAGAAAGTATTTCAATAATCCAAGATCATTGATCTTGAACTCCTTCATCATCTGATTTTTGATGCTTCTGATTCCTTGGACATCATTACCTGTAATGATGATGTCATCAACATAAACAAAGAGATAGATTACCTCTGAATTGCTCCTTTTGATAAACAATGAAGTGTCTGCCTTGCTCATAGTAAACCCTTGTTCTTGGAGGTATGTTGTCAGTCTATAATTCCATGCTCTAGGTGCCTGCTTCAATCCATATAAAGCCTTCTTCAATTTACAAACATAATTTACCTTCTTGGGATCTTCATAGCCAGGTGGTTGTGACATGTAGACTTCTTCAGATATCCATCCATTCAAGAAAGCATTCTTGACATCTAATTGGTACATGTTCCAATTCTTGGATGCAGCTACACTCACCAATACTCTGATTGTTGGCATCTTAGCCACAAGAGAAAATGTCTCCTCATAATCAATGCCTAGGGTTTGTGCAAAACCCTTGGCTACCAACCTAGCTTTGTACCTATTGATTGTACCATCAGAGTTCCTCTTTAGTTTGTAGATCCATCTGGATCCTATCACCTTCATAGATTCCTTCTTGGGTACCAAGTCCCAAGTGTCACTTTCCTTGAGAGCTTCTATTTCTTCATCCATAGCTTCTTTCCATTCTGGTTTGATGATTTCCTCTTCATATGATCCTGGTTCTTCACTTAACAAGTCCTTTGCAAGATAAATTGAATGCTTAGTAACAAGAGATGTATCATACCCATATCTGATAGGCTTCTTACTTTCTCTCTGAGATCTCCTCATTGCTTGAGTTGAAGATTCTGGTATATCCTCAAGCTTCTTCATCTTTAACTTGCCTTTGGACTTCCATGCCTTGAATTCTTCAAGATTGATTGTGTCATCATCTTCTGAATTTGAATCTTCCTTCAGGATTGGTTCCTCCTTTGAGAGTTTTGGAAACTCCTCTTCCAAATCATAGGGTAGACTAACCTTCCTGCAATCATTCTCATACCATGAGTCATTCTCATCAAAGATGACATCTCTGCTTACCTTGAACCCTTTATTGGTTGGGTTGTAGAATCTGTACCCTTTTTTATTCAAGTCATAACCAATGAAAATACATTTTTCTGCTTTAGGGTCTAGTTTTCCCCTTACCTGTGAGGGAATATGCACATATGCTACACGACCAAAAATTTTGCAATGATCCAATGATGGTCTCTTACCATGCCAAGCTTCATAAGGTGTCATTCCATCAAGTGATTTTGATGGCAACCTGTTTATGAGATAGGTGGCAGTAGATACACTCTCTGCCCAAAGATAATTTGGCAACTTCTTTTCATTAAGCATGGACCTGGCAGTTTCAACAATAAGCCTATTCCTTCTTTCAGCTACCCCATTTTGTTCAGGTGAGTACCTTGTGGTTATCTCCCTTTTGATGCCTCTTTCCTGCAAGAAGTCCTCAAACTCATTTGAGAAGTATTCACCTCCTCCATCTGACCTTAGCTTCTTCAAGTTCCTTCCTGTTTGATTTTCAACTAGTGCAAGATATCTTTTGAAACAATTAAACACTTCATCCTTGTGCTTCATAAAGTATAACACAGTCCATCTGCTATAATCATCAATGAAAGACACATAGTACCTTGATCCTGAAATGGAGGGATCCTTGCTAGGTCCCCAAACATCTGTGTGCACCAAGTCTAGGTAGTCTTTATGCATAAAACCTTTCCTTGTATAAGGTAACCTGTGAGACTTACCAAATTGACAAGCACCACACTTGTAAATCATGTGTTGCTTGGATACATTAGGTATCCCAAGCACACATTGATCTCTGATCATTTGCTTCAAGGTCCTTTCACCTATGTGCCCTAGTCTCTTGTGCCATATTTCTAATTCTGAAAGTGTTTGATCCTTGTAATTGTATAAAGTAATGTTTTTGGTTCTTCTAGCTCAAAAGTAAATAATCTACCTGATTTTTCTCCCTTGGCTATCCTTTTGAATCCATGTCTTGGGTCCTCCACATATGCTCCATGTTGAGTGAATCTGACCTGCAAACCTTTCTCCACAATCTGACCAACACTCATTAAATTTTTGGTAATAGTTGGTACATAAAGTACCCTGCTCAATAGGTTTTGGTTACCATCACAAGTTTCTACATTTCCAATCTTTACTACAGAATGCTTAGTATCATCACCTGTTTGTACTTGATGTTTGCCCTTGGGTTCCTCAAGATCAGAAAGTAGTGCCACATTGCCAACTACATGATTAGAACACCCTGAATCAATATAAAACAGATGATCATCATTGATACCTGACTTGGAAGTCATATTCATGATCAATAGGGAGTCATCTTGCTCCTCTGTGTAGTTGTTGTAGTCTTTCCTATTTCTGAATTCTCCTTGGTAGTTACCATTGTGGTTGTTGTTGTAATTGTTGTTGTAGTTATTGTTGTAGCCATTGTAGCCTTGGTGTTGGTTGAACCTTCCTCTACCTTGAGAGTATCCACCTCTTTGATAGCCTCTTCCTCTCTGATTTTTGTAGTTTCTATAGCACGCATCTGTGGTGTGGTTAGACAATCCACAAATATTGCATGGTGATGAATTGTAGGGTCTCCCCCTACCTTGCTTACCTCCTCTGCCCATGCCTCTTGAAGATCTACCTCTCCTTGCATAGTTGGCTTGGGAGGTAGACCCTTCATCCTCTTGCTTTTTACCTTTACCTTTGTCTTTAACCTTTTTATCAGTATATAGGGCAGAAGGAGTGTTACCTTTAGATGTATCTCCAACCTTTGTAAACTTTGCTTCATGTGTGAATAGTTGGCCCATCAGAGTTGTAAGATCTGGGGTATGCATATCCATGTAGAGATCCATTGCAGTGGTGAAACTTTCCCACTTATCATCTGCCTTTAGTCCATTGGTTACTTGCCTTACTATTTGTTCCTCTTCAATCTCCTCTCCTATGCTTGCTAATTGGTCTGCCACATCCTTGATCTTGGTCACAAATTCTGAGACTGATTGCTTTGGTTGCTTCCTAAGGGTTGTGAATTCAATCCACAATTGATTCTTTCTGGCCCTTGTATTAGATGAAAAGTATGATGACAAGGTTTCACAAGTTTCTTGGGAAGTCTTACAATTCCTGATGTGAGGTAAAAGAAAATCAGATATAGAGTTAAGAAGATAAGACCTTGCCAATGCATCTTTTGCACACCATGTATTAAGCCTTTCTTGTTCTTCCTTGGTGGGTAGACCCCTTGCTTTGAATGAGGGCAATTCCTCATCTCCTGAGATGAATCCAAATAGACTTCTTCCTTGTAGATAGGTCTTCATCCTCAGAGACCAAGCTTGATAATTGTTCCTGTCCAATTTGTCAATGAATGAAGGAAAACCATCTCCCATGTTACCTTGTTTGCTTTGATACCACTGTTGGGAAAGATGGATGGATCCTCCAGAAGATTGAGTTGGTGCTGCTAATCCTGCTTTACACCAACCCTCAGTGACTCCAGATATGATTATAAGACACCCTTAGCTTCCAAATGATACCAAGAGATCATATATGTACTTTGCAAATGATGTGTGTAGTGATCAAATCAAAACAGACTACTTGATACTTCACAAATCTAAGAAAACTTGCTATTTTGGTATTGACACCTGCTCAGAGTTATACTCAGTATGACCAGTACACTTACAATTGGCAAAATTCCTTCTAGAGGTATTCTATTAGCTTAGTAAGCTACCATTTGCAAGTGGAATGAGATAAAATGATAAACTATACTCAGAGAAATCACTTTAGCAAAATTATGGACATCCCCGACTTTTTAGGAAATATGCAGACAAATACCAGTGAGCACTTCGATCGCGATTTCTCTAAATTGGCTGAACCAAACTGCTTCAAACTTTGTATGCTTGTAGTATGCTTTGAGCTGGATCTACCAAGCTTTGAATCACTTGATTTGGTGCAGTAGGCACTGAGATATTCCTCTTTGAAGTTGACAGACTTGGAGGTAGAAACTCAGAGTACACAGAAGTGGTAGATGTAAATGTATGTATTGATTCACATTAGTTTAAAAACTCATTGGTATGCCAAGCATTGCCTAATGAGGTAGAGATGTGTGGGCTATGGTGTAGCACTCTCACACACTCAATACTAGAAGAAATGAAGCTCGGGATCTCTCTCTCTTACTCGCGACTTTTTTGATCACATTTTATATGATGACTAAAGATGTTGAATTCAAACTTGAATTCTTGGCTCCCTTCAATCTAGCATCTATAATTATGGAGATATTCTCTCAATCATGTAATCTACTTTTCCACGACTCAATCAAGTAGGTGTATCCATAAGATTCCAAGTGATTTAGACTTTTACAAGGAGTAAAATGGTAATAACTTATAAGCATAAGTTCCTATGGTCCTTCTTTCAAGCATTATCTTCATGAATTAATCCAAGCCAAATTGTGAAGGCTTGAATTGCACCAACAATTTATGCAACCTGAACAAGCATGAACATATGCTATGGAGTAAGTACATTAAGCCAGTTTATGCATACACCAAGAAAGCCTCATATTGAAGCTGCAAAGAGCATCCTTAAATATCTAAAGGATACCATAAATGAAGGGATATTTTGTCCATTCACTTTTGATTTGGATATCAAAATGTATTCTAATGCAGATTGGGCTAGCTCCAAGGATGATAGGAGGAGCACTTATGGCTACTTATCTTTTGTAGGATCAAAGCTAATATTATGGTCATCAAAGAAACAACCAACTATAGCATCATCTTCAATAGCTGCATAATATAGAGGCTTAGAAAATGCAACACAAGAGGCAATGTGGCTCAAACTACTGTACATAGATTTGGGGTTACACTCTTATATTCCACTAATTTTTGGAGATAACACTAGTTCATTTCACTTGGCCGCTAATCCTGTGTATCATGCAAGTACTAAGCACATTGAAGTGCACTATCATTATGTAAGAGAAAAGCTACTAAGAAAGGACATCCAATTGTCCTATGTGTCTACAGATTTACAATGTGCACATATGGTCATAAAGTCTTTGGATGGAACTAAGATGAATAGGTTCAAGATAATGACTGGCTTGTAGGAAATCAAGGAGGAATGAAGAACAAGCATGTTAGGATTGAGGGGGAGCTGTTGGTGCAAAAGAGTCCAAGTCTACATACTTTGACAATTAGCATGTATCTCATGTAGTCACATATGATCATTCCCTTGTAAACGTCAATTACCTTTTATCCTTGTAAAAGTGCACATGATTATTGCACTAACCCACAAGGAGTTAGGAGGAATGAAATCTCGAATTCGTGATGGATAATAGATGAGAGAATAAAGCCTAAACTCTAGGACTCACTTTATCGTGAGAATTCGAATTTGAATTCAAAGCTTGGCTCCAACTTCAATTATAAAAGTGGATCACAAACTTGCGTGGACAAGAGCCTGATTAGAGAAATCAATTGAGAGGGATTTGTGTGATTACTTCACTACCCTCACATTGTGCAAATGAATGTTGCCAATGTCATTGTATATATATGTCATTAAATACATATACACTGATCATTTTTCTACTTCACTTCTCTATTATGATCTTCTCAAAACAATAAACTTTGCAAAGCTTGTTCTCAGTGCATCGTTGATCAGTTGATGTGATTAAAAGTGTTATAGATTCAAAACACTATCTATCTCATAGTTACAAAGTTTCAACAACATTGCTTTTCTCAATTTGGAGATATCGTCATATTTGTGCTCACTGGTATGCACATTGTAGCACCCGAAAAATGTCATAATAGACCCTTCACTTGCTAAGCATCATTCTTAGTGTACAATTGATCTTTTTTTATTGAAATAACTCATGATTGGTAGCTATCTATTCTTCAAGGTATGTAACCAATCTGTAATTCCAAGGTCTAGGAGCTTGTTTCAATCCATACAATGCTTTCTTAAGTCTTCAACCATAAGATGGATGATTAGGGTTTTCAAAACTTTGTGGTTGTGACATGTATACCTCTTCACTTATCCAACCATTTAAGAATGCATTTTTGACATCAAGTTGGAGGAGTCTCCAATTCCTTGGAGAAGCTACACTTGTCAATGTCCTGATTGTATTCATCTTTGCAACTTGTAAGAATGTTTCCTCATAGTCTATACCATGAGTTTGTGAGCATCTTTTGGCAACTAATCTTGCCTTGTACCTGCAAATTGATCCATCTGAATTTCTTTTAACTTTGTATACCCATCTGCAACCAATTACCTTTTGATTTAGTGACATTGGAATCAAATCCCGAGTGTCCATCTCCTTCAATGCATCTACTTATTCTTTTATGTCTTTTTCCCAATTAGGGTTTTCCTTTGCCTCTTCATAGGTTGAGGGTTCCTCTGAAATACACTCTTTTTCCAAGTAGATTCAATGCTTCGTAACAAATGTGGAATCATATCCATACCTTTCTGGTTGATTCTTCTCTCTTGCTGATCTTCAAGGTGCTTGTTTGGAGAATTCTCCAACCTCTTGCATCTTTTCTTTGCCTCTTGACTTCCATAGTTTGTAATCCTTTTCCCTTTCAACTTTGTCATCGTCTGTATCACTTCTTGGATCTTGGACCCATGTATCATGCTTGCTTCCTACTTGATGAGAATCAGAATTAAGATCATATTGTAGAGTTACCTTTGGTTTGTCTTCATCATACAAAGACTTGTGTTCTTCAAACACAATATCGCTACTTGTAGTGAATTTCTCGGTTGAAGGATTTTAGAACGTGTAACCCATTTGAGTTGAATCATATCCAATAAACACTACCTTTGTTGTCCTTTCATCTAGCTTACCTTTTATTTGTGATGGTACATGAACATAAGCTAAACAACCCAAAAGCTTGCAATGTCCAAGACTAGGTTTTCTTCCACGCCATGCTTCATAGGAGTCATATCTTGAAGTGATTTGGATGGTAGTCTATTGAGAAGGTACACAATAGTTGAAATAGCTTTTGCCCATAGATAATGTGGCAACTTCTTCTCCTCAAGCATTGTTCGAGTTGATCCAACCAAAGTCTTGTTTCTCCTCTCTGCAATTCCATTTAGTCGAGGAGAGTACCTTGTAGTCACTTTCCCTTCTGATACATTTTGTCCTGGAAGAACTCATCAGAATCTTTGGAGATGTATTCTCCCCCTCCGTCAGATCTTAGCTTCTTCAGTGATCTACCTGTATGATTCTCCACATGTGCTAGATACTTTTTGAAGCAATCAAACATTTCATTCTTACTCTTGATAAAGTAATAGTCCATCTACTATGGTCATCAATAAATGAGACTTAATACCTTGATTATGCCAATGAAGGTTCTTGACTTTGTCCCCATACATGTGTACGTACTAAGTCCAATAAGTTGTTGTGGATGTAGCCTTTATGGTTGAATGATTATCTTTGTGCCTTCACAATCTGACATGCATCACACCTGTTGATCATGTGTTGCTTTGGTATGTTTGGCAGTCCTAGAACACTTTGATCCCTGCATATATCCTTCAAGGTTCTTTCATTCACATGAGCAAGTCTCTTATGCCACACTTCAAGCTCACTTCGGGTTTGAGACCCAAAGTTGAATAGAGCTATGTTCCTGGTTTCTCCTACTTCAAAAGTAAAGAGCCTACCATGCTTCTCACCTCTGGCTATCTTTTTGAAGGCTTGACATGGATCTTCCACAAAAGCTCCATGTTGGGTGAACCTAACCTGCAAGCCTTTTTCGACTATTTGGCCTACACTTATTAGCTTTTTAGTGATAGTGGGTACATAGAGAACCTTACTAAGAATGTTTGGCCTCCCATTGGAAGCTTTGACATTACCAACATTCTCTGCATTGTGCTTTGTATCATCCCCTATTTGTAGTTCATGTCTATGCTTTGGACTTTCCAAATCAGATAGAAGAGCAATGTTGCTTGCAACATGATTTGAACATCCTGAATCTATGTAGAACAAATGATTATCTTCTTTACCTTCTTTGTGGCTTAGATTCATGAGAAGAAATGAGTCTTCATGTGGTTGATCTTCTGAATAATTGTTGAAGTCCCTTCTATTTTAGCCTCTATTGTTATTGTTGAAGTTGTGTCCACCTCTGCCTCTATTACTGCCATATCCACCTCTTCCAGTTCCTTTCTAGGTCTTCCCATTGAACCAACAATTTTGAGTGGTGTGTTTGGTCTTATTGCATATGGCACAAGGTTGAACATTCTCATCTTCGGGTTTGTCTTGCTTTGGTCCTTTCTTCTTCCCTTTCCACTTGATTTTGCTTGCGAAGTTGGCTTGGGAAGTCTCTTCTTCATCTTCTTCCTTTGTCTTGCCTTTCTACTTCTTATCCTTCTTATGTGCATACAGAGCACTAGTTGAATTACCATGATAGGAGTTACCTTCCTTTATGCTATTTTTGGCTTCTTGATTGAAGAGTTTTCCAAGAAAGATGTTGAAGTCTAGAGTCTGCACATCCATGATGAGATTATAAGCCATCTTGAAGGATTGCCATTGCTTATCACTTCAAACGCCGTGGAGAATTTTTCTCATGATAGCCTCTTCTTCAATCAGCTCTCCGATGGATGCTAATTGATCCACAATCTCCTTGACCTTGGTAACAAACTCTGGGATGATTTGTTTAGGTGTCTTCATCATTTGGTTGAACTCGTTCCAAAGATGATTCTTTCTTGCTTTGGTACTAGCAGAAAGGAAAGTGTTGAGGGCATCCCAAGTCTCTTGAGATGTCTTGCATCCTCTAATATGTGGTAATAGAAAGTCAAAGATAGAGTTTAGTATGTAGGACCTTGTTTGAGCATCCCTCGCACACCAAAGTGTGAGCTTAAATGTCTCCTCTTGGGTAGGTTTTCCTTTGGATCTTGGAATAGGCATAGCTTCATCACCTGCTACAATTCCATAAAGATTTCTACCTTGCAAATAGGCCTCCATTCTGATTCGCCAAGCCGCGTACTTGTGTCGATCAAGCTTCTCGATAATTGAGGGAAAGTCGTCACCCATCTTGATGTAGCTCTGATACCACTAAAAGAACTTGGAGAAGCTTGTAGGACGTAGAAAAGTGCGTTTCAAAGCGACGAAGTTTGGTCCGACCAACTGGCACAAGACCAGCCCTTGAGCTTATGGAGACTCAAATAGACCTTATTGGTATGGGATAAGTGCAAAGAAATGCTCTATGTACTTTGGAACATCAAGGAGAAGAAGGCGATACATAACAGATAGGTCCGCGGGTCGAGTAGCTCAAAAAACGTACTATCTATGGAAGAGACAATGAACTTCAAATGCTCATAGTGACCAGCGTGATTACATTTAGAAAAAATTGTTTTATGGGCCTTATAAACATAGGGTTGAGTGTATATGATGCACAAAAGTATAAGGAATAAACAAAATATGCTATAGGAATGAATCAAACACTCAACGGTGGTACTTCTTATTTTTGAAGAATTTGCAAAGATTGACCCCGAGACAGAAAAACTAGGATTTCTCCCAATCTACTAAAGTAAATGTTATGAAAATTTTTATCATAAACCAAACACTAATACCTTTCCAATGAGCCATCTTGCATGCAATTTGGAACTCTGTAGTGAGAGCAACAACCTTTGCAAGATTACTGATGGAAAAGAAGATGATGTAAAACATTGAAGGAGCAAGACAATGATGGTGACAAGTGTATGTATATTTCTTCCATGTATTGTACAAGTGATTTCAAGTTTTTATAAAGACTCTAGAAGTGTTCCACAACTTCTACAAGCGTATTTTGAATTCAAATGAAGGTGGGAATGGTTATTGGAGGGAATCAATTCACTTTCCTACAATCTAGGAAAAGTGAAGATCTACTTTGATCTAGTTTTAGGTGATCGATTGCTTGCTTGAATGCAACGCAATCACCCCAAATTCATGGGATTTCAGATCTATCTTTCTACTTTTACATGTGTTAAGCTCAATGAATTTACAATGGTAAAAGATCCATGAAAAATCTTTTTAAAAAAGTACAATAAGTGAGCATAAATAAAAGAACTCTCCAACGGATATCTTTTCGACACGATAGCCTTTGACGTAGATCAAATCCACCTCAAACATAAAAGTGTAAGCTTGATGTTCCAACATTTTGAAGTCTTTATATAGACTCTAGAAGGTGATCCAGGACTTCTACAAGTGGTTTTTTAATTCAAATGAAGGTGAGAATGGTTGTTGGAGGGAATCAGTTCACTTTCCTACAATCTAGGAAAAGTGAAGATCTAGTTTGATCTAATTTTAGGTGATTGATTGATTGATTGAATGCAACACAACCACCACAAATTTGTGGAATTTGGGCTCTCTCTTTCTACTTTTACATATGTAAAGATCAAGGCTTTTAAAATAGTAAAAGATCAATGAAAAATCTTTTAGAAAAATACAAGAGATGGGCATAAGTAAAAGAAATCTTCAATGGATTTTCTTTCGACAAAATCCAAGCCATAGTTTTTAATGTTGACCAGATCCACCTCAAGCATAGTGTAAGCTTGATGTTCCAACAAACATATCTCCTATCCTACCTCATGGAGAAGTAATCTCAAACTTTTTTTCATGGCTACAAACACTAAACATGGCATAACTTCATAACCATAACGTTACATCTGATAAAATATAAGTCCTTGAAAATGTCTCCATGAGATGCTTCAATTATGGGCTATGAAAAATTACATGAAAGTCAAGAAAGACACAAAACATAGGTCAATACAATGACATAGCTTCGTATAGTTCTTCTTGGAGATTAATATACATGAAAAATACCATAAATGAGAGGGGGAATAGGGTTACAAATTCCAAGAAAACCTTTCACACAATATAAATTCCCAAATCTTGAAATAAAAGGAAAAGATTTGACAAGAATTTGAAGTTATAGGGATGCAATTAAAGCTACTTATTCTTCATAATGAATAAAAAAGTCTTGTACAAAGGAGTTAAATTGACTTATACGTTAATGACCTAAACATATTTCCATTCATGATTCAAGTTTAAAAAAAGTTAAAAACTCTAATGCAATGAACTATGCCTACGTAAGTATGCAGCTCATTATTGGGAATGCACATTGACGGCTCCTCTAATGATTTAAAGAAAACTTTTATACATCAAAATAGGAACGATGATCATTTCGTCCAAAATAAATATTGCACTTTCAAGATTGATGTCCTTTTTGAAGATATGTTTCATCTTCCATTTGCATTTTTCTGAATGCTGTGTGCAACATCCCCCCCCCCCCCCCCCCCCCCCCGCCCCCCCTTGAACCCCTCTTCATAATATCTCTTATCCTAGATAGACCCTTCTAGTATCTTCCAAGGGTGGTCCATTGTTCTTGCATCAAGAGAGATTATTTATGAGTCATGAGGAGTACAGCTTGCAATCTTCAAATATTTTAGTGTGCCGTTGAGCCTTTTGGTTGGAGATCTAGAAGCTCAAGATATTGGATACGGTAATTATGTGTATTCTTCAAGTTAAAATTTGTCCATTGTGCATGGGCTTCTAGTGTGGACCTATGGATGCATACATTGGAATGCATTTTAAAATTTTGTGGTGTAGAGAAGGAGGTGCTTGAGGTGATAACTCAAGGGATGTTGATGTCAAGGCACCTTATTTTAACACGTTAAAACTACAAACTTTGGTCATCATTTTCGATGGTCCATAGTCTCCACACACAAGGCAACTAAGTAATTAACTAGTAAACTCACACTAGGGAGAGAGAGATGCACATATCCCCCAACTAACCCCTCCAATATATAGCTTCAAGGCTAAGGGGGCAACTCACCCTCAAGGAGACATGCATATCTTCAATCATGTGAGTTTGCAAGGTGATCCCATGGTTTTCAAGCTTAGAAAATCACATGAAAGCACATGCCTCTTTAGAGAAGACCCTCCCAAGCACTCATGTATGAATCACGTGGCTAGGAGAATCTTCCAATCGAGTTGAAGGTACGTAACCTTAGAGATTTAACTTTAACGTTCAAGGCCCTTCAAATGGGGGTAACTAAATACTAAATCCCAAGGGTATCGTACCTCAAAACCCAAATGTTCTACACCTCAGACCCATGTAGCTATAAAAATCCCCCCCCCCCCCCCCCCCCCCCCCCCCCCCTCTAAAAGCATTTCCATTCCATGATCATGCTCATTCATCATGGTCTTCATCTCCATAATTCACCTCTTTATTCAAAAGGGATATCCTATACCAAGTGAATCTCAAAATAGGAGAATCCATGTGTCTCTTTCAACACTCTTGGACATATCTTATAAATGAAACCATACATTATTGGCTTCATTCTTTCCATCAAGAAAAAAATATCCTAAAACTCAACCGAGTGAGATAGTAGCACATAAACCCATATGCAATGTATGAGACTTTACAAATCCACAATTCAATCTTTGCAATCCACCTATTACCAATTGACAAGTAGAGAGTGTGAGGCGTCTTTCATGAAACATCCTTGGTCATAGAAGTTCACTTCATAACCCCTTTAAAATAGTTTCCCTAATGAAACCAAGTTCTTGTTCATGGTTGACACATGTAACAAATCCTTCAATATATGGCACCGTGATATCCATTTAATGGAAAATCACTCACATGTGTTATTTTGTGCTCAATGTCATCCCTATTGTGATATTTTCTTGCATGGCAGTTGACTGTAAATTAAACAGAAATCTGCATCCAACAATAACCTTGCATCAATTACAAGCACTAGAAGGTACAAAATTCCTTAAAGTGTGCATTCCATGAAAAGAATAAAAAGCTCCATGGGGCATCATTCAAGAGTTAACAAATTTGAATCTCTAGTGGTTGGTCAGGGTTCAAGTGCGTGATTCGCTTGACATGTCTAAACCCTCTATGACATGAGGGGTCCTGCTCCCTAGGTTAGTGCGTTGTACTTACAATTTAAACATTAGTGGACGGCAAGGTCGAACTTTTGAATAATAAAAATGTAATCTAGTATAGAAACACAAGTAGATTCTAGTGCAATAAAGATGCCTTTCCTTGTGTAGCTTCCTCTAGTAACTGTTTCAAGTTCATGTTTTATGATTGAACACATTTGTGAAAGAGATTGTTCACATGATCTTTTCTCAAAACTATTGTGGAGACTTTTTATTAATAAACGAAGGTGTGGCTGAAGCCTCCTCGCCCATGCTTTAAGTTTGAAAGGAATATTATATAGGGTAAATGGGTGTAGTACACATGGGACTTCTTTTATCCCACAAGGCAAGGGTCAGAAAAGAGATTACAACAGCCTAAAATCTTCACAACTTGTTTAACTACTCAAAGGCTACAACTGGATTTAACTACACAAAGGCATTTACATGTCCTAACAGTGGGGAGGGTTGAACCCTCACCCCCGCCTCAAGAGGGGAGGGACTCAAACAATCGACCCAACGTGCACGGACTCTATTGTGGAAACATTTTTTTTAATCAAAAGGAAGTTCAGTCATGGCCTACTCTCCTGGACTTTAATTAAAAAGGAAGAAACTGATATAAATGAATTGGACTAGTGCCCTTGGAACCCCTCGAAACCCACAAATTTGGGGTAGAACTTGTGGACCTAAAGTGCATTGCAAAGGAGGTTAATAAACCTCTTGTCCCTCTCATGTGGGGCCCACTTGGATATAAGCTTGTTCTTTTTGATGAGAAACACTTTATGATGTCTTAAGGGTGGGTTCCTCTTGTAGTTCAAAACTCTTTTGCCAATGAAGAACATAGACTTCTCAATCGACCACTCTTTAGGAGGGTGTGGAAAATTGTAGGCACACCGCTCCCTTCGAATCTTCTAGATGGTTTCCCCTCTTATAACATTCCATAAAGCCACTGAGAAGCCCAATCGCTTCGCCTAGAAGCACTTGCTTCCACGTGATTTCCTCATACAATCTCAAAACATTCCCCAGGGTTTGCTAGATCTAGAGAGATATGGGGAAACCGAAGAAGATGTGACCCAAATCCTCAATGTTACAATGCCGATGCTTCCACTACAGGAGAGCCCCACAAATTTTTCTAGCCTTTAGATTGGTCCAAATACCACGATGCAAAATTCACCACATGGGCACCGACTTTTTGATCTCGATGAGGAGGTGCCAGATAGACATGAACTTAAAATCCCATTGTAGCCTTGTCCAAGTTAGGCACCACTTCTTGTTAAGCATGATATGATAGTTTGTGTTCACCTTGATTCTAGGAATTTTCGACAAGTAATTGCCGTTGTGACAAATCAGATCCTCATGGCATGGCGGATCCTGCCCAATGAGGAGTCCGGTTTTTTAGCGTTCCCAAGTGATGCATCTATCTTGAAGGAGAGCCCATTCTTCGTAGTTCACTCTTATTTTAGGGTCCATATCGTTAGACCTAATCCACTAGTAAGTTTCTTATTTTGAGATGTGTTTCCAATGTCTAAAACCATTGATCTAGAGCCTCTTAGCATTCTGGAGGTCCCAAGAAGCAACACCCCTTATGCCCGTGATTAGAAACCAGATTGAGTCATTTTGTTTGTCAACTGCTGCCCATTTCCAATCTTCTTTGATTTTGATAAGTTGTAATGAACTTGTTCCAAGATTTGAGCCTTTAGGGGAAACCAAGATTGGGGAGAGTAAAAGGGTAAGGAGTCCCAAGTCCTGCCGACAAGGGAGGCCAACCAGCATAATAATGTTTTGTTTCCTAAAAATGAGCTTGGCCCAAGAAGTCTCACAATTGCACCAAGCCTTGATGATCCATTTTGCTGCCAAATTATCAGCTATGACTTCAATATCCATAATGCCAAGACCCCCACAATCCTTTCCAGTGATGTAGTTAGACCATTTAATTTGCGGAACCCCCCTTCTATTGTGGTCTCCTGCCCAAAGAAAGTTTCTTCAGATTCTTTGCAATTCATTAATCTCTTGATCCTTTGGTCTCGAGCAAGAGAGAAAGTAAATAGTCGAGGAGATGAGGAAGGTATTAGTTACCATGGCACACCCTGTGAGGTTGATTTTCATGCCCTTCTAATATGCTAACTTGTTGTCTATTTTGGAAAGGACCCAATTCCTTGTTGCTCCATTGAGACACCAAAACCCATCGAACCAAGTAGGTGAAAGAACCTACCTTTGGGGATGATTTGGCAACCATGGTTCACCAGCAGTTGGGGTGGCAGCTTGATGATAGCTCTGAAAGCGATTTTCCAATGGTTTATTTTGGAGGTAGATTCCACACAGAATGTGTTAAGGCACCCCAAAAGGTTTTAATGCTGGTCGAATCATTATGCACAAATGTTCTCATGTCATTAGCAAGTAGCCTCATGATCATCTCGCCTTGGTTGAGAGGTAGAGAGAGACCTTTAATATGGCCCATTTCCATGTGATGTTTCACAAGATGACTAAGCCCCTTTGTGGCAATAGGGAAGAGTGGAGGGGCCAATGGGCACCCTTTCCTAATAGATAAGAGTTTTAATCTAATAGCCTTCAATAACTAACCATTGATATTTATTTGTGTTGACACATTCCTCAGCAAAGTGGCAATCAATTTAGTGAATTTTTGACTACAACCGAGGTCTTTAAGAGATTGGAGAATAAACTCCCATTCTTGCATGTCATAGGCTTTGTCAAAGTCAATTTTAAAGAACACAACATCTTGCTCAAACTCTTCAACAAAATTGAGACCTTCCCAAATATAAATAATAGCTTCCAGTATTGATCTACCCTTGATGAATGCTTTTTGGTCCTCACAAAGCCACCTCTTCAAGTGTTAAGAAATTCTGTTGGCAATTACTTTTCCAAAAATCTTGTACCCTGTTTGAAGCATCATGATCGGGTGCTAGTTTTCAATCCGGTTCTTGGTATCTTTTTTTTGGATACGCTTGATGACACCATTGTTTAGGCATTCGGGAAGCGCACCAAAAGCCAATGCCTCTTGCCAAACCAAGTGCAATGGCATGCCCACCACCTGTCTAAAAGGATTTGAAAAACTCATTTGTGAGGCCTTCAAGACCTCGAATTTTCCCATTTGGGAGCTTATCTTTAACTTCAAGAATCTCATTATCTAAAATGGGCATGTCAAGGAGGGATTTTAGATTATGTGGTATTCTCGAGGGAGGGACTCTCAAGATGGTTGCCATGCGATCCCGCCTATGGGGAGAAAGGGGCATCAAAACCCCAAGGAGTTGAGTAAAGTGGTCGACAATAATAACATTGTTTTCTTCTTCTGTTTTGCACTCGAACCCATTACAACCTATCAAGAAGGGAATAGAGTCTTTAGTTTGCTTCCTCATCACTATTCCACACGTCTCTTCAGTTGGTTTGTCGGCCTTACCCCCGACCAATCTTTAAAGAATACTTGCAAGCTTTTCCTTTTAATTTTTTCCTTGTATCTCAATATGCCTCTGATTTTCCATAGTCCCGTCTAGTATTGGTAGTTCCCTTTGTTCAATTCCTCCTCAAGATGCTAGAACCTCCGATAGAGGTTCTCTCTCTACCTCTACCGACCAATCTTTAAAGAATACTTGCAAGCTTTTCCTTTTAATTTTTTCCTTGTATCTCAATATGCCTCTGATTTTCCATAGTCTCGTCTAGTATTGGTAGTTCCCTTTGTTCAATTCCTCCTCAAGATGCTAGAACCTCCGATAGAGGTTCTCTCTCTACCTCTACCGACCATTGCGAAGCATCTTGTGAGTTCTGACCAGAATTTGACAAGTCTTCTCAACCAAAGCCCTCCAACTTTTGACTCATGAAGTGCAAAGAGATGCAATGTTTAGCGATGAGTGCACACATGGAAACCAAAATTAACAAAACAACACAGAATTGTGGATAAAAGGAATATAAAAAGGGAAATAGAAGCTTAGGATTGAAGATTTGGACAAGGTTACAAATTTTCTAACAATCCTAAAGTCTTCATCTAGCACTGTTCAAGTGTAGTCAAATATCGAACCAGATCTACTACATACCCAAAGCTAGACACAGAAAGCAAAGTCTGTCAAGGGATGACAAAGACAAAGAGGGGGAGAGTGTTGCAAAGGAAAAAAAGCACAAAAAAGCAAGCTCAAAAATTTTCTAATTATGGACACAAATTGTCTTCTTCAAGTTTCTATCAAATACATTATGAGCCATGTAAATGCCCTAGAGGAGTCCTTTAGATGCATAAATCCCAATTGCTGTAACATAATCCTTGTAAAATAGTAGTAAAAGTGACGGTCTCTTGTGTGAAAGGACCATATTTAGGGCACATGTATATAAGTCACTTGATGACTCTTTGTAAAAATGGTTTGCAAAGGTCATCATTTATGCAATTCTTTTTCCATACTCTCTCAAACAAAGAAAATCTTTGAGTTGAAGTGCAATGTATTTTAAGGAAAAATGCAAAGTTTTGTCTCTTTTTTCGAGATATGCTTATGAATCAAACCCACTTTGACGCACATCCTTTTTTATTTTCTACTCTTTTTGTATTTGTGTTTGTGTGTGTGTGACTTAGATTGGGGGTGGGGTTTTGGGGGGGGTTGGTTGAGGTCAACGGATGATATAGAAACAAAATTTCTTGTCTACGATCTGACAAACATTTTACAATATGGACTTATTCAGCCTTGAACATGAGAGGACGGACTTTGGCTATCATGATTCAAACATCTCTTAGTGAGGTTCCTCTTTTCTTAGCTTTATAGTAGTGTGAATGGTTGCAGAATCCTGCATCAATTTTATTTTTAAAAGGGATTTCGGCCAAGGCCTACTCTCCCATGCTTGAATTAAGAAAGGAACAAACAATACTATACTGAATGGGCATAGTGCCATTCGAATCCCTTGTATCACACAAAGGAGGGGTAGGATGGACTGCAACTATGCCAAGAAGGAGACAAAATAATCGATGGGAGATAAATGTTTTAAAGAGAGTTACAAAGAAGTTTGATGATTTTCGCATCTCACACATGAGCGATCGACTTGATTTTCTCTTTATTCCTATCATTGAAGGGTTCATGTTGAACCAATCTACTTATCTTGAACGGATGCACATTCAAGGGTTCATGTTGAACCAATCTACTTGTCTTGAATTTTATACCTTCAGTCCAATGATTCAAGCTGTTGTCCTACACCAGACAGGATCAAGTATATCTGTAAAAAACTGCACGTGAACAAAATTTGCCAATCATGATCATTTAGGTGTGCAGTTGGCAACCTTTCCTCGCAGATATCCAGCAATCATTTTCCATTGACTGCCAAGGAGGAGCTCTTGTCCAATGTTTGATCCCAACGTAGTCGTATTTTGCAGATGGCAGGCCTTCCTTCATATACATCCAACAATCATTCTCTATCACCTATTGTTGTGAGAATGCAGAGGTTCTGTAAAGGCTGCAATTCCTGAAAGGTTAGGTATAAGGTGAAAAAAAAACTAGGTAAAATTTGGTATTGCGAAGCTGTCTTGGATCGTTTCACAAGTTCATGTTGTACAAACAAACATTGTAGTAACAGAGCCCTTTTCCAGGACCTTGGCAGTAACGCCATCGCTGCAGAACGCTTTCTTTGCAGAGAAGTCCCAATCGGCGCTAGAAATGCGAAAGATTGCTTCGTCTGTGAAGAGATAAACGTAGTAAAAGTCGACTCAAGCCGGTTAGAAAATATTTTGGAGCTTGTTCTTTATCCAGAGGCAGGGATCATGGAGTCACCCAATAGACAGTCGCAACTCGCAATACATAAAGTATGCATGCTTGATGATCCCAACTTTTTCTGATGTTTCTCTGCTTTGAGTTTCTCTATCAACAACCAGAGCTTCTCGGTTTTCTCTGATAACAAACAACCACTTTATGAAAACTGTGTTGATCTACAATGAGTAAGGGTGGTGGAAAAGATCATTAACCCTTCTCTGTAACTCCCTCTAAAAGTTAGGTTTCCTTCTGAATCCTAGACTTCACCACTGTAGCACCTTCAGGCCATCATACCCCTACCTTGTGGGATAAAGGGGATCCCAAGGGCACTTTGCCTCTCCTTTGTACATTTTTTTTTTGAGACAACAGAAAAGATGAATATATGAAAGAAGTAGAATACAAGAGTGTAGGAGCCAAAACGCCAGTCATTAAATTCACCAAGAATGATAAGAGGACCATTGAGGGTCAAGAGCTCCTCCAAATAATCAATTCTTTGCAAGGCCTCATTGGAGACATAAATAATAGCCACATTAGAATCCGAAGCTACCCTTTCATGATAAGTTCTTCTTAAGTATTTTTTCACAAGGTGGCGTTCTTAATTTTTTTTTCATTTAGGCGTTCTTAATTTTTGTTTCATTGTTTCTACTTTCATTACTAGAATCCATTCGAAAATCATGAACTGTCTCCTTATGGTGACATTCGCTCAGTTTTACTTGGTCATATCTATTCAATTCTTCTTAAAAAGTAGCCTCATTATTATCCTCAACACTCTTTGAAGAGACAAAGACAAGATGGAGCTTACCAAATATTGTCGCTTGTAGGTTAGCACAATTTCTCCTTTTATTAAACACTTGTCTCTACCCATAAGATTAATCAATAGTACTATAATTTTCATTCGGATTAGTACAAGCATCCTTTTTGTCATTCTCAAAAATGTTAGGCTCACAATTTTCCTTATTATCAACAACATCTTCCTTATAGAAATCTTCAGGTAAAGGATTGAACATGTCCTCTAATAAGAATTCAAAAGAACTATTCCATTTATTTTTGCCTTTGAGAGGAACACGTTTACCTATTGTGGCTAGAAGATTGCCCTTATCATTGACTATTTCCATAGTTTGTTTTTGTTTTGTAACCTCTTGAGCTTCTTCCTTTTGAATAAGAAGAGGATAGTCCTTGATAAAATGTAGGAAGAAACATAAATACATAAACATGTTCTACCATTGACTTTTTGTTCAAGTATTTTTTTGCAATTGTTGGTAAGTTTAACTTTGAGCTCAAGATTGAAAAGGAGGAAACTTTCATATTTAGTGCATACCATGCTACTAACCACCTCCTAAAGAGCTTAAGGCTTACTATTCGATGTAAAACTAGTTTATACTTTGGATAATGTTATACAAAGTCAAGAAATCCAAAATATAGAGAATTGTCTTTTATAGATTTTGTGTTCCTCCTACTATCCACAAAGTTAGCCTCGCAATTTATACCGACTGAATCCACGTGTATAGGCACCTTGTTGATGCCCCCATCTCGTAGATGGAGGTTCAACCCCTACCTATTGCCATGGACACCCCTCAACACTTTGTAAACCATTACTAGCCTTTAGGTTGTTCAAAACTAGTTGGGTCTTTAGGCTAGTTCAAACTAGTTACCTCACCTTGTTTGAAATTTGACAAGCTCAAGTGTGTGAACAGATACTAGAATGAAGTGCCGACATAACTTCACTTTATGATTAAGACTCCAACCACCTTTCCACAAGTTTCTCAACTAAAAATTCCATCTAACTTAATGTAGAAAAGTCACAGACTTTGGAGGCATCATTTGAATTTGAAAAAGTACACCAACTTTGGAGCATTGTATAAGCAAGATATTGGAAGCAATGTTTCGTGAAATTGTTCAAGTTAGTAACGATAAGTAACCCGTTAGGGCTATATGTGTATATACAAGTCAGGGGAAAATGGAGAAAGAGACTATACCTCAATCCCCTTCAAGTGCATATAGTGGGGATTCACGCTTTTAAATATCAATCCGATGAGTATACAAACCTAACCGAGTGTATGAGGACATGCAAACAAGTGATGATCAATGCAAATGAACTACTCAAAGAGTGTAAACAAGGCAAAGACTTATCCAAACAAGTTTCAACTGTTGGTCATGGTGTCACGATACTTGGTGCAGCAGCCATCAGTATTTTGGACTTTTCTCCCAGCTCCGAGCTCCAAATATAACAAATAGCATATGAGTTTTGAAGCTCTTGAGAAGACGCATCGAATGGCAGTGGTTTCACTCAATTCTGACACTCCTACTTCAAGTTATGAGCAAAATACTGAGTCGTGGGAAATCTTTCCTACACTTCAGCACTTCCTACACTTCGCACACACCTTACCTACAGCAAACAAACACTTTCATGGATAGATAACACTTCCTAACACTCTTTCCAAGCAATACACATCCATACAAGCTCATAGAGAAGAAGATACAGAGTGAAGAAGACACAAATTCGAATTTCTGTGCTCTCTATTCTCACAATGGCAAAAAGTTTTTTACAAAGAGTCACAAATTGACTTATATACTAGTGCCCTAAAAATGGTCCTTTCACACAAGAGACCGGCACTTTATTCACTAAAAGACTGATTTCCTACTATTTTACATGGGTAAATCTCTAATCTTCTGTGGGGATGCATCTAGAGGACTCCTCTAGTGCATTTACAATGGAAAATATATTACAAAAATGGTTATATACAAAAATATGATGTCCAAATTGGAAAACTTTGGGGCCCGTCTTTTTCTCTGCTTTGTGCTCTCTTTAGCTCTGCAACACTTCCCCCTCTTCGTCTCTGTCATCCCTTGACAGGCTTTGCTTCTTGTCCTCGGTTTGTTGTCTGCACGCATCCAGTGGTCGAAGAAGCAATAAGGACTGTTAGACAATTGGGTATCTTATCCGAGGTTTGTCCTTTGCTTCTGTTTTTGGCTTACTTTAAGAGTTCTGAATACACGCACCCAGTGGTCGAAGAAGCAATAAGGATCATTAGAGAATTTGTTATTTTGTCTGATCTATGTCCTTTGCTTCTGTTTTTTCCCCTTGGTATTCCGTATATCACATATCTGGGTTGTTGTATCCAGTTGGGTTGCCACGCACGCCACTAGTGACCTATGTCTTGCTTGTGGTACTCTGATTTGTCCTAGTTGCAAACATGTGACCCCGTTGTATTGCTTTGAGCCTGTTTACTTTCTTCCACCGTGCAGGACCTGGATGATTCGCGTTGTTGCCTGATGCGTGCCCCTGCGGGGCTCTGTGCAGAGATGGGTGTTGCGCTCCTGCGGGGCTTCTTGCAGAGATATGTCTTCAGATATTTCTTTTTAGTGAAGCTGCTTCTTTCGTTGTCTTCTTCTTTTCTTCCTTTTACTTGATTCTCCCTCAAGACTGCCCCCCTCCTGGACTCTGTCGTCCCCGACAGGCTTTGATAAGCGACGGGCATATGTTTTATATACTTTCTGCTCTGTATCATTTAGCAGATTGGCTTCACGTATCATTAGTTGTTTCCATTGTTCTGCCTTCACACTGTCATTGGGTGGCTGTCTATGATCTGCGAAGAAGCTAAGTTCGTATGCCACTAATCTGGCATTTAGGTTTGACAACATCTTCAAGAAGATTTCGGAATCAATCTCAAAAAATCCTGTAAAGAAAGCTTCTTCAAAAGTTTGCATATATACACTTGGCAAAAACATTAATCTGGAATAATACGCCATTATTGTGGGGCGGCTAGGCATAACTGATAGATAAAAAATGAGGATTTCCGTGCCCTGATTAATGCCGATGAAATTCAAAAAAGTGTAGGCCGCATGCTTGAATACTTTCAAAACTGTAATATCATGCTAAGTATTTTATTGGTCATTTTGACAGTTAAGTCGGGTACTGTCGCATAATTTTGCAGCCAAAATTCAATGGTTTTGACCATATATTCTTTGGTTGGAAAGTAATTATGAGGCGGGCTCGGAAGCATGGGATAATTCAGCCACTGTTTATTTATAGCTCCGCTTTTTTGCAAGTCCAAAAATTCTCTAGTATCCCTTCTGCGTGGTATAGGACAAAATGAAGGGTTTACCTGTAATACATATGGTGCTACTTGCCAATGCACCCGTAGTGTGGGATGTTTCTCCAAAATTTTTTTTCTCCAAATTGGTTGTGCAGCTTCGAACTCTTCTTGATTGTAATCGAATGTATCATGTTTAAAATTGAGCTGCTCATCTGGACTCTTCTTTGTGGTCTTCTTTATGTAGCGTCTCGTTTTCTCTTTCAATAGTCCGTACGGAACATTGAAAGGCTTCATGATCTTGTCCAAGTCTTTACCTTTGATCTTGGCCTCTTTCATTACCTTAATGACTTCATTTTCGAAATTCTCTGTCAATCGGGACACCACTAGTGCCCGTTCCTTCTGAGTTATTTCTGCAGTGTATGGCATTGGATGATCATCATGTATGTCTGCCAACTGCTCATGTAGTGGAGAATGACAAATCGGGGGAGATAGAGGACGTACCTCTACCTCGTCAGTAGGATCTTCCTTTATTGGCTCTACTGGTGTCCCGATCGGTGCTTTCTCTTTTATTTGAGTCTTTAATTGTGCTATGCATTCATCTTTCTCTTTTAGTTCTTGCATGGCTGCCCTGAGTGCTTCTTTTGCTGCAAGTAACTCATTTCCGATTTTTGCTACATTGTCCATGTTTTCACTGTAGCTTGCTGCAAGTCTCCCATGTGCTGTATTCAACTGCTTTTGTAGTTCGTTTAGTTCTTGATTGTACTTCCGTTCCCATTCTTCTCTCATTTCTCGCTCTTGTCTCAACAAATCTGCGTGTTGTGCTATCTGATCCCTCAATTCCTTTTCTTTTGTTTCTGATATTGCCTGCGGTTCAATAGGTTGATCATATAATAGTGATTTCATTAACTCTTTATTTCTGCTACGCAAGGTGTCATTTTCTTCCATGTATAATTTTAGCTGTGTCTCAAGTAAGGTACTTCTAGCTCTCATTCTTTCTTTGTCAACCTCGCTTGCATCATGTAATTTTTGTAATTTCACGAGCTGCTCTTGCAGTTGGTGATGCTGAGTTATTAATGTTTCATATTGCGCTTTGACCTCCATCATCTCCGTGTCTTTTATTACTATTTCCTTTTGTACCTGAATTAACTGCGATGATAGTTGTTCACTCATGAGCTGGAATTGACTTTTATCTCTCATAGCCTTATCATAATCCGCATCTATATCAATCATTTGTTGTTGTGTATCCATGGCTGTCTAAATCATCTATTTGACTACAGGCTTCAACTGAGTAACATCCACATTTAGCCATGTTTTTGGTATACTCGGTTCTTCACCGGTCGCGACATCTTTGCCCTATGCCACATGTAATGTAGTGTCATGAGGCTGCCTAATTTGAAGCTGGATTCTTGGCTCAGCCACCATGTGTTCTTTGGTCCCTTGAGGTGTGTCATCTGGTACCTCAATTACAATTGGTTCTTGGTTTTGTAATAACTCCGAATCCGTGTTCACTGGAGTTTGTACTTCCTCTTTAATAGGTTATTTTGCATATGTAACATTGGTTGGAGCTTCCCTGATGCTTATCTTTGTAGTATCATTCAATTGAATGACATGCGCAGGTTCAATAGAATCTTCTACATTCTTTTCCTTTTCTTCGTGGTTGTCCGGCATCACTTCGAACGATCGATCTCATTCCACTCTTCTTCTTGATTTTCTGTTCTTATATCAGTGTCTAGAGTATCTTTTTCAAGACTGGATTCTGTATTGGAACTAGAATCATCTATGCCCAGCTCTTTGTATCTCCCAGGCTGTTTCGGTGTCCTCTCTGTACTCCGTTGTTGTTTTTCTTGACTTTCCTGTCTATAATGATGACCTTGAATGTTCAGGTTTACCTGCCCTTGCATGTACTGGTGTGTCTCTTCGAGGGAAGCTGAGAGATCTCTCTTTGTAATAGGCATTTGAGCCGTTGTGATCGTCGGCAATAGATGTGTTCTCTTTGATTGCGGTGTAGCTTGAGCTTCCTCCTCCCGTAGACGCTTTGTACCCCGCATGGGTTTTTGTGAGCTGGTTCCTGCTTCTTCAACCATAACAACTGCTTTCTTTTTCTTAGGGACCGTAGCGGATTTTGCGTATTTGGCTAGCCCTTCTGATGTTGGCATTTCACGTAAGCAGTTTTTCATGTCAAGAGCCTCGTATATTAGTAATGTCAAGGCTGAACTCCCATTCAGGAACTTCTTCTGGCCCCACTTCTTCTGGGCTTCAAATAGTCTTTCTTGGATATACCATGTCAGATTCATTTTGTTCCCAATTTGTCTCATGGCATGAGATAATAGTTGTACTACAATCTTTTGTGGTGTCGTGTATCTGTGCATACTAGGGAAACAAAAATGTTGGTGCACCAGACGGACAGCATCTTCAATGTCTATTCTGTTAATATCCACAAAGGATCTCTTCTTAGGGTCATGACATTCCTCCTTAACATTAGTAATTCCTTCTTGATTCCATCCAAAAGCTTTGTTGATCAATTCATGAGATTCATGAGTGAATTGAATGGTCTTCCAAGTTCCTACCTTATCCAATACTCGTGCTTCTGGAACTGATGTCTTATTAGATGCAGGCTGAAGAGTGTTCATCACTTGAGTGCATCTCTGAAAATCAGGTAGATAAATTGGTATTCTAAGGAATGCGTCTATCCCTGCTTGTGTCCATACATCCTCTATATGCGGTAATCCTTGGATTATGGTCTTGAAGTCTTGTGACATAATAGGGAAGTAGTGATCCCTATCCATAATCTTGATAGTTGCCATGAAAATGAGTTCCGAGACTGGTTGGTCATCACGAAACCAATGGCCTCTGACTTTTGTTATTGATTCCAATGGAAGAAGCTGGACCTCTTCCATTTGTGTAGCTTCGGAATTGGTAGATGCCATCTGCACTCAATATAGAGTATGAATTAGTGGATTTATATTATCAAAAATCCTCCTTTATTTGTTTGTCATAAGCTTGATATTGCTCCGAGTGAGTAGTGTCGTCCCTTTCCCGTGGGTGTGAGAAAGGTAATACCTAGATTTTTTCACATTTTACATATTTTTATATTTTCATCTGAAAGGAAAAATAGAAAAGTTAGGTTATAGCCGAAGCGGTTATTTCTTTTGGAGTAATTTTCTTAGTGTATGTACAAGTACTCTCCTATTTCCCAAGAGGAAAACGTGCTCGATTATCCTGAAATATAAGAAAGATGTGCCGAATGCTTGGCCTTGTAATGTGGCCCTACTATGCATACTTTAGGTCCTGACAACTCCATATGTGTGCAATTGGAAGTAGTTGTTTGATGTATGCAGTCTGTCTTGTCTTTCGGCACCCAAATCTGCTTCATTCTGGTGGAATGTAGTGTATTCTCCACCTTTTTGATGAATATGGTTCTCCTCTTGTTGTATGTCTGCTCTCTCTGACTTTTGAATCTCAGATTGGCTTGTGTAGCGACTGCAGACTCCTTTATTTTCCTGCAGCTATTCTTCTGTGGCTGTTTTGCTCGTAGCCGCTGTTGGTTCTTCTTATGCTGAGGTTCATCGTTTCGGTTTAGCTTCTTTGGAGCACAAGATTTAGGAATCCATATTTGCGATCGATCCGGTTGAGCGGCTATTACTTTCTTTAGGATCCAAATTGTAGCACTTCGTTGTTGACTTTGGTGCTCAGGATGATTTGCTTTGTTACTTGCTTGGTTGCTCCGCTGTCAATAGTGCTTCTGTCGTCGAAGATATTCCTTCACTTGATCTTTCCTTATCCAAGCTTGTTGAGTGTACGGAATAGGGTATATTTTAATAGGTAGAGATTTTGAATCACTCAGAGGACTAGTCTCTCTTAGGCATGGTGTTTCACTGAGGTGAGTTTCAGATTGATTGACACTCTCGTGACTTGCTAGACTAGAAGATGGTATGCAAGCAGAATTCAATGTATCCTCACATATAGTACTTGACGAAGGTGTTTCTATAGTGCTAGTGAACATACACTCATTACTTTGTTCATTGGAATGAACTTTTGGCTCTATACTAGCGGTTTTGATTGGTCGTTCATCTAGCAAACTAAATACTTCACGATGTCCTATCCTGGCAGAGATGTATCCTAAAGCCAATTGAATGGTCACCTCATATTCGTAAATCCAATCTTGACCTAACACAACATCTTCACGCAAATCCTGATCATGACATACTAATAGCTTTTGTTCCATAGTGTTGTTGCCAAGATGCAGAGGTAAGGTGAGTAATCGTCCCCCCTATTCCTATCAACTGTGCCATCGATGGGCGTACTTCCTCCTTGAGTTTCTGGGTCAAAGAAAGTTTGATACAGCTTATGGTTGCTCCTGTGTCAATGAGAGCATCCACCAAGTGGTACTCCGTTTTACCTGCTCCCAAATTTAAATACGGTTGCGTTCTCTGTGAACCTATGCTTTTAGTGGCTCTAAAATTAGCCGTTGGGATGAGTTCTTCTCCTCGTCGATATCTCTCATCTCGCTCTCTCATCCACTCTTTTCGTTTCTTAATTCGTTCTAGTGCTTCTTGTCTCACTTCTTCTCGTATTCTTTCCTCTTCAATACGTCTATTCTTGCCCTTGATTAATCGAGACATTGTTTCTTCGGTCAATGGTTCTAGATATTTTTTTACTCGACATCCACTGATGTAGTTTGGTAATACATCCCCATCTATGGTTGCTAAGCTGATGGCTCCACTTGTCGATATACGATTGATGATTAATGGGCCATATCCCCTCTTCTGCAACTTCTTAGCGTGTTGTTTCAAGGTATATACCAAAAATAAATCTCCTTCCTTTAGATTTTTGTCCTTGATGTGAGCATCAAAGTATGCTTTCTGTCGCCGTTTAGCAGCATAAATGCCTGCTACAACTTGTAACCTAGTTTCATGAAGCTTTTCTATTTGATCCAATTGAGTTGATAGTTCATGTCCCGTCCACTCGTAAGTAGTTGCTACTCTCAGAGTGGGAATTAAGAAATCAATTGGCAGAATAGCATTTTGTCCATATACTAAGTTAAATGGAGTAGTGCCTATGGCGATTTTATAGGCTACTCGAAATGCCCATAAAGCATGATGTGATTGTTTATCCCAATTAGATCTTCCATTGTTAACAATTTTTGTGAGAACTGTACACAGGATTTTATTCAAACTTTCGGCTTGTCCATTGGCTTGTGGGTGATAAGGAGCGGATTTCTTATGAATTACCAGGAATTCATTCAGTAAAGCTTCTATAACTTCATTCACAAAGTGCGTACCTCTATCACTCACAATTTCTATTTGTAATCCAAATCTAGTGAAAACGTTCTCAAAGAGAAACTTGGCCGTCGTTCTCGCGTCATTTTTCTTGGTTGCTTTGGCTTCAACCCATTTAGTCAGATAGTCTGTGGCTACAATTACATACTCGGCATGGGATCCTTTCGCTGGTGGGCTAATAGGTCCTATGAAGTCTATTCCCCATTTCGTAAAAGCTCTGGCACTCATTATGGGTCTCAGTGGCATCTCATCTCTTATAATAGGATATTTGGTTCGCTGACAGGTATCACAACGTTGCACATATGTTACTGCATCTTGATGTAGAGTTGGCCACCACATTCCAGCAAAGAGGATCATTTTTGTTGTTTTATCTGCAGAGAAGTGCCCTCCTGCGGCTCTTGTATGTGCCATCTCTAAGACAGAAAGATATTCATCTTTGTGAATGCACATTCGTAATTGATTATCTTTCCCTCGTCTAAAAAGTTGTTTTCCTATAATGGCATAATCCTTGCTCTGTTCTACAAGTGCACGTTTCCTTGCTGAAGTGGCTCCTTCTGGGTATTCTTGAGTTTTTAGGAACTTTACCAGAGGCATGCTCCATCTAGGTGCTATTGTGGAATAGCATAGAGTTAAGTTCTCTTCTGGATTGTGTTCTTGACAAATTTGGCAAGCTGATACATAGTTATGTGCGTCTCTCTGCATGGTCGGCCAATATATGCCTAACCTCTTCATAGTTTGCCATGTTCCGTTTGCATTCAAATGAGTTTTCCATTGATTCACATGTGCTTTCTGAAGCCACATTTCCTGTTCCTCCTCTTCTACGCATCTCAGTAACAATCCACTTGAGTCTTGGTGATACAAACTTCCTGCAATGATATGAAGGTTTTAAGTCTTCCACAGGTCCATGGTTTGGTTTGGTGTGATCCCATCTTTAGGTCCATGTGTAAGTATAGGGATCAACTTTTCTGCCCATTGAGGACATACTTCCAGGTTAAATAGGTATGTATCTGGCAAATCATCGGGTACTCCTATGGGTGGTTCTCCATGGGTCATTCGGGATAAGTGATCTGCTCTTATGTGGGTATTTCCTCTCTTGACTACTACCTCAAAATCAAATTCCATTAGCAACAAAAACCATCGTACTAGTCTTCCTGTATTGCAAGGTTTATTGACCAAGTACAGTAGGGCTTGATGATCAATAAAGAATTTGAATTTGTTTGCCAACAGGTAACGTCTGAACTTTTTGACTGCGTACACCATCCCTAGGCCTTCTCTCTCAGTGGTGGTATAATTGTGTTCTGCTTGATTTAATTGTCTACTGGCATAGGCTATAGGGTGGTCTAGTTTTCCTGTATCGGCAGGTTGAGCTAAGATGCAACCAATGGCAAACTTGGAAGCATCCACATGAATGTGAAATGGCTTATTCCAGTTAGGTACTCGAAGGATTGGTGCTGAACTCAATCGACTCTTAAGCTCATTGAAGGCTTTCTCACATTCCTCGGTCCAATTAAATTGTGTCAATAATGCATAAAGAGGTCTAGCAATTATGGCATACATATGTATAAATCTTCGATAGTATCCACAATGTCCCATAAATGCTTGAACTTCTTTAGTAGTCTTTGGTCTTGGTAAATCCAGAATTACTTTGATTTTTTCTTCATTAGTTGAGATTCCATTTTTAGAGACAATATGTCCTAATATTTTCCCTTGTCTAACCATGAAGACACATTTTTCTGGGTTGAGGCATACTCGATATTGTCGAAACTTGGCAAAGATCTTTTCTAGTTCAGGGATGTGCTCTGATCGTATAGCTGAATAAGTACAAAGATCGTCCACGTATACCTCCATACTTTTTCTCAGGAATTCTTTGAATACATGGCACATCAATCTTTGGAAAGTGGCTGGGGCATTCGTTACACCAAAAGGCATGACTCTAAAGGCGTATACTCCCCATTCAGTTGCAAACGCTGTTTTATGTTGGTCCTCAGAAGCAATAGCTACCTGATTATACCCTGAAAAGCCATCCAGAAAACTATAGACTTCATTCCCTGCCACTCTTTCCAACAGATGATCTGTAATTGGTAATGGGTAACTATCCTTGATGGTTGCAGCAGTTACTTTCTTCAGATTGATGCACACTCTTAACTTTCCATTCTTTTTCGGTACAACCACCAAAGGTGACACCCATTCCGTGTGTTCAATCTCATATATGAATCCAACATCTAACAACTTGTCTATCTCTTCCTTTATCTTTGCTGAATACACATCATTGTATGTATATGGTCTTTGTTTAGAAGGTTTGGCTTCTGATGTCATGGGAATTCTATGGGCACATATAGATGGATCTACTCCTTTCAAGTCCTTATAGGTCCAGGCAAAGACATCCCGATATTCCCTTATGAGGCGTATTAACTCTTGTTCTTTCTTTATGGAAACATCTTGTCCTATGAAAGTACATCGTTCTTCTCGTTCTTCTAACGTTACTACTATCTTCTTGGTTTGTTCTTTATTGTCATAAGCTATTCCCGGCTGTGCCTCTCTTTTAGGCATTTGAATAGCAATTTTTCTCTCTTCCACTTCATATTTTTTGAAGTGAGCCGGCACTTCAAACTGATCTTGTGGCTTGTTTTCTTCATTCTTTGGCTCTTTATCTAACTCCACCTCTTCTTTCTGTGTAGGCTCCTGGTTGTTTTCATTAGCTGTGATGCTTATTTTTTGATCTTCATCCTCAGGTTCCATTGGTTCTGGCTCCATTTCAATGCTCTCATAGTCCTCCTTCCATTCTTTCTCTATCACTTCTCCTTCTTCAGCCTCCTGAAGAACTACTACATAGAGACTAACGTCATATCCTTCTTCGTCAATGCATTCATTCATAGTTATTACTTCAGGAGGTTCAAACTCTTCATCTAAAAAGACTTGAGGCATGTAAGCTGGATCTTGTACAGACCTGGCTACTCCTCGCCCTTGCTGCCATCCCTTTCTCCTATCCTCTTCCTTTTTGGCAGTTTGGCATATCCATAGATGAGTGTCCTCGTTCATCCAAGATTGGTCACTAGAACCTATGCTGTGAATTGACTGATCGTCTTCCTCCTTGTGAATTTGATTCCATTGTAAGGGAGGAACATCTTGATATGTATAAGTGTGGAGATTTATTCTCGTGGTAGTTCCCTCATGTTGTAGGTATACAGCATCTCTTCCCCAATCTTGCACAACCTTTAATTGTCTCATGAAAGGTCTTCCAAGTATCATTTCATAGTTGCTTGCCCTTTCAAATTGACATATTGCTAAGATGTGTTCAAATTCAACTCCGCATGTGGTGAAAACTACTCGTTCCAATAATCCCAAGGGTCTTTCTGTGTGTCCATAAGCCATTTGTATTTTCATACGCGTTGGTCTTAAAGCTGGTTATCCCCATTTCTCCCAGATTTCTCTAGTAGCAATGCCTACACCAGCTCCTGAATCTAAGATGGCTTTGGTTGTATAACCCCTAAAGGTAATTGGAAGGCAAGTGTTTCCTTCATCTCCCTCACTAAAATCTCCTACCTTATCCACCGGGATCTTTACTGTGTTTACTTCGTCAGATATCTCTTTTTCCTCTGTCTTGATCTCCAATTGACTAGCTAATTTCTCCTTCAAATGTGGTTTAACCTTCAACAGTTCTTCCAATGTTAGTGTACAAGGGATTTTTACTTTTTTAAGGTGTTGTATGATGTCCGAGGTTTGGATTGATGGGTTCGGTTCTTTTTTCCTTATTGAGGGGATGCAATACAATTCTGAATTATGTTCGTACTCCCCTGTGTAATTGGGCAATTCCTTTACTCCCTCATCTCCTTTGTCACTAGGATCCATTGGTAAAATTTCTTCTGAATTTAATTCAGGTATTGAACCCTCTATTTCGTTTTCTGCTTCTAGTTCTTCGAAGGGTGGTTCAATTCCTTCTACTTTCTTCCATCTGTCTTCTTGGACTCGAGCCCACAAATCTTTAGGCCATTCCCCTTCTACTTTGGGAACGACGGATCCTTCCCTTTCATCCTCATAAAAATTGCCATTCTGTGTATTACTTACTTCAGGTTTTTCGTGGTCATTGGTGTTGATGCACTCTTGGAATTCTCTTTCAGGAATTCGGTTATTAGGTAATGGCAGTGCAGGTTTCTCTAAGGTCTGTTGAGCAACTTCTATCAATCTTTTGCAGATCTCCAACCTCTCCTTCTCTAGGTCACCTCTAGGATATTCTCTTTCATGTTGTTCTATGGTAGGTCCTGCTCTTATTCGAGCCTTGTATGCCTGAATCCACATGGCTAACTCTTCAGGCATGGTATCTGCTAACACAGATCCTACCTCTTCTTTTTTATGCTTTCCATTTTTATTTTCTTCTTCGTTTTTCTGTTCCTCTTTTGGATTTTGTTTGCTCTTCTCATTTTCCTTTTTCTGTAGTAACTTCTTTTCTTTTATCCTATCTCTACGGTTCTTCCATCTTTGGGTTCTTTTACTTACAACACTTTTTTCAGGCTCTTCCGAGTCTTCCACTCTCTGAGGTATGGGTGTATTCATTTCTAGGTCACTTTGATTGTGTTCTTTTAGTTTTTTTGGGGTCTCTCTAGCTTTGGCTCTTGTTATCGCCTTCAAAGGTATAGTGTATTCCTTATCGCTCCCTGATGATTCAATTACTTCTATCACATTGATTTGCACGTTGGATGTAACCTTGTTGGGATTCTTGGGGCAATCTCTGAAAAGGTGTTCCTTACCACAATCACTACAGTAGCCTTCCCAGACTCGTTGTGGTGGTGGTGGGTTTGGCAATGTGCATTCTCTGATATAGTGATCACCTCCACATCTATAGCATGGTCCTCTGGGTACATGTGGTCTGTTCATGGGTCGGGGTGGTATGGTTGCTCTAGGAGCTGTGTACATTAGTGACACATAGTCCTGCTCGTATCCATATGAACTATCTGATACTTCCATGCCATAGGCATATGGTTCGTACAGTTGTCCATATTCTATCATAGAGCTTTCATAATTGGGATATGCTCCTTGACTATGGTCGTAAGATGAGTCATATGGTTCATTACTAGTCAAAGGTGTGGCTGGGACTATCGCTCTCTCTAGGTTTTCTTCAGGTTGAGCTATCTTGACTGGGACAACGTTCTGAGGATGGGGCGGTTGTTGTCCTAGTACTGGTTGGGGTTGGGTGTATCCTTGATATACATATGGTCGTGGCACTGGTGCCTGCGGCTGATAAGTGGGATATCTCCATGCTTCACCTCCTTGCTCTCTCTGAGGGTATCCATACGGTCTCATGTATGGCTGTGTTGGTCTCGCTTGCCTATTGTAAGGGCAATTTTCTGTACTATGATTTGTATATTTTTGTTCCACACTGCAATACTGTAGAGGTCCTGGGACAGTGGGTCTATTATAAGCATAAGCATGTGGTGGGACTACTCCTGTAAGGAATTGAACTCACAACCTCTTGGTTAGGAATGTGATGGGCTAACCACTTGCCCCAAAAGCCATGGTTGAGGATTACTTCCTAATCCTCTCTCTTAGGGTGTGGTTCAACCATCTCCTACCAGGATTATGTTACATTCTTCCCCCCTTGAACTCCTAGGGAATGTACCCTGACCAGCTATGGGACTGGCAGGATGTACCCTGGATGTACCCTGGCAGGATGTACCCTGACCAGCTATGGGACTGGCAGGATGTACTCAATCAAGTTCCATCCAAGGATTCCCAAGGAATTCACACATTGCAAGCTAGCTCATTGGAAAGTTCGTTCCGAGAGCTTTCCAACGGTATATTACACGCCTCAATCCGACCTACGGATTGGGAGATAGACCCCAATCATTGTAAGGTCAATCATTGAAATCGACGCGCGCCTTCCACAATTCCTACCCTTTCACATGGAGGATGCCCAAGCGCCTTTTTTAGAGGCCATTGGGTCATTCCACTTTTGCCCAAGCCTACTTCCTAGGCTCTGATACCAATGTAAGGAATTGAACTCACAACCTCTTGGTTAGGAATGTGATGGGCTAACCACTTGCCCCAAAAGCCATGGTTGAGGATTACTTCCTAATCCTCTCTCTTAGGGTGTGGTTCAACCATCTCCTACCAGGATTATGTTACAACTCCCCTAGTACACAAGTGAGAAGGATGATCACCTCCGCACTGCATACATTTTCTGAGCATGGGCACTCTCATAGGGTTATTGGGGTAGTTCCTTTGTCCTTGAACGTTCAACTTCTTAGCTACCAAGTCAGCTATCTCCTCTACGTTGTTTTTAGGAATTGATGTGCAACTGGCCGAATCTTCACTTTTCAAACTACCTTGAGGTATTTTCAAGTCTTCTGCTAGGTTGTCTTCTAGGTCTAGACATTCCTTCATGCATTCTTGCAAAGTTTGAACTCTCTTTACATATACCAATGACCTCAAAGATCTGTTCAACAATCCTTCCAAAAATAATGACACCATTTTATTTTGGGTAGGTCTCTCTTCTATTGGGCATCTGTCCACATACTGCTTGAATCTTCTTGCAGCCAATCTCACGGATTCGATAGGGGCTTGCTTAAAGCTATGGATCAATGATGAAGAATTGTTTTTAATTCCTGACTTAGTGAATTCCTCAATCATTTCTTGATAGACTTGCTCCATGTTTTGGAAATTATTAGGGTCCAATGGCTGAAACCATGCTAACGCAGTGTCTGACAAGGTAAGACCAAAGGACTCATATTGGATCAAGAAGTCTTCCACCTGTTCGGCTCTGATTACTTGTTTAAATTCAGCTATATGATTGTAAGGTTCACTAGAGCCATCATAGTGATTTCTCATGCATTTGGCAACTTGAATTGGCCTTAATCTTCTTCCTACTTCGGGTGGTCTAGGCATTATTGGGAAAATTGGTCTTCCTATTGGTATGCCTGGTCCTCTTACTACCGGCGGTCTGACTGGAGCACGAATTCCATGTCTTGGGTCAATAGTTGGTTGAGGTCGGTAATTAGGGTTATTTGCTGGCATTGCAAACTTCACATGTGGTCTGACTGGGATTTGGGTTTGTTGTGCTTGTTGTGTTTGGCCCGACTGCTGATATGAATCATTCTGGGATGTTCCAAGTGGGTTTCTTGAAGTAGTGGCTTGGTCCCTAGGGGGAAACACTCGGATATTCTGATATTTCAACTCAGCTCTTTCAGATTCTGTTAAGGGCCAATATCTTCTCTGATTCCTATCCAAATATCTTCTCAACTCATAGATGGTGACAGGATTAGGAACAGCTTCCCATATAGAGGAATGAGCTCAAAGCAGATGCTCCATCCCATTGATCAAATACACATCCATTAAGGAGTCATCTTGGGGAATCAGATATCCTCTCCATATCCTAGCTACAGTAGATCTCCCTCGAGGTGTAGTTACTTGCTCTTCATTCCCACCTCCATTTAAGTTTGAAGCATTATTTTCTTCACCATGTTCATTAATGTTTTTCGGGTGTTCTGTGACCACATATTGGATATCTCTTTTGTCCATGTAAAAACCTCCTAAATACTTGACTGCTGGTCTAGGCACTATGTAAGCCTCTGACGCCTTCTTTAACCTGGCCACTGATCTGCTTAGACCATCCAAATAAATAGGGATCTCATTTTGGTTGGTGTTCACATACTCCAAGGAGGTCCTATACTCTCCTTCAATGATTGACATCATGCAAATCATGGGTACTGTGTTCTGCATATCCTCTGAAGCCATGGGAATTTCTTCCTCTGACTCACTGGAGGTCTCCAAGTAATGTGAACGGCTACTTGGCTCTGCTACCCTACCTACAGAAGAGATTACACTTCTTCGGCTTCCTAGGGTTCTTTCGGATCTCAGGTTCATCCACTTCACTGCTTTGGTCAGTCCTTGCTAATCTCTATCTTCGAGAACTCTTTACTATGGATTGGAATTCTAGAGAAATTTTGGCTGGGAATTGACTGAAAAAGAAATTTTTTAGATCACGATACTTGACTCCCAAATTCCACGATACACGATCTCTGGCCCAAAACGATACACGATCTTTGGGCACAAACGATACTCGATACTTGGCTCAAAACGATACACGATACCTGATGGAAAACGATACTTGATACTTGGGAGAAAACGATACACGATACTTTCCCTAAGCGATACACGATCTTTGATGTGGAACAAAACGATACACGATCTTTGAAGTGGAAACGATCGACAATACCTAAACAAAACGATACGCGATCTTTGGTAAGTATCGCGATCTCTGAGAAGCGATACATGATACTTAAGCCAAACGATACACGATCTTTCAACCTGAAACGACACACGATCTCTGGGTCTGAAACGATACGCGATCTCTCAACACAGAACGATACACAATCTACGATCTCTGGCCAAAACGATGTCTGGCCGAAATGATACACGATCGGAGGGAAATATCGCGATACTCAACCACAGGAGGTCACGATACTTGCTAAGTATCACGATACTCAATCGTGGGAGAAACGATACTTGACCCTTTGACAAGTTTTTGAGAGATTTTTCAAGGTTTGATTCAATACACTTGTTCTACTAGTTCTTCTACCCCCTCCTCACTCTCTGTTTTTATTCAAATCATACTTTTAAACCCCTGTTAGTCCTAAACGATCGCTGACGCAGATCGTTTGGCTCCTAAACAATTTGAATTTTGGAAAGGAGCTGAAAGACTGATATGTGAGCTTACCTTGTACTCTTTCTGAGCTCTAAACCTTTCCTCACTAGCTCTGCGACACTCAGAAAGCTCCACACTTCTTCCACGATCTCTGACAACTACTCACGATACTCGACGATGCCTCTCCACGATACTTGCTCAAAGATACAAGTGACTTACAAAATGATACTTTTTGGGCTTTTATACTTGGGATTTTCCTACTTCAAAAGAAGGACTCAACTAAACAACAATTGAACACTACTCTAGCTACCTACTCTACTCCGTCACTCTTCCTATTCTACTCATTCCACTCACTTCCCTAAACTAACAACTCACTACACACACTCCAAGAATGAGAAGTAGCAAGTGCGGTTGAAAATGACTTACCAAAGAAGAGAAAATCACCACTCCTCCTCTTGCTTCAATGCAAAATGCTACTTACCATCACACGAATGCCTCGGTTTGATTCATCACTCCCCGACAACGGCGCCAAAAAGTGTGTTGACCTAAGTACCAACTTAGGGACTTGTGGAGAAAGAGACTATACCTCAATCCCCTTCAAGTGCATATAGTGGGGATTCACGCTTTTAAATATCAATCCAATGAGTATACAAACCTAGCCGAGTGTATGAGGACATGCAAACAAGTGATGATCAATGCAAATGAACTACTCAAAGAGTGTAAACAAGGCAAAGACTTATCCAAACAAGTTTCAACTGTTGGTCATGGTGTCACGATACTTGGTGCAGCAGCCATCAGTATTTTGGACTTTTCTCCCAGCTCCGAGCTCCAAATATAGCGAATAGCATATGCCTTTTGAAGCCCTCAAAAAGATGCATCCAATGGCAGTGGTTTCACTCAATTCTGACACTCGTGCTTCAAGTTATGAGCAAAATACTGAGTCACGGGAAATCTTTCCTACACTTCAGCACTTCCTACACTTCGCACACACCTTACCTACAGCAAACAAACACTTTCATAGATAGATAACACTTCCTAACACTCTTTCCAAGCAATACACATGCATACAAGCTCACAGAGAAGAAGATACAGAGTGAAGAAGACACAAATTCGAATTTCTGTGCTCTCTATTCTCACAATGGAAAAAAGTTTTTTACAAAGAGTCACAAATTGACTTATATACTAGTGCCCTAAAAATGGTCCTTTCACACAAGATACCAGCACTTTATTCACTAAAAGACTAATTTCCTACTATTTTACATGGGTAAATCTCTAATCTTCTGTGGGGATGCATCTAGAGGACTCCTCTAGTGCATTTACAACGGAAAATATATTACAAAAATGGTTATGATACAAAAATATGATGTGCAAATCGGAAAATTTTGGGGCCCGTCTTTTTCTCTGCTTTGTGCTCTCTTTAGCTCTGCAACAGTTGCCCTATACTCAGCCTCACAACTAGAAGTGGCCATAGTAGGTTGCTTCTTGCTTAACTAAGATATGCATGAGCTACCAAGCATGAACCAAAAAACCACTAGTGGACATACGGGTGTCATAGCAACTAGCCCACTTAGAGTGAGAAAAAGCATGCAAAATTGGTGGTAGTGATCCCCCCATTGGGATAAAACAATCCAAGTAGTCAGGTACCACTGAAGTATCGAAAGATGCGCTTAATTGATTACCAATGCTTGACACATGGGCATTGCATAAATCTGCTCATCTATGAGATAGCAAACTGAATATCAGGCCGAGTAATGCATAAGTAAATCAAGCATCCAACAACCTATTGATAGAAAACAACATCAAATGCATCTCTAGCATCATGAAGGCTTAATCATAAGCCTGTCTCCATAAGAGTGGCAATAGGTTTACAATCTTCAAGGCCAAAATGCTGCAATAATGTGTGAATATATTTCCTTTGACACAAAGCCATTTCACCATCAACCTCCACAAATTGAATGCCCAAATAATGATGAAAATGCCCCAAATCAGCCATCTCAAATGAGGCATGTAAATCAGCCTTCAAATCAATAATATGCTTCTCATGATAACCAGTGACTAGCATGTCATCAACATACACCAGAAAGATTAGAAGCACATCATTAGCAGGCTTAATATATAAGGTGCTTTTTAGTTGGACTATTCTCAAAACCATGTGGTCAGATAGGCATGTATCTTTTCATACTAGGCATGTGGTGCTTGCTTTAAACCATATAGTGCCTTTTTTAACCTGCATACCTCATTTTTGTGCCCTTTATACACAAAGTCATGGGGTTGAAAAACATACACTTCTTCATACAAGTCAGCACTAAGAAATGTTGTTTTAATGTCCAATTTGATGTACATTCCAACCATGATGAGTTGTAACTGCACAGATGCTATGAATAGTAGTCATTCGGCAAGTAGGAGCAAAGATTTCATCAAAATCAATGCCTCTTTCTTGCACATAACCCTTTGCAACAAGCCTAGCCTTATAGCTATCAATTGTTCTATCCGGTTTATGCTTTAGCTTCTATACCCACTTAGTGCTAATAGCCTTCTTGCTAGGAGGCAAATCACATAAAGACTAGGTACCATTTTTCATGATAGAATCACATTCAGATTGCATTGGAGCCATCCAACGTTCAGAATTTTGTGCTTCATCAAACAAAAGAGGCTCCGTCTCATCATAGAGACTAGAGGCAACCATAGTATAGCAATCTGATGCAAAAGAGGCACTATGAGAGCTTGAACGAGTACGGTATGACAGAGCTCCATCTAATTTTTTGTCACACAAATTCTGCACTCGCCATCTTGGCATAGTTTTTGCCTCCTCAATATCAGCTCTCTCATTAACAAGTGCATGATGCAAATCTCCATCAGAAATGGAATGATCTACATCATCACATGAAACCTCCAATGGCTGACAAGTTTCATCATTAGAACCAACATTAGACCGTCCACCTGTAAAAAGAGGCAGCAAAGTATCATACATGTCTTTGGAGCTAATAGATGTCTCCTTTGTACATGAACGTAAAGGATGAATAGCATCTTCCACAAAAACAACATCACGACTAATCAAAATGTGTTAAATCTGTGGATGATATAGACGATAGCCTCTACTTTCAAAACTATACCCAACAAAAATACATTTTCTTGCTTAATCATCCAATTTTTAGTGATGTCGTTCAGACACTAATGCATATGCCATACAACCAAAAACATGCAGATGAGCAACAGATGGTTTGCGACCATGCCAAACCTTATATGGAGTGATAGACTGTAGTGCTTTAGCGGGACACCTTTTAAGTACATATGATGCACACATGAGAGCCTCAAGCTAGAAACTATGTGGTAAAGCCTGACTCTTGACGATACACCTCACCATCTCCATGAGTGACCTATTCTTCAGTTCAGTGACTCCATTCTATTGAGGCATATACGACATTATACATTGATGTTTTATCCCACATTCTGCTAGAAATGCATTAAAGTTAGAAGACATATATCCCCCCCTCAATGAGAACGGAGGGTGCTCATTTTACATGCTCATAGATTTTTAGCCAAAATCAAAAACTATTTGAGGCACATAAACACTTCAGACTTTTCGTTGAGTGGATATACCCATGCATGCCTTGAAAAGCATCAATGAAAGTCCCGAAGTAAAGATACTTTCCAAAAGAAGGTCTCTCTAGAGGACCATAGACATCATTATGTACAAGCTGCGATTTCTGAGGAGCACGAATTGAACCATCTTTTGGAAAGGAGGAATGCTACATTTTGCCCAAAATACAACCTTCACAAACATATTTTCTGGGTGCCTCAAGTTTGGGCAAAGAGGACACCATTTTTAGATTTTTGCGGATGTAGCAAATTAGCAAAATTCAAATGACCAAAGCATGCATGCCAAAGCTTTGCATCTGACATAGCCTATGATCATGAATTGCATATGCTGAATCATTCAAGATCTTTCATAGTCTATGAGATTATATAGCCCATCACATAAAATGCTAGAAGTAATAATCATGTCGCCATTTGACAGGTGATGAACTGTACATCTGTCATCAAGAAATTTCACAATCAAGCTAATCTTGGCTAATGCTGAAACTAATAACAGATTTTTCTTGATCCCTAGGATAGATAAAGCATGTGACAAGGTGAAAGAACTACCATCAGCAGTAGTCAAGAATGATCTTGCCAACTCCCATGATAGGATAAGAGGAGTTGTAAGAACATGTGATAGTATTCCCTAAAGGGGAAGGCTCAAGTGAAGTGAAAAACCTGCGGTGCGAGGTAATATGTTTGGTTGGCGCATTATCAAAATACCAAACATCTAAGTCCACTACAGACATACACTACTCATGAGAAGATGGGTCAAAACTACAAACAGTAGTAAATGCCCATTCTTCTTTCTGCACAAGATTAGCAGACTTTGTTTTTGGTGTAGAGGTCTTTGCAACAACCATTCCGGCCTCTTACTTCTTTGCCTCTTTAGTAGCTAGTTTTGGATACCTCTTAATAACATGATCATTTGCTTCATAGTATTTGCAAAAAAAAATCTCCTTTTCTGATTTCTTCTCATCTTTGTCGTCCTTCTTGGAATGTGCACAATTTGCAGATTTCTACTTACTAATAGATGCTCTCTATTTACCTTTCCACTTCTGACTAGCTAGGAAAGCTTCTACAACATGCATAATGGACCTGTTCTGCCTATATTGATCTTCCTGGAGTAGAATAGAAACTAACTCTTCAATTGAGAAAGCATTTGGATTGACTTTTATCATAAAACAAAGAGTAGAAGCAGAACTCTGATATGAGTTAGGAAGACCATTCTGAATGGTCTGCACAAGTGAGCTATCTGCTATAACTTCATCAGCTGAAATCAACTATTCCTTCAAATCCTTGATCTTTATCAGAAAACTGTCCATAGAATCACCTTCATTCATATGCTCACTCTCCAATTCTTTTCGGAGGTAAGCAAAACGAGCCTCATTCCTAGCTTGGCACAATGTGGTAAGTGTATTTCAAGCATCCTTAGTTGTTCTACAAGAGCGAATGTGAGGAATAATGGCATGTTTGACAGACAAGGCTATCAATGCACGTTCCAGAGCATCTCTACCATCCCAAAAAAATTTCTCTACAGTAGATGAAGCAGAAACCAAAGCATCAATAGGAATCTAAAGAATATCACCATCTTCAATGCCATCTGCATCAGCTTCAATACCTATATTTGCAGGTGTAATAGGACATCTTTCAACACCTTGCACAATGTTCCACACTCCTTTTGCAGCCAATACATGTCGCATCATATAAGCCCACAATGGGTAATTAGTACTCTCTAACATATCCTCAACAACCAACATACAGAATACATCAATGCTTTCAGCCATGGCCACTAAGTAAAATACCCTAATGCAGAAAAATGACTATATCTAGAAAAGTTGAACAGAACTAGCCCGACGAGCTTTGCTAGACCTGTAATAGACTTTGAGATGCTTATAATGGCAAACCAAAACATGTATATATCTTTGGCACAAAAAGACAAAATAGGCTACACAAGCATTTTGATAGTGTGTTTTGAGGCCCTGAGTATGCTCACCAAATTTTGTGCGATTTTGAGACTCTTACGAGAGGGGTGTCCATGACACAATAGATGAAGCGGTGACCTACTCTAATATTAATTGGAGTTAGATGTCTGCGGAACCATGCAAACAACACAAGGAACAAGAAGAAGCTTGGAGCACAACACACAATATTGAATGTATTACCACTGGAACGTACAAAGATAAGTAACTTGTTAGGGCTATAGGCGTATATAAAAGTCAAGGGAAGAAAACCTCCTAGAGAGGGAAAAAAGTGCCTCCACAGTCCTAGTGTTCATATGCATCACTACCTGAATATATCAAAAGAAATTACTCCAAGCCTAAATGTTTGATCACTCATCCTAAAGTTCATTCATTAGAACATGAATGATCCCTTGTAAAATATTTTTCTTTTCTACTCCTTGTAAAAGTGCATATGTGGAATCACTTCCAATTATGAATTCATTGGAGAATTCTTCCATGAATTATTTGGTGAGAATTTATAGAAAATCAATTCCTAAGACCTTGGTATACTTTTAGGTAAAGATTCGAATTCAAAATTGAAGCTTGGCTCAAACAAAAGGCCTTAAAACAAGACTATCTAGTTGCATGAACAAGAATCCTAAGTGAGCCCGATTTGGAGAGATACTCAGAGGATGTACATTGGAAATTGAGCTCAAACTATAGGCCTACCATTGCCCTCACATTGTGCAATTATTCATTGCCAATTTCAGTGTAATTTATGTGAATTAATACATATAATTTTCTCATATCCCATTTCTTCTACTCCATCATGTATCACTGAGAATAGTGAACTTCTCGGACTCATTTATCACCATGTAATTGATCATTTGTTGTGATTTAAGTTGGTATAGATTCATTAGACCCTTTGTATTCTTGCTATAAAGTTTCATTGCAATTGGCTCAGTGATTCTTCAGATATGTTCAAAACATTGCTCTCTGGTCTGCATACTGTTAACTCCCTAAAATGTCGGGATGCATCTCTGATTTGCAAGGCATCATTCTTTGAGCATAGTTTATCATTTCAAGAAAAATAAATTGCAAATGTTAGCTACCCAAGTTAGTTAGATATGCATAAAAGGATTTTGTTTAATTGTTAGCAGAGAAGTACTGCTCATTTCTCTGAGCAGGTGTAGTGACCAAAATAGCATGTTTTTGGTTCACAATGAAACTCCAACTTATCGGTCTTGATCCAATGATTTCAAGATCACGTTCCAAAGTGTCTGTGTGTTTGTAAGGTAAAGATAAGTTAAAGATAACCTAACAACAAAGAAAACAAGGAAAAAGATCATTTTCTATAGTTCTTATGTGGTTTAGACATTGACACTCAAGTCATAATTGTTTTTTTTTCTTTTAGGATTTATTAGTTTTTTTTTCATTATTGCTAACTTCATTACTAGATTCCATTTGAAAATCTTCAAGGGTTGATTCGTTATTGTAATATTTTCTCACGTTTTCTTGGTCATACCTATTCAGTTCATCTTAAAAAGTAGCCTCATTATTATCCTAGACACTTGAATAGACAAAGGCACAATTGAGATTACCAAACATTGTCCTTTGTAGGTTATCACAATTTCTCCTTTTATTAAACACTTGTCTCTATCCCTTAGATTTATCAATACTAATATAATTTTTATTTGGATTAGTACAAGCATCCTTGTTGTCATTCTCAAAAATGTTAGGTTCAAAAATTTCCTTATTATCTGTTGGGTGTGTGTAGAAGTGGGAGAGACACACAAGAAGCACACACAAGGAGCACAAATGCAGTAAGATACACAGAGAAGAGAGATGGCTAGAATAGCTCTCTCTATTGATGATGATTTGAATTGAAGTAAGAGCTAAATAATATCCTTAAGTACAAAGTACCACCACATATGAGTGAATCATGTAGGTGGTAACATGGGGAAAAAACCTCCAGCTAGCACTAGAGTAAAAAGTGCCCATGTATAGGGAGAAGGTTCACATCAAAGCTACTCGAGGAACACATAAGTGTAACAAACTACCCTAGAGCGAATGATGTGAATACATACAAGGAGTGAAAGATCAGCCCTCAGAAGGTAATAAGCCTAAAGCTTTGCGAAAAGCTTCAAACTTTTCCCGTGGAAGAGCTTTGGTGAATATGTCTGCCACATTGTTTTGTGTAGGCACATATATGAAATTAATATCTCCTACATGAAGGTGTTCTCTTACATAGTGATAATGCACCTGAATATGTTTGGTATGTGCATGAAACACTAGGTTTTGTGCCATCACCAATGCACTCTAACTATCAGTGAGAATATGCATAGCAGCATCAATCTCCATGCAAAGATCCATCAATAGACATCTGAGCCATATACAATCCACTATAGCTGTGAAAACTATCATGTACTCAGCTTCACAACTCGATGTCACAACTGTAGGTTTCTTTTTACTCAACCAAGATATGCATGAGTGTCCAAGGAAAAAGCAGTTACCACTAGTGGACATGAGAGTATCATAACGGCTAGCGCAATCACTATCTGTAAAAGCATGCGAGTATGGCTGAATATCTATGCCATAAAAGAGACCTAAGCTCAAACTGCTTCTGAGATATCTAAAGACACATTTCACCTCTTGCCAAGGCTATGCATGAATCTACTCAACTGGGAAACTACATACTGTATATCTGGCCTTGTGTTGGATGCATATATAATACATCCCACAACTTGTTGATAAAGAGAAGTGTCAAATGCATCATTGAAATCCTCAAGTGAGAATCTAAATCCTATCTCAACTAGTGGGGAAACTGGTTTGCAATCTGAAAGTCAAAACGCCAAAGTAGTTTTTCAAGATACTTTGCTTAATGCATAACAATTTTGGATACAAATTGGATGCCAAGATAGTAGCTCAAAAGACCAAGATAAGTGACATCAAAAGTATGTTGCCAATCAGCCATAAGAATGTCAAGTTTTGCATCACATGAACAAGTCAAGAGTATGTCATTGACATAAAGAACAAGCATTGTAAGATCAGCCCTATCTTTGCATACATAGGGTGTGCTTTCAATTGAACTACATGTGAAGCCAAGAGCAACCAAGTGCTTATATATTTTTTCATACCATGCACGCGGAGCTTGCTTGAGACCATAGAAGGCTTTAAACCTTCCATAGAAAATCCATGAGGTTGCTTTGCATAGACCTATTCTTGCCAATCACCATGCAAGAAGGCCATTTTTATGCCCAAATGATGCACTTCCCAACCTCGATGGGCAGCCAATGCAACCATAGTATGAATGGTAGTCATGCGTGAAGTAGGTGCAAAGGTTTCCTCATAGTCAATGCCATATTGTTGCACATATCCTTTGGCAACCAATCTATATTTGTAGTGATCAATGCTACCATCTAATTTTCTTATAAACGTGTAAACCCACTTTGTACCAATGGCATTTTTTCCTTTTGGAAATTCTCATAACTCCCAAGTACCATTCTTATGTATGAAATCCATTTTTGATTGCATAGCACTCATCCATTGTGGATCCTCACATGCATCTTCAAAAGTAAGTAGCTCTACATTACATGCTGTTGAAATAAGAGAATAATCCACAAAATTACTTGATACATGGTGAGATCTTTGTCTTGTTCTACCAAGTAAAGGTGCACTCAATTTGCGGTCCTGCAAAGTTTGTTTCACTCACTTTGGCATAGTTCATGTACTCTTGATAGACATGCATTCATTATGCAATACATCATCAACATGTACATCATGCATGGGCTGAGTTTCATACTCATTTTCAGCCATATTTAAATGCAAATCTTCGGCCCTATTTTGATGCAAATGTTCAGCCATATGTGGCTAGAAAATTCCAACAGTTTTGATATTTCTTGGCTGAAAATATTCAGCCATGCTTGGGTGGAAATTCTCTGCATTTTCAGCTCTATTTCGCTCGAATGTTTCAGCATTTTGAGCCTCATCTTGCTGGTCTACATGGCCATAGTCAAGCGCACCATTTTGGAACAAAGGCATGAGTGTTTTGAAGACATCTTGTGAGCCAACTATTGGCTATTTTTTGCATTCAAGTAGAGGGAAAACTAAATTTTCAGCAAATACCACATCTCGCATGAGAATAATCGTATTGTTCAATGGATGGTACAAATGATATCCCTTACTTTCAACACTATAACCAACAAATATACATTTCTTTGACTTTTTATCAAGTTTGTGACATTGTTGTGATGGCACAAGAGCATATGCCATACAACCAAACACACACATATGACTAATCATAATTATGTCCATTCCAAGCCTCATAAGGAGTGATCACTCTCAATGCTCTTGTAGGTCTGTGATTCAACACATAATTTGCACACATGACCACTTTCATGCAAAACATATCATGAAGGTCTTTTTCTTTAAACATACATCATGCCATTTCAAGTGGAGCTCTATTTTTACACTCGGCAACACCATTTTGTTGAGGTGTATATGGCATTGTACATTGGTGCAAAATACCTCTTTCATGAAGAAAAGCACTAAACTCATGTGACATGTATTCACCACCACGATCCGTGCATAGAGTCAAAAGCTTTTATGAAGAAACATTTTCAGCCATAACTAAAAATGCTTTGAAGCAAAAAAATACCTCATTCTTTGCTTTCATAGGGTACACCCATGTATGGCCAGTGGCATCATCAATGAAGGTAACAAAATACGCATGCTTCCCAATAGATGGAGTCTTGATGGGACCAAATACATCACTATGAACAAGCTGCAATTTTCTTGTAGTATGTGACTATCTTTTGGAAAAGAAGCACGATGCATGTTTCCAAGAATGAAACCTTCACATGCATGCTTTTGAATGGACTCAAGTTTTGGCAAACCAATAATCATGTCCTTCTTTTGCATGTAAACCAAACTATTGAAGTTCAACTGACCAAAACTAGCATGCCAAAAGCTCCATTTGAGCCATGGAAGAAGTATGAGCAACCAAGGCATTTAAGGCAACCATCGTTATGTATCCATGCGATACAAACCATTACATAATATATCGGACATCAGGAAAACATCACCATTGTTAAAATCATGAACCATACACTTATCATCATCAAAGTGTACACAAAGTCTAGCCTTGACAATAAACCGAATTGAGATTAAGTTCCTCTTTATATCAGGTACATACAATGCATTTTTCAAGAGAATCACACCTCCATTTGTAGTTGTAAGCCCAATTTTTCCAACTCCAATTATAGGATAAGAGGCATTGTTTGCACACACCACATGTTCTCCTTTGGGTACATCTTTCAAAGATGCAAAAAATCTTTCGCATGATGTTCTGTGATTTGAAGCACGACTATCAAAGAACCAATCCAAATCATCCTCACTCACAAACATACATTTAGAATGCAAAGATGCATCATAATGAAATGTAATAACACATGCCCAAAAATGTTGAGCCATGGTAGCTTCATCATTCTTCGCATTTGTTAAATTTTCAGCAATACACATGTTCGATTCCATCTTCTTTTCATTGCGCTTAGAAAGCTTTCTACACTCATCAATAGTATGACCAGCCTTTCGAAAATATTTGCATCTCTTCTTCGTTTGCAAATCAGAATCATTAGAGGAATGAGTGTAAGAGGAAGGTTGAGGCTTTGGATTTGATGAACCCAAAGTTGAACCCTACATGCTTTTCCCCTTTTCTGAGATAGCAAGTGCTTGTGTTCCTTCAATCAAACCACTCCTATTCATTCTAGTTGCAAAAGAAGAGACACAACTGCATCAAATGCATACATATTAGGATTCCCTTTTGCAACAAAATGGAGTGTAGTAGCAAAGCGTTGAAAAGATTGCAATAATCCTTTCAACAATGTATAAATGAGTTATGCATCCAGAATAATCTCATCTATGTTTGCCAATTGCTCCTTCAAGTCCTTGATGCATCTCACATACACATCCACTAAATCATTTTCAGCCATACATAAACCTCAAGCTGCTTCCTCAAGTATGCAATACATGCTTCATTATGCACAACATACAAAGAAGCAAGAGTGTCCCATGCCTCTCTTGATGTAGAACATGACTGTATGTGTGGAACTATATGATGCTTCACTGAAAGCACAATCAACGCATGAGCTTGAGCATCTCTTCCATTTCATCTAAGTTGCTCCTATGTAGGTGGAGAACGAGAAACCACTGTACTTGAAGAAGAAGCTCCATTTGTGACAATAGACTGTGAAGTAGAATCACCTGCGGGTCTTTGATCTACATTTGCCACTATGTTCCAACATTGTTTTGCAACCAGAACATGCTTTATCATGTAATACCACATTGAATAGTTGGTCCCATCAAGCTTATCTTCAGCTTGAAGCATGCCAAACACGTCATTGCTGCCTTCCATTTCACTAGAGAACAAGAATGTGAAAAAATCTTTACTTCGATGAAAGCTGAAATGAATGTTGTAATTTCAACTCATAAACCATAACTCTAATGGCAATTGTGACTGCACAAATGGCTTTGAAATGGTGCTAAAACTCGAGTGCAACTTGCAACTCATGGAGATGTTTCTTGGCTATTCAAAGTCACTATTCTATGCTTTGAAGTCAATTTGCACTATTACAAGTGTGCGTGCACCGTGATGCAAAAATCTGAAACTTGAGAAGGAGCTGAACATGCTCTGATACCACTGTTGGGTGTGTGTATAAGTGTGAGAGACACACAAGAAGCACAAAAAAGGAGCACAATTGCAACAAGATACATGGAGAAGAGTGATGGCTCGAATAGCTCTCTATATTTACGATGAACTGAACTAAAGTAAGAGCTGAATGATATCCCTAAATACAAAGTACCATTACATATGAGTGGATCATGTATGCGATAACATGGCGAAAAATACCTCTAGCCAATACTACAGTAAAAAGCACCCATCTATAGGGAAAAGGGTCACATCAAAGCTACTCGAATAATACATAAGTGTAACATTACCAACAACATATTCCTTATAGAACTCTTTAGCTAAAGGATTGAAAATGTCCTTTTATAAGAATTCAAAAGAATTATGCCATTTGTTTTTGCCTTTGAGAGGAACACGTTTGCCTATTGTAGCTAGAAGATTGCCCTTATCATTGACTATTTCCATGTTTGTTTTTGTTTTGTAACCTCTTGAGGTTATTCCTTTTGAATAAGAAGAGGATAGTTCTTGACAAAATGTAGGAAGAAACATAAATAAATAAACATGTACTACCATTACTTTTTTGTTCAAGTACTTTTTGCAATTGTTGGTAAGTTTATCTTTGAGCTCAAGATTGAAAAGGAGGAAACTTTCATATTTACTCAATACCATGCTACCGGCTACCCCCTAAAGATCTTGATGCTTACTATTCCATGTCAAACTAGTTTAGCCTTTTGGTAAATGTTCTTCAAGGTCTAGTAATCCAAAAGATAGAGAATTGTCTTTTATACATTTTGAGTTTCTCCTACTAATCCACAAAGTTATTCTTGAAATGTATGCCAACTCAATCCACATGTGTATAGGTACCTTGTTGGCACCCCCATCTCCTAGGCTGGAGGTTCAACCCATACCTATTGCCATTGACACCCCTCAACATTTTGTAAACCGTTACTAGCCTTTAGGCTCCTCAAAACTAGTTGGGTCTTTAGGCTACTTCAAATGAGTTACCTTGCCTTGTTTGAAATTTGGCAAGCTAATGTGTGTGAGTGGATACTAAAATGACGTTCCCACATAAATTCACTTGTTTATTAAGACTCAAACCACCTTTCTAGGAGATTCCCAACTAAAGATTCCATCTAACTTGATGGAGAAAAGTCAGTGACTTTGGAGGAATCATTTGAATTCAAAAAGTACACCAACTTTTGGGAATTATATAAGCAAGAGATTGGAAGACATTTGTGGCCATCATTTAGTATCGTTTGAGCACTTTTGTAGACTCTCATTGGGAGTCTATAATCCAGCTCCAAGCTAGCCCCTACTTGCTAGAATCCTTGGATAGGCAAGCCTCATCTTTGATCCCCTATATCTTATTTTGTAGTTGTTTGTTTCATGAGCAAGCTAGATCATCTTCTTTCTACTTTTGTAAGCTTTCTTTTGAGCATATTCCGAGTCTCACATGTTCATTTGCATTCTACATTGAAGTTGAAAGATCACTGGTATATCCCTGCATAATCCCAAGTATATGTGTGTGAAGACGTACACATAGGTACACATTCCTAGTTAGTAGCCTCACTTGTGGAAGGATTTCACATAGCTTGCATTATCCAAATTAAGTGATCTATGGATTTTTGGAAAGCATAGAGTTTCTATTTCATTGTGAAATGTTTCATAGGTTAAATCCTCTATTCAACGAATCAATTCAATTTTTGGGTGAATCTTGTAGTCAAATAGATTGGTCCTAAGAAGGGCCCATCATTGTTTTATTGCAATTAGGAGTGTATATACTGCATTAGTGGTACCAGAGCTCAACATTGAGCATTAAGGATGTCAAGAGGATTCCTTGAAGTTGCTTGAGATTGAAAGATTGAAGCAAAGAACAAGAAGATTTTAAGAAGTATTTGAAGCAAGGGGGAGCTTCTATAATCCCCAAAGCCAGACAAGTGGGGGCTCTTTTGGCAAGGTAACATATGAGTCTTTCTCACATTTGAAAATCCATGGATATACGGACTCTTAGACAATGGGAGACTATAATACTCAGATTGAGAAGCTTGAAAAGAGTAACTACCAACCTTGGAAGTTTAGAATCTCTTACTTCCTCACGGGAAATGATATATGGGGGTTGCTTATTGTATTGAGGTGAAAGAATAGATAGATCGACATAAACCTACTAAAAATAAAAGGAGAGCCACTAGAGAGTGAGAAGAAAGGGATAGGAGAGTGATCTTCATTTCTTCTCAACACATAAGAAACTCCATGATAGGTCATATTGAAGACATAAATACATCTACAAAGGTTTGGGAGTGTCTAGAAAGGCTATACCCTACCTCTACCAAGGCGAAAATGCATCTCAAGAATAAGCTCAAAAATCTTAGGACATCATCAAATCAAAGAACTAATGACTCCATATAGAAATTGAAAGAAATTTTTGATGCACATGATTCAATGGATGTGTCATAGTTGATGATGATAATTGCTGTTATACTCCAGAGATCTACATGCCTGGAGGAACGAGAAGTTCCTTGCTCGAGGGATAGCCAAGGCCAAAAACCATAGATCTCATACGAGGTACCTACTCATGATGGCCAGATGAGTAGAGGGACCTTAGAGAGAGCTCTAGATGGTGACTAGGAAAGGGCTATAAATATGTTGGGAGGTGAGTCCCCAGTATGTCATTCTCCACTTCTCACATTTGGTATCTGAGCCAACTGAGAGAGCTCTTGGGGAAATCTTGTAACTCTCTTTTCTCATGCATTTTCTCCCTTCTCGTCGATCGATGGGCTTGGATATGGTGAGTAAGCAGTGTCGCAAGGAGGTATGCAGACATTGAGAGCCCTTTTCCATGCATCAATGGCTTCATATGCGCATGTTGAGCTCCAGTGTAAGGTAACTATGTTTTCGCCAAACTTTTGAAGTCTGTTTTTTCTTTCTATTTTGTCAAGTTTGCAGATCTTTTGTGCTAGCATATAGAGCAATAAATTCCACGCACTTTGATATGCGAAAAGGGGGGGGGATCATTGATGATCAAAGAGATATTACTTACAGAAATTTTGTAGCACGTTCACGTTTGAATTTAGAGAGACAGAGGAAAGATTCTTAAACTCAAACATACATACATAGAATTGCATATGTTTACACACACACATACACACTCATCTTTGCATATATAATGACACACGTAGATAATCTAATTATGAATGTACATATGCCTTTGATTATGCACCTACACATATCTAAGATAGAAATAAATAAGGAGAGAGTGAGAGATGAAGAAAAGAAAAAGAAAAAAGAAAGAGAGAGACATACGTGAATACTCACACATGTATATAGATACTTAAATATATGAATGTACTTATACACACTTTTATGCACGAGAGAGAGATGCATATGCAATTTTTCTTCATGATTGTATACATACAAGCATTCAAACATGCATCTATGCATGTACATATGCATTGAATCTTCATACATACATATTCACAAAAATAACAATATTAGGCATTTGCATGCATAATTATGCATATACATACATCAATGCTCTTAGCTGCATAGGTATTTACTTACATGTTTTCTTTAGAGCATAACTTCCTATTCTAAGATCCGAGTAGAGTGCTTTCAATTTCTATAGAATCCACACTGGAGTGGCTAGAAGATGTAGTTGGATTATGTTTAGAACTCCTTCAGAGAATTTAGTTTGCTGATTTGACCCAAAGAGGTAGATGTTGCCCATATACCTATGTTTACTATTGTAGCCATAACTTCCTCATGTGAGATTGGAATTGATAAATTTAACGTGGTCTAGATTCCACACATCAAGAGCTATCTTTGCATATTTTAGAGCCTCCAACCTATCACTCCATAAAGTTTTAGTTGGTTGTTCACTGGTGAGAGACTCTTTTTGAGTTAATTGAGCGTCGAATTATCATAATTAAGAGTTCCTAAGCATATTTAGCACCTTTGGGATAGTAATGAATTTATTCTTATGTCTTTACATCATATTTATGCTCCCAAAAAAATTCACTGGGATACTTTTTACATCATGATTTATAATTTTGCATTCTTTTCTCTTCCAATCTTATGAAACTAACGTTGGAATGTGCATCAAAGTTAGTCTTGATATGACCTCATTTCTATGCATGAAGTTACATTAAATTTGGTTGATTCACAAAATCATGCATAGGTTTCGTTTGTGTGTTTAAGAATATTTTGCACATATTAAGGCCCTAACAAAGACATTGTTATGAGGCCGTGTAGTGCACAACAACACATACTTGAACAGTTTCTTGTTTGCAGGTTTCTAGAGCTAAGAAAGTGGTTTGCTTACCACTATGTTGATGCCTATCATTCTATCATGGTTATTATTTCCTTTTCAGGCTTCATTTTCATGGAGAAATGCTCCAAAATATTTTTAGCCACATGGCATTATATGTCATGTGAGAACTAGAGAGATATTGTGTTGTAAGAGAGAAAAAGTCTTATGTGTGCAACATAACTAAAATCATCACTAAAAGTGTTATGTGTGCAACATAACTAAAACATAACTAAAAGCAAAAGCTCTATGGTCACTTCATACGAGGTTGTGAGCTGCAAAATACTAAGCACTTGCATTCCCAAATTAGAAGGTTTTCTCTCATCCTTGCATATGCAAATTATCTATCTTGGTGAACACTTTTGGGAATGATGTTCCAAAGTACCTAGTGGTTATAAATGATTTATTCTGAAGCCAAAGTAGTCCACTAAGCATGCTTGGAGTCAACTTGGTAGGTGTAGAGAACGTATTGTGCAACACCAGCTAATCTTTGGAGCATACCCAAACAACTCCTTACAACATGATCCTCTCTCTCGATAGCCTCTTTGTAGTGAGATGGCGTATGTACATCTCTTAGCATAACAAAAACCAAACTTGGAACATATCTATTAAGTGGATGTGTCTCACGTGTAGAGTGTCTCAATGCTAGCTGAACTAGAACATTTGCAAACTGATTTGATCATACATTCTCTTGAACATCCCTATGTGCAACATTTTTATGCATGCTAATTGAAGGACTAGTATCCTCAAACTCAACTCTTCTCACTTCAACATCCTTAATGGGTTCTTCATGCATCTTTTTCTCATTGAAAATGACAGCACTACATCTTATCACTAACCGTTTTTCAGGATCCTATAAGCGATATCCAAATCGGCCTTCTTGACCATATTCAAGGACAATGAATTTCTTTAACTTATGGTCCATCTTTTTGCTGAGGTTCTTGGGTATATGAACATATTCTTCTCACCCAAAAATGCAAAGAAGATCATAATATGGTGGCTTCACTCTCCATTACTCTTGTGCTACTTTCAATCTATTGGAAGTACTAGGTCAAAGGTTAATTAGATGAACTGCAATTAATACTGCTTCTACCCAAAAGCCTTGTGAAAGGTTTCCATGATACGACATAGAGACTACTTTATCCTAAATAGTTCTAATCATCCTTTTAGCTACACCATTTTTTACCAGGGTATAAGGAGCTTTAAACTCTCTATGAATTTGTCTAGATAGATAGAAAAGGCTGAATTCATGTGAGATATACACAGCCCCATTATGTGAATGTAAATCCTTAAGCTTAGTTCCTTTTTTAGTTTGGACTAAAGCAATCCATTTTCTAAAAGTGGGGAATACCTCATCCTTTTCTTTGGTAGGATATACTCACAATTTTCTAGTGGCATCATCTACAAAAGTGAAAACGTAACGAGAACCACCTAATGACCTTGTGGCCATAGGACCACACACATTTCTATGAATGAGATCTAAAGGCTGAATTTAAGAGCCAATGTGTGTCTTGTGGACATTCCTAGTTTGCTTTCCATATTGACAATGCTCAGAAAATGAAAAATCAGAGAAAGATAACATACGTAAGTAGCCAGAACAAGAAAGATTTTCCATTCCTAACATTAGTAAGAGTCACCAAGTCTCACATTACCAAGAGACTTTGCTACATAAGTAGAGAATCATTCTCTATGTGGTGTCACATGGAAAGAAGCACTAGAATTTAGCAACCATGTCTTGGAAAGAGATTAATGATCCATAAGAACCTCAATAGGCAAAGTACTGTCAAGTGGCAAAACATCAGCATCATTAGAAATAGTATTGATTTCTTCAATCTTCATGGTAAGTAGATGGTACAAGTAATTGTTTAACATGCCCATCAACATTTTGCCCTTTAGCTTTAGCATTATTTAACGCATAACAATCTTTCTTCATGTGTCCTTTCTTATGACAATAATGGCATTTTATATCCCTCTTACTTGATTTAATTCTACTCTTATTCCATTGACCATTCTTTTCCTTGTTCTTGCTCCTACCACATTGTTGATTGTTTCCTTCGTAAGAATCATGAACATTATATACATCTCCACTTTGAGTGTCAACCATAGATTTTCTACAAATCTTGTAACTCAAGAGTGCTCCACATATGTCATAGTAGAGCCATTTACCACCATGTGTAATATTACTAATAGCTGTGCAAAACTTATCCCATGATGATGGCAAGGTGCATAAAAACAAGATTGCTTTCACTTCATTATCCATGTCCATTTTGTGAGCCTCTAACTAAGACAATATAGCAGCAACCTCATTTCCATGAGTAGCAACACTATCTATATCCTTCATGCAAAGGTCATATAACTTACTCATGAGATACATTTTATTTCATGGTGTTTCTTTTTCATATGTATTGCATAACGCCTTCAAAAACTCCTCTGCACTTTCACACTCCAGAACTATAAAGTAAGCATTATCTTCTAGGTGCATTTGAATGGTAGACCTAACCATTTCATCTAAGGCATCCTTATCATCTCCATTCATATCGCTAGGCTTCTTTGAGATTCCATTTAGTGTCTTCCATTACCTCCTCTGAATCGGCACATCTTTGATTTGATTCTTCCATAGAGCAAAGTTTGTGCCATCAAATTTTTTGATCTCAAAATGGTCTTTGCCTTGCAAGTTATAGCTCCTCCTTAGAACACTAGCACTAGATCTTGATCCACAAGATGTGCCTAAGAAATGCCATGATGATAGAGAAGTGAATATAATGATAATGGAGCTACAACAATCCAAACACCACCCAGGTTCAAAAGGGATGACAAGTTTCAAATTACCAATGAGAGTATCAAGGAGTAAATCTACCACTGTAAAGTTGACAAAACCAATTAATCTAGAAAACGTTTTCTTGAGTATCCTCTACAAAACAAACATATGGCTAGTGTGGAAATCTCGTAAAACTACAAGTACTGACATGTTAACTAGCATAGTGAATCCTTGACTCCATTGCGTATAATTAAGTATCCAAAACAAGCCAGCTAGGCTAATCAAGCACCTTCACCTAGCATACATCTCCTATCGCGAGGCTTGGTAAGTCTTCCACCTACATCAATGAACAGATGCTCATATCTAGGTGTCTTGTAGTTAAGAAAACCTCACCATGATCCTCTCTATGAATGTCAAATGCTTGAAGGAAAAATATAACTGGTATATCAATGAACACGTGGACATACATAAGTGGTATCCACAAAAGCATGCATAGTTTGTATGTGATCAATACATGCCGTAAAGTGGCACACTAAAGGCTGAATTCACAACCCAAACACTAGCCAACAATAGCTACAAGTGTCTGTTAACTCTATTCTTTTGGATAAGAAAACCTACATAAACATGTGGTGGCTACTTCCACTCAAACTACAACCTTTCAAGAAACCTATAGATTTACTAGTGTGGTGGAACAAGACAACCCCAAAGGTGAATATTCATTGTCGGAGAAGTACAAAGAGCATTGTTCTTGATGTTTTGTAAAGAGAACTATGCATGAAAGTACTCTAAAATGGATCCAAAAATCACCCCACAAATGCTTCAAAACAAGCTTCAAAAGCAAAGAATGAAGCTTTGAGGGCCCAAAATATGTTCAAGGGAATTCTAACATCAGTTTTTCCCCTTGGTGAGACACCACAAGACTATATCATAGTGGAAAAAGAGCTTGTCAGTTAAGTAAGCTCTAGGGCAAACAAACTGGGATGAGTGACCTCTCGAGAAGTGTTGCAAACTTTTGACTTCCTTGATGGTTACGGTCCTCCCTCATGCACAACCAATGATGCCAAATGGTGACTTTCGTAACCCGGATGATATGGTATGCAAAGGTCTATGCCTTGGTCACCACCTTAGTCATAAGCCTTGGGTGGGTGCGGAGGTGCTCACTTCTCTAGCACAAAAATAATAAATACTTTTTGTCAAAATGCTATGATAGTAGAGAAGTATTTAGATAGCAATGCACCATGCTGAACTCTTTTTCACAAGAGCTCGACGATGATACCCTCATAGTAGAAAACTGAGCTCCAAGAACCGCACATAGTAGTCTGCCCAAAGGCTACAAATACGTTGAAAACATAGTACATAGGGAGCATGAAGATAGATCTCATACTTTTTACAAATGGGATCAAACTTATAGCATGTAGCTCACCACGCCACTATATATTTAAGGAACATATACAAAAGTGTCAAGTAGCCATTTGGCCTTTTGCATGGACACTAACCATAACAGTTTTGAATGTTAGATATTCCCAATACTACACCCTCAAGTGACCACAATTGATCCGTTCTTCTCTACATTGTAAGGCCCCTATTATGAGGCAAAGCCATTGTCAGAACCCTGACATTTGTGGAACCCTAGCTTCCAAGCTAGATAAGTTCTACATGTCAGCATTGATCATAGTAGATTAGTTTTGTGATCCTAACCATTAGGCTAGGTAGGGCATAAATTTCCATACAATTGGGTTTCCATTCAAGTGAAAAATAAAGGCCTTGTGACGCCACACGATTTCCTTATAGACCTGAATGGGGGGAGTGTCGAGGGGAGTTTGTCCCTTCTGTAGGGTCTAGGTCCAAAAACCATAGGACATTTGGACATGGAGATATTCTCAAATTATATACTTTCCCAATTATTTTCTCTCTTCTGACTATATTTATTTATGCCAACTCCCAATAAAAGCCATATAAGCATCACCCATGTGTAGCTCTATAAAGCATTCCCAACTAGTAAATTGTTCATCTAGAGTCTATCTAGATCACCATCTAAGATCCATATTGGGAGTGTAGGGATGGACAACACCATATTTGTAGTTGCATTGCTCTTGGGAATTTGAGAATTGAAGTTCACTATCTCTTAGTTTTTCTCTCTCTCATGTATTTTCGCAACTCTATCTAGAATGTTTCTAGTTGTGAATAATCATCTTCAAGTGAGAATCAAGGTGGCTCATCAAAAAGATTAGCTAGAGAACAAGCAAGAGAAACAATGATGCCACTCATCCCAACAGTGTGAATAATCACCAACATTCATAGAAGGTAAGCTTGATTATAGAAATTACACCTTGTGGAAGTTTAAAAACACTACTATATTTGATTCAAATGAGCTTCTTGAGACTCTTCTTGGGATTGATCATGAGGCCCAAGAAACACCAAATCCAAAAAATCACATTTAAGGGATTCCTCTTGATGTTGATCTTTTGTGCTTGGAAATGTAGAAATGCAGATTCACTCTATGCTCTAGTTACAAGTACTACTAATATTGTTATAGATCTTATTCATCATCCAACTGATGCTTATGAAGCATGAAACATATTGAGAAATCAATATGAATCTCATACTCAAACACATATTGTGAATTTGGAGAATCACTTAGCAGTGGAAAGGTTTCTTGATGGGGAGATTGTAGAGGTATTCATCACTCACTTAAAGAATCTACAAGATCAAATGATGGGATCACGTGCATAAAATTCAAGTGAGGAGCTAGTTGGGTGTTTTCTTCGAATCTATCGACCAAATTTTGATGAATTGGTAACTGCTCTTAATACTCAAATTATACATCAACCTCTAAGTTTTGAAGAATTCAGTGCCCTACTCAGGAAGATGTTGCATTCATGGAAAATTCCAAAGGAAACAGAGAATAATCTTCAAATGATGGAGACAAAAATAAAAAAAAATGAACTTCAAGAGAGAGTGTTTCCACTCCAAGAAGAAAGGCCACAAAATTCAAGACTCGCATCAAGACGGTAGAAGAAAAGAATGGCTCCTCAAAAATGTGGCATGGGCAAGGATTCTGCCAAAACTAGTGTGCTTCTCAGTTGAGGACTCAAGAAAAGATGGTTCATGGGTGTTGGATAGTAATGCCCCTTGTGACCTGATGTGTAGAAAAGTCCTTTAAAATTACTTACAACCTCTAAATGAACTCATCATAGTAGCGGTAGAAAATAATGCAAGATGTCCTACAAAGGGTGAAGTTATAATTTCTTTCATTAATGCTAATGGGGATATGAAAAAGATTTTAAAAGTGTTTTATGTTCCACAAATAAAAAAAAATCTGCTTTCAATAGCTTCTATGATTGATAAACGTCAAGAATTTTCTTTCACCAAGATTATGGATAGTAAAAACAACGTAGTTGGGGTTGACATGAGGAGTAACAACCTATATGCAATGTCTACTCTTACAACCACTACAAATGTATGCGCAAGCAAGCTATGGCATGAGAGAATTAGCCATATTGGATACCCTATACTAAAGGAGACGAAATGCAGGGCCATGGTTGCAGACATACCATTGATTGTAGACATGGAGGAAGCATTTGAAGCTTGCATGATGGGCAAGCAACAAAGTAAGGCATTTCCACAAGAAATCAAGAATACACCAAGTTATCTTCTAGATCTCTTGCATGCTTACTTGTGTAAAAACATTCCTACACAGTCCATGGGTGGAGCTTCCTACTTCATGTTTCTTGTCAATAAATATAGTAGGAAGATGTGGTTGTACACTTTGTTTGTGACAAGGTTCAAGCTTTTGTTAAGTTTAAAGAATGACTTGAGCTTGTAGAAATTGAAATAGAGAGCAAGATTAAGAAATTTAGGACAAATAATGATGGTACGTTTACATCAAGAGAGTTTTAAGATCTATGCAAGAGTAAAGGTATCAAGATTCAACCCATAGTGTTGCATAGCCCTCAATAGAATGGTGTTGCAGAATGTTAGAATCAAATCATCATGGAGATGGTAAGGTGCATGTTGAAAAGAAACGGTTTTCCAAATCAATTTTGGGTAGTTTTTTGCCAGCATTGTTTCTATAGAATGAATCAAAGTTACATCAAGGAATTTGATGGAAAGAATTCACAAGAAGCCTACACTGGTAAAACTTCATTTGTATGCCATTTCAAAGTACGTCTAAGTGAATTATATGTACATTTTCTATATAGGGAGAGAAACATGCTTCAACCAAAAAATCATCAAATGTATCTTTTTAGGGTACAATGATGATATGAAGCCTTATAAGCTTTATGACCCTAGTGCTAAGAAGATCATGGAAAGTTGTGATGTGGTGTTTAAGGAGGAGCAGCCACGTGTAATGGAGGAGAAAAAGAGAGCTTCCACTTTATCATCAAGAAAAGAGGAAATCTACTATGAACCTCACTCAAGAGCTATTCCTTCCAAAAACAAATAATGAAGCATCATCTTCAGATGATGAGTCTAAAAGTCACCAATGTTTATTCACCCAAGTAGAAAATAGATTGCCATTGGGTGAGATAGCTCTATGATTCTGCAAACCCCATCCCAGAGTCTCTAGAATAGGTTCTGGATGGACCAAGGTGAACATAAAGAATAGAGGAGAAAATACAAGCAAGGACCCATATTTTAAATATAGCCTGGATGGCTGAGCGCATTCAAGAACAATCAAAGGAACCAACCAATGTCAAAGGGGAACACCATGATCCGAATTGGACGTCTACCATGCAAATAGAGTACAAACATATCATGAAGAATGGAGCTTAGGAGCGAGTGGATCAATTCCCTAAGCACAAAGTCATTCACACCAAGTAGGTGTCAAAGTTACAGTACAAGGGTGATGGTACTTTGGAAAATTATAACACAAGACGTATGGAATAGGGCTAATCACAACTTGAAGGAATTGATGTTTCTAAATCATTTGCCCCAAATGCAAGAATGACTACTATTCAAGTAGTACTAGCTACGTTTGTGCATAAACGATGGCTAGTCTATCACATGGATTTCATATCAGCATTTCTGAATGGAGCCTCAAGGAGGAGGTATATGTGTCTCAACCACCACAATTTGAGGATCCCTATTGAGAGAACAATCTATGTAAGCACAAGAGGGCATAATATGGGCTGAAACAAGCCCCTACAACATGGTATCAATAAATAGATAAGTATGTCATGGATCTAGGCTTCAAAAGATGTGCTTCTGATGCTAACTTGTATGTTCTAAAGAGAGAAGGGAAGATAATTGTGATTGTACTCTATGTAGATGACCTTGTCATTATAAGAAATGATGATGCTCTTCTTCAACAAATGAAAGATCCCCAAACTTCAGAGTTTGAAATGACAAACTTAGCTTGAATCCATTATTGCTTAATTGTTTAAGTATGGTAGGAACTAGGGAAGATTTTCATCTCCCAACAAAAGTATACAAGTTAGATTTTAAAGGCATTTGACATGGCGGATTGCAATGCAATTTTTACACCTATGAAAGTTAAAAAAAAAAGTATCTATTGAAGATACTTCATCTCTAATGGATATTGGAGGATATAAGAAATTAGTTGGAAGTCTCATGTACTTGTCGAGCTGTATACCACATATTACATATGTTGTTGGAGTAGTAAGAAGGTTCTCTAATAAGCCTTGCCAAACACATCACATAGGTTGTGGTCATGATTTGGAAATTAAGCTAGCAGATAAAACTAGAGGCAACAATTTGAACCTCTAGCAAGAACATTCATCCAAAATGAGCAATAATAAAATAAATGGATATCGGTGATTTCTACACTTGAAAGAGTTTTGATTGTTTTTTGATCCTTGGAATGCACGTTTCATATTTCATCATAATTAAAAGCATGTGAAAGTTAATTAATATCCGTTCATCTTCGTTGTGTAATTGCAAAGAGTTGTTAGAGCGAGCAAAAATTGATAATCATATAAATGCTTTTGCATGAGACTGTTCATCTCTGCATGTACAAACCTGAGTTTACACATGTGTGTATAATATTTTTTTTTTTTTTTGTAAAGGAAGTTCGGCCTTAGCCTACTCTTCCGGACTTTATGTGCTTTATGTGCACATACTGCTGATTCATAAATACGGGAGGCAAGCAAATAAATGTGTGAGTTCACATATGCATAGAGTCATGTGTCAATTTAGACTTAAAGGGTAACCATACGTAAATGTACATGTTGATGTGTGGAAAAATGATATGTGTATGCAATAGAGATGCATAAAAATTTGTCTTTTCATATTTGCGCATATATTATGGTTGTATGGTTATGGGGCAATATTCAACTTTCTTGGCATTTTCATCACAATGGCTTTTAAAGATACAATCCTGAAGAAGTACTCATCAACTGTGGTGACAATAAAACTGGATTGGCTTCTGCTGCTCTGTTTTGACATACCCTGACCATTAATTTTGTTCTTGGTATTTCCATTGTTTTCATTTCAATTCATCAGTTCTTCTCATCATTGACAAAGCCAAAGGATGGGCAGCATAAAAAATATGGTCTACTAGATCATCAGATGAATGCAGTGTCAAAAGACTCATCATTGCTTGATATGACTGTTGCAGCCAGGAAAGGAGTTCCCATAAGATGAATATGTAAAGTGAGCATGAACCGCTTCTTCCCATCTAAGGACCACTGAAAGCCAGTATGAATGCACCGTGTCATAGACACCTTCGGGCCTCAAATAGCATATTTATAGTCCCTTTGCATAAGAACCTTTTGAGGAAGCAATATTTCGGGAAAAAAGGAGAAAAGGGATGAGTGGCATCGAGAACTGGAACCTCGAGGGGATACTAGAATTTGGGGGCCACAGATCACCACGAGAGTGAAAAAAAAAAGGAGAACCTACGAAAGGGGGCAAAAAGGGAGGAGACCAATCGGGAAGAAGCGACGCATATGATCGATGGGAGGGGGCTAGATGGCTTCTGTTCACAGGGAAAGAAAGAGCCTGTTGAGGGAGGACCGCATCAAGGAGGACTTCGATGGGGTAGGCGTTTCCTACAAAACAGAAGGAAGTTATGCGCTTTGCTCATCCTGATCGTTGGACAGTCCTTTAATGGAAAAAGAGATTTACTGAAGGGCTGAAATATCATGAGCTGGACGGATGAAGCTAAATGTCTGTTGTCGTGCAATTCTATCAATAACTGAACGTTATCCACAGGAGGAAGAACCAAGCTATTGAATACGTCCATTTTTGTTGCTAAACAGGTATAGTGCACACTTGTCCTTGAAATATGTTCGCTGTGCACTAGCATCCGGGAAGGAAAAGTATCTACACTGAAGGAGGTAGAAGGAGCGAAATTTTTTGACGAAGTGTTGTGTTTTAGAGTTTAATCATTATAAGCTGATTAAATCATAAGTATTCAGCAGTTGTTCAATGAATAGTCAACAGATGCATTATTATAGAGTGTGTGCTCCTATAACGACATGCGTCTAATAAATCTGATTTAATGTTTCTATTTGAAGCAAAAAGTCTCTAGGTTATCAGTGTTGTTTTTTGCGCACATAATATGCAATATCTAGTCAGCCCAAAAGTTTGATATGGCTCAACAATTGTAAGGTATTGAATTCACAATGATTGAATCATAATTGCAGTCGGCAGTAGTGTTAGCATAATCATCTGAACACGTATATATAACTGAAACACATAGATATTAACATTCGTAGATATTAACAACATATCATCTTGGATCTTAGACAATTAAAAACGATATGATTTCTTGCAAACATAAGCGAATCACGAGAGCAAACAGCTGAAGTCTTCCTAATTAGGTGAGTCAAACAATGTACATGCAGACAAAAGCATTTTACATCCCAAATAATGATGTTATGGTGTGTCCTCTCTGAAAGTTGAAATAAACACATGTTTGATGTAATGTTTTAGTAATAGTAAATCTCATCAGTGAGCGATACTTGACTTAAAACCACAGACTGCTATAACTGTATCACTATCATTGGCGTGCAAGTTCTCACAGCTTCTCTACGATTTAAAGTGAATATCCAATAACATGACCAAAATGATCCGGCGTTTGTGATAAAATAATGCACAAACTACTTGGAATGAATGTAACTACTCGACTTGTGCTCCATATGCGTTGGATGTCCATGTAGCATCCTTTCTTTGAAGTATATGCTTAATGACTTTGCATAGCTAATTTAGTGCTTTCACTTGCTTCCACCCTCCTTTCATCAACCTCTCGACGTACTTGGTGAACACGACATGAAGGAGGAGAGCTTAGAGACTTCAATCCTAGTTTAGCTAGTAGTGCAATTTGAGAGAGCTCTTTGTGTCTGACCATTTATGGGCGACACTACAATGGATGTTATAACCTAGCTCTTGTGCTTCCAGCAGGATGAAACAAGATGAAGTGCCATCCAGGCCTTTCACGAACGAGTGATTACAAGGAGCGGGTATTTCAACGGTAAAAATGTTACTCGCTTCTATAAAGAGTACGAATTAGAGTCACGATATCTTGGCATGAGGCTTACATCATTAAGCGACCAAGAACTTTTAGATAATTTTCAACATATTTCAGAATTACATCTCGGTGACTGACTAGTTGTGGATGCATCCCGACTAGTTATATAAGGGCAAACAAGATGGTCTCAATATAAGACAATACTCATGAGAATGTTTGTACTTGATGATGATGATAAAGTGACTAGGTCAACATTTCTAAAATGAATACATAAACCTAAAGACCAATCCATTTTAGACAAAAAAAGAGAATTTGATCAGCAGTTTGGAGACTTATTTGAATATGATAGGAGAGATATAGCTTAGAAGCGCGAGAAGAACTTTTCTCACAATTACAACATGTAGGAATTGAGACTGGTCTTATTAAAGAGTGGGATAATGTGGAACAAGCTATTAGAGGATACATTAAAAAACGAAGAGCTTTATCTAAATTTATATAGACTTGGCATGACGATATATAGGATCCTCTGGTTGTCCTAATTGACCATGGATCAGAGATCAATCTTATGTCTAAAGATCTCTACCAAAATGGAAAATGATCGATTAATATACAGCTAGGCACGAGAATTCGGGCAGCCAATATGATACCAGGGGAGCTTTGGGAGCATGCCCATAGGTACAAGTTACAATTGGTGATGTGAGTGACTATCAGAACGTCTTTATTCAAGATCATTCAAGTTACTCACTAATACTCGGTCAGCCTTACATTATCGATCTAAGGATAGAAATGAGAGTCATACAGGATGGATTAGCTTATGTACAAAAATTTGAAGCAAGAATGGAAAGAAAGCGATCTAGTTTATGATAGCCTGCGTAGACCATGTCATGAATAGAACTTTCCTTCGGACAAGACCTATTCTTGAAGATTTTGAAGATCAAAGTTTTTGAAAGATGCTTTCATAATTCGGTACTATGAAAGATTAAATGATAAAAAGTTCACGAGTATATATATGTTTAAAATAGTTTTTAGTTTTTTTAGTATATGTTTAAAAATAGTTTTTTCCATTGGTTCTCAATACCAAAGAAAAATGGATCATTGAGATTTATTCAGGATCTATAGCGGATAAATAAGGAGACAATCCAAAATATGGGAACTGGACCAATTGTAGATGAGTATGCTGAAGCTTTCTCAGGAAGATCCATCTATTCAATGGGAGATCTGCATTCTGGGTATGATCAATTCTAGTTAGCCTTAGAGAGTCGAGATTTAATGACTATGAGAACACACCTAGGACTTGTGTGCATGTGTACCTTGCCAAAAGGAGCAATGAACTCAATGGCTTATATGATGAATGATATGCACAAAGTGCTTAGGGACTTTATCCCTCACTTGAACAAGCCATTCATTGATGATGTACCAATTAAAGGATGCAAACAGAAAGGTAGGATTGAGACTCTTGATTAGAGTGGATGTTGGAAATTTTTTAGAGATCACATTGATATCGAATATATTCTTAGCCGACTGGAGGGAGATTTCTTGGGGGATGTGTTTTAGATTCCTCATGTTGCCCATGTTGCAGACCCACTCTATCAATTGCTTAGGAAGGGGTAAAGATTTCAATGGAAGGACATTCATACACATGCTATAAGAAAACTAAAGAAAGCACTTGCTGAGTCTCCATTACTTATAAAGGTAGATTATACTAATGATAGGCTCATTTTCATTACAATAGATACAATCCTAATAGGAATAGGTTGGGCAATCGGCCAAGAGGATGATCATGGACAAATGTTTGCCATCTGATTTGGAGCCAAGGTCCTCAATCTTTGTTAGAGAGGCTATCCTCAAGTTAAAAGATAACTTTGGGGAATAGTAATTGCTTTGAAGAATGACAAAGGGTATCTGATAGGGATGAATATTGTAGTGGAAACAAATTCTCTCTCTTTGCTGGGGATGATCGTGAATTGTTCCACTATAGATATTGCCATGCTATGATGGATAGCATATATCAAGTCACTAAACCCGGACTTTGTACATATAGCCGGGAGAAATAATGTAGTGGCTTATATGTGTCATGAGCAATTTTTGAGGATGAGGACTCCATGGTTCTAGATGAAGAAGATGTCGGTTGAGACTTTTATGCTTCATCTGTACATATTTCTAGTTAAAAAAAGCACATAAAAGTCAAAATAAAATTGAACCGGATTATCAAAATGAAGAGTCAAAGGTTAATCATGAATCTTCAATAAGAAGAGGTAAAAAGATTAGAGGGGGTAGGAATGTTAGTTTAAAGATAAAAGAAAAACTTTATGATGCTCAAACGAATATAATAGAAGAATTCCATGAATGAAAATATGAAAATGAATATAGGGAAATTCAAAGACACTTGAGTTTCCTAACTCCATATCCAACCTCGAGCAAGGACAAGTTTAAAAGTATTTGAAAAAATCTTAACAATTATTTCTTGAAAGGTGGATGATTGTGGAATAGCAAGCCTCGGATGAATAAAATTCCCCAGCTAGTTGCAGGATGTAATGAAGAAAGAAAAAGAATTATGATTGAGATACATAATTCGCTATGGGCTGATCATAAAGGATTTAAAGGGACCTATGAAAAGAAAAAAGAGAAATATTGGTAGCCAGGAATGTATGTAGATGTTCAAAGATTTATAGCCACATGCAAAACCTGTCAGGTATTCTCAAGTGTAAAGCATAGAGATGGGTTGCATCTGACATATTCCCTAAACATCCATTATAAATGGGTTATTGATCTGATTACTATGCCTTTAGGGATGCAACAGATACGATACATCCTACTAACTAGAGAGGATCTGATGAATCATGTTGAAGGATGAGCTCTGAAGACAAACTCTACAAGTGATATATGCGAATTCCTTCTGGAACAAGTTTTTAGCAGGTTCGGATATGTAGAGAAAGTATTTGTTGATAGAGATGAGTTAGATGCCCAGGAAGCAAGGGACTTCTTCGCGAAGTATGGGATTCGATTGTCTCTCACCAGGACGTACAACCTAAAATCCAATGGCAAAATTGAGCATGGTCATCTAGCCATAATTAAAGCCATGTCAAAATCTTGTAAGGAAAAAATTAAAAATTGATCAATATATCTCTCGTTTGCCTTATGGGTAGATAGAATGACATATACCATGACTACTCGCTATATGCCAACAGAACTAATGTATTGTCAAAAACATATTCTACCAACAGAGTCGCATGCATTAGCATGAATGTTTTTTCGCTAGGAAGATGGGATATCAAGAGAGGATCTACTACCGATTTGAATCCTTTAGCTTGAAAGAGGAAAGAACCTAGTGGGAGAAGCAGTGGCCAAGATGAGAGCCTCTCGAGATAAGAACAAGATAGCCTTTGATAAAACTCATAGGTTGAGGTCAAAGCAGATCAAAGAAGATGACTGGGTATTATTCTATGATAGCTCTTTGGATACGTAGTATGAGGCCCGAAGAAAGTTGATTAAGAGATGGTTCGGTCCATATGTTGTGAGTAAAGTATTTAATAATGGTACTTATGCACTTAGGGAGTTGGATGGAATAGAAATAAAAGACTTAGTCACCGGAAAACAGATTAAGCTATTCAAAAGAGGGAACATGAAGGATTTGAAATTATGGAAGAAATAAATATTGAAAATGAAAAAGAAGAAAGTGAAGAAGAGGAAAATGAAGAGATTGGTAAAGAAAATGACTAAGAAAAATTATATTATGAGACAATGTACGTACATAAGTATATATACATATATTAAAACATGTAAATAAGTAAAAGGAAAATAAATCAATCTAGATTTAAGAGATGAAGAAAGTAATAAATAGAATAAGTATATGTGTTTAATTTATTTATGATTTTCTATTAATTTTGTTTTGTTCTATGCAGGATACTAACGGAGATCTGTGAACAAGTTTGATAGTAGGCAATCCTTTGGACTTGATTGGACTGTTTGACCATCTTAGATTCTAAAATGGAGGGAGAAGATCAGAATGATACATCCATACCAGAGGGTAGCATTCCTAATAGATTTAGAGACACATCTAGAAGCATACATGAAGGAAGAATCTTAGATAATATTTTTATATCGACCTACTTGCTCCCTATGCCTGAGAATGATAAAAGGATTCCTACTCAAGAGTTTGTTAAAGATCGTGTTACTAGTGAGACTTTGATCTCACCACCATACAAGAAGAGTGTGTCTAGGTATCAAGCGGCACAATCATATGGAGAAAATGACACTTCAATGGACCATGAACTGTATTTAGTGACAATGGATCCAAGAGAACTTTTTATTTATAGTCGCAAATTAGCAAACTATATAGAAACTTTACATCAATTTGCTTTGTTCCGTAGGGAACCTGAAGGGGGAGAGCAATCTCAAAGATAAACTAAAAGTTATGTTAAACTATGTGTAAATACTATTTCTTTTGTTAATAAAGTTAGGTTTTTTATGAAGAATAAAACTAAGAGAGATCTTCGGAAGTCAAGGAGTCAATTAGCAATGTATATAAATAAACCGAGGTAGTATTTTCCTTCTGAGTAACTCTTTGTATATAAACTCTTGTGATATAAACCCTTGTGATATAAACTTCTATTTTATGTAGGATGATCTTGTTAGAGATGTTTGAAGAAGAGCGATCATCAAGTTTTGAAAACCTAAAGGTGATATACTTTCTTTTACAATTTTATTTCCTGTTTGTATAAATGTGCATATGTAAGTATGCATTAAATAAATAAACATGTGATATATGAAAGAGTGAATAAGTATTAGGAGACTTGAGTGGACCAAGAATTGCATACATCTCTTGAGTTTAGAGATAATACATGAATAGTTAGAATTATACAAGTAGGATTAGGAAACAAATTAGCACTTTCAAAAACAAGGCCTAGAAAAGTGAAGGGAGACCTAAACTAAGTATATGTATATACTTGTACTCTCGAAAGCTTGATGAGTGAGATTTAGTTGACTCTACTTTTGATCCCTCATTTTATGGAACCACCAGAAAGACTGCAGATTAGAAAAGAAAAAGTCTTCATTTACCAGCAGTTACATGTATGTGTGTGTGCTTGTGTTATTAGGCACTGTGATGAGCTACTAGGTGGGTGGACTAACCCTGGACGGGTGGTCACCGCCACAAATTGATGCTAGTTCTGTCGTATGGCCTAACCTATATGTGGTCGTGTGCTTATGCGGGTCGATAGGCGGGTGGAGTCACTCTGATTGGGTGGTTAGAGCCACGAGCCGATGTCAATTTTGCATGAGGCTGATCTTGTGCATCGTGCACTATGTTGGATCGAGAGACTTATGGGGCAAACCTAGCCAGGTGGGCAAGTCCATGGGTCGCACTCGACTTCTGCATAGGCTGACTTGTGTAAAAGAAATAAATGGAAATAAAAACAAACGGCTGCGCTGGGTTGAAGAACAAAATAAAAATACAAATAAAAAGCAAAAAGAAAAATAATCCAAGGTCTGATGGGAAACTAGACAGTGAGAAATCAACGGTGCAGTTAGATTGATGTTTCACAAATGAGGTTAGTAAGGGCTTGTATATGTATATGTTTAGGATGGGCTACTAGATCTCACCAGGTTAAGTTAGTGAAAGAAAGAGTGAGTTTTCAATCCGCTTGCATGATTTCTCACTTGAATGTGTTAGAATATCTTAGTATTATTGTGTGCAATATTTGTGTTTATTTCTTTCTCTTAATTTATGCAAATTTCATTTCACTTTCAGAGTTTACATATGTTAATAAATTTTCCTTTAAGTTATGTTTTTCTTGCCATGAATACTTGATGCTCGCTTGTGCTTATTGCTATGTATTGACGTTGGCACATCTAGAGGATGTACAGGTTCAGAGGGGATGGATGTGGTCATGATTTGGAAATTAAGCTAGTAGATAAAACAAGAGGCAATAATTCGAAGCTCTAGCAAGAACATTCATCCAAAATGAGCAATAATAAAATAAATGGATATCGCTGATTTCTACACTTAAAAGAGTATTGATTGTTTGTTGATGCTTGGAATGCACGTTTCATACTTCATCATAATTAAAAGCATGTGAAAAGTGTATTAATATCCGTTCATCTTCGTTGTGTAACTGCAAAGAGTTCTTAGAGCGAGCAAAAATTGATAATCATATAAATGCATTTGCATGAGAGTGTTCGTGTGTGCATGTACAAAACTGAGTTTACACATGTGTGTATCATACTTTGTGTGCACATACTCTTGATTCATAAACGCAGGAAGCAAGCAAATAAATGTGTGAGTTCACATATGCATAGAGTCATGTGTCAATTTACACTTAAAGAGTAACCATACGTAAATGTACATGTTGATGTGTGGACAATGATATGTGTATGCGATAGAGATGCATAAAAATTTGTCTTTACATATTTACGCATATAGTATGGTTGTATGCTTATGGGGAAATATTCAACTTTCTTAGCATTGTCATCACAATGGCTTTTAACGATACAATCCTAAAGAAGTACTCATCATTTGTGGCAACAATATTCACTGGATTGGCTTCTGCTGCTCTGTTCGGACATAATTAGTTTTGTTCTTGTGTTTCCATTGTTTTCATTTCAATGCATCAATTCTTCTCATCATTGACAAAGCCAAAGGATGGGCAGCATCAAAACTATGGTCTACTAGATCATCAGATGAATGCAGTGTCAAAAGGCTCATCATTCTTTGATATGACTATTGCAGCCATGGAAGGAGTTCCCATAAGATAAATATGCGAAGTGAGCATGAACTGCTTCTTCCCACCTAAGGACCACTCAAAGCCAGTATGAATGTACTGTGTCATACACACCCTGGTGCCTCAAATAGAATATTTACAGTCCCTTTGCACATGAACCTTTTGGGGAAGGATTATTGCGAGAAAAAAGGAGAAAAGGGATGACTGGCATTGAGAACTGGAACTTCGAGGGGCTACTGGAATTTGGGGGCCATCGATCACCACGAGAGTAAAAGAAAAAGGGAAGGAGAACCTGCGGAAGGGGGCAGCAAGGGAGGAGACCAGTCGGGAAGAAGCGACGCATAAGATAGATGGGACGGGGTTACATGGCTACTGTTCAGAGGGAAAGAAAGATCCTGTTGAGGGAGGACCGCATCAAGGAGGACCGAAGGGGTACGCATTTCTTGGAAAACAGAAGGAAGTTCTCCGCTTTACTCATCCTGATCGTTGGACAATCCTTTAATGCAAAAGGAGATTTACTGGAGGGCCAAAAGATCATCAGTTGGAGGGATGAAGCTGAATGTCTATTATCGTGCAATTGTATCAATAACTGGACGTTATCCATAGGAGAAAGAACCAAGCTGTTGAATACGGCCATTTTTGTTGCTAAACAGGTATAGCGCACATTTCTCTTTGAAATATGTTGTCTGCACACTAGCATCAGGGAAGGAAAAGTATCTACAATGAAGGAGGTAGAAGGAGCGAAAATGTTTGACGAAGTGTTGTGTTTCAGAGTTTAATCATTATAAGTTGATTAAATCATGAGTATTCAGCAGTTGTTCAATCAGTGGTCAGCAGATGCATTATTATGGAGTGTGTGCTCCTATAACGACGTGCATAATTTAATGTTTTTATTTGAAGCAAAAAGTCTGTAGGTCATCGATGTTGTTTTCCGCGCACATAATATGCAATATCTAGTCAGCCCGAACGTTTGATATGGCTCAACAATTGTAAGGTATTAAGTTCACAATGATTAAATCATAACTGCAGTCGGCACTATTGTTAGCATAATCCTCTGAACACGAATATGCTCCAACTCCTGTTAGTGTTTGTTTTTTTTCCCTGCTTTCTTCACGCAAGGAATCTCAGAATAGGTCTATACTTTGGGGAGTGTCTTAAACTGTTTGATTTGATGAATAATTAAACTGTTGAGTGAAGCTTATAAATTGATATATGACTCCTGCTTACATTCGCTTGTGCCTTATGGATTTGTTCGTGTCATTTTGAGAGCTCACCTTTAATACGGACACTCTTAGTATTAAGGCAGTGGAGGAGACTTGTTCGAAATTAAGAAACGATGTACTTCATTCCGTGTTGTTCTTGTTGAAGTTTGTTTATGCTGAAGTTGTATGTATGCAAACCCACTGAACTGATTGGGAGAAACGTAGAATACCATAAGTTCATTTTTCAGTAACACATAGTTTTCCGAAATATAAGCACAGTAAGGTTCCAACGGTTCTCTTACGGTTTAGCGAGAGCTTAAAGAACATACAATCTGCATGTGCTTCTTATAAAAATATCATATTAAAAATAATGAAAGGATGTATAGAAACGATCTCAGTACTATAGTACTATAATGAATGAAGATATTTTATCCTTTGATATGAAACTTTTAGAATGTAAAGAGAGGTCTGGTTCCACGTTACTTTTCTTTTTTTCCTGTTATGTGCTTTATCCGTTTTGATACTGTAAGGTGAAGGATCGATAATGAATGAAACACCATAGTATGTCATCATCATTCGTAGATATTAACAACATATCATCTTCGATCTTAGACAATTAAAAACCATATGATTTCTTGCAAACATAAGCGAATCACGAGAGCAAACAGCTGAAGTCTTCCCAATTAGGTGAGTCAAACAATGCACAGTTGAAGTCTTCCCAATTAGGTGAGTCAAACAATGCACAACCGGACAAAAGCATTTTACATCCCAAATAATGATGTTATGGTGTGTCCTCTCCGTAACTTGAAATAAACGCATGTTTGATGTAATGTTTTAGTAACAGCAAATCTCATCAGCGAGCGATACTTGAATTAAAACGACAGACTGCTATAACTGTATCATTGTCATTTGTGTGTGCGTTCTCACATCTTTTCTGCAATTTAGAGTGAATATCACATAACATGACCAAAATGATCCGGCGTTTGTGCTAAAACAATGCACAAACTACTTGGAATGAATGTAACTACTCGACTTGTGTTCCATATGCGTTGGATGTCCATATAGCATCTTTTCTTTGAAGTATATACTTAACGACTTCGCATAGCTAATTTAGTGCTTTCACTTGCTTCCACCCTCCTTTCAGGAACCCCTCGACAACGTACATACTCAAGTATGTGAAAGGAGTCATTGATTATGATATTATCTAGGAAGAAGGATCATCTTTGGTTGGATAATGTGATTCCAATTGGGTAAGTGGTATTGGTACCAAAAAATTAGTTTAGTGCTGAAACTAAGGAATATTGTTTTGTACCATCCATCAAATGATGAACACAATTATTGTGAGTCAAGATGTGGTATTTGCTGAAAATTCAGTTTTCCCTCTACTTGAATGCAAAAAACAGCCAACAATTAGCTCAGAGGATGTGTTCGATACACTCATGCATTTGTTCCAAAATGATGCACTTGTCTATGGCCATGTAGATCAGCCAACTGAGGCTCAAAGGTGTGAAAAAGTCTACCAAAATAGAGCTGAAAAGGAAAATCATTTCCAGCCAAACATGATTGAAATGTTTCAGCCAATAAATGTTCAAATTGCTAGAAATTTCCAGCCACGTATGGCTGAACCTTTGGGACAAAGTATGGCTGAAAATGACCATGAAATTCAGCGAACACATGATATAAATAATGATGAGGTATTACATAATGAATGCATGGCTATCAAGAGTGCACAAAGTATGCCAAAGTGGCTGAAACAAACTTTGTAGGACAACAAATTGAGTGCACCTTTACTTGGTAGAACAAGATCAAGATCTCACCATGCATCAAGTAATTTTGTGGATTATTCTCTTATTGCAATAGCATGTAATGAAGAGCCACTTTTGTTTTTAAAGATGCATGTGACGATCCACAATGGATGACTGCTATGCAATAAAAAATGGATTCCATACACAGGAATGGTACTTGTGAGTTGTGAATTGCCAAATGGAAAGAATACCATTGGTACAAAGGGGGTTTACAAGATTAGGAGAAAGTGTGATGGTAGCATTGTTCACTAGAAAGCTAGATTGTTTACCAAAGGATATGTGCAACAATATGGCATTGACTATGAGGAAACTTTTGCACCTACTTCATGCATGATTACCATTCGCACTGTGCTTGCATTGGCTTCCCATCGAGGTTGGAAAGTGCATCAGTTGGACATAAAAACAACCTTCTTGAATGGTGATTTGGAAGAAGAGTCTATGTGAAGCAACCTCCTAGATTTGCTATGAAAGGGAAAGAGCATGTGGTTTGTCGCTTGGATAAAGCCTTGAATGGTCTCAAGCAAGCTCCACGTGCATAATATGACAAAATCCATAAGCACTTGATTGCTCTTGGCTTCACATGTAGTCCAATTGAAAGCACTCTCTATGTACGCAAAGATGGGGCTGATCTTATAGTGCTTTTCTTTATGTCGATGACATACTCGTGATTGGCTCATGTGATGCAAAACTTGACATTCTTATGGAGGATTTGAAGCGCATGTTTGATGTCACTTATCTTGGTCTTTTGAGATACTATCTTGGCATCTAATTTGTGGCTGCTCGGGGGGGGGGGGGGGGAGGGTTGTTATGCATCAAGCAAAGTATGTTGAAAAACCACTTTAGCATTTTGACTTTGAGGATTGCAAGCGAGTTTCCACACCAGTTGAGAGAGGATTCAGGTTCTCAGTTGAGGATTCGAGTGATGCATTTGAAACTTCTCTTTATAAGCAAGTTGTGGGATGTCTTATATATGCATGCAATCCAAGGTCGGATATACAATATGCAGTTTCCAAAGTGCATTCGATTCATGCATAGCCATGTAAATAAGCATTCGCAAGCAATAAAATGTGTGTTTAGATATCTCACAGGAACTTTGTGCTTAGGTCTCTTTTATGGAAGAGATATTCAGCCATGCTTGCATGCTTTTACAGATAGTGATTGGGCGGGTTATTATGATACTCACGTATCCACTAGTGGTAATGGCTTTTTCCTTAGAGACCCGTGCATATCTTGGTTGAGTAAGAAGCAACCTATAGTGGCGACATCAAGCTATGAAGCTCAGTATAGGGTAGTTTTCACAGCTACAGTGGAGTGTATATCGATGAGATGCCTATTGATGGATCTTTGCATGGAGATTGATGCTTCGACACATATTTAATTGATAGTCAAAGTGCTTTGGTTGTCTCATGAAACCCTGTGTTTCATGCATGGACCAACCATATTGAGGTGCATTATCACTATGTGGGAGAGTGCCTTCATGTAGGAGATATTGATTTGGTATATGTGCCTACACAAGATAATGTGGCAGATGATTCACCAAAGCTCTTCCAGAGGAGAAATTTGAAGCTTTCCGCAAAGGTTTAGGCTTATTACCTTGTGGGGGGTGATCTTTCACTCCTTCTATGTGTTCATATCATTCACTTCAGGGGGGTTTGTTACACTTATGTGTTCCTCGAGTAGCTTTGATGTGAACCTTTTCCTTATACATGGGCATTTTTTACCCTAGTGTTGGCTAGACGTTTTTTCCACATGTTACCACATACTTGATTCACTCATATGTGGTGGTACTTTGTACTGAGGGATATTATTCAACTCTTACTTGAGTTGAGTTCATTGTCAATAGAGAGAGCTATTCGACCCATCCATCTTCATCGTGTGTCGTGTTGCATTTGTGCTCCTTGTGTGTGCTTCTTGTGTGTCGCTCGCACTTCGACACACACCCGGCACACCCATCAATTACTCCTCATGAAACCCATCACATGGATCCCTTATAGTTCGTTTCCTTAATGGTGAACTAGTGTATACTTCACCAATTGACAATTTGGACCAAGCTTTACCATTTTTTGCCACTACAACATATCGAGGGTATACCAAGGATGCTACCGAGGCAAATGAACGGGCGTGATTTCTTTGCGACGTCGGTGTTAGAGTCGGTATACGCGTCAGAAAGAAAGCGCCGGTATAGGCATCGGTATAAGCGTCGGTATATGCCTCGGTATTATCGATGCTTATATCGACGTCCATACCGATGCTCGCACTGGGCGTACCGACGCCTATATTGACGTCCATACTCAAGCTACGGGCACGTATACCGACGACCTTATCTGCACAAATTTTTTGGGTAGAATGTGTTGTCTTTTACTACAACATGATGTTGTCTAGCAAAAGACAATACACTCTGCCAACTGAGTACATGTGTTATGTACTCTAATGACAACCAAAACATAAACTTATATGAGCAAAAATGATCAATGAATCATGTACAGAAAGTTGTATATTCCATAAATGAAAAATGTACAAAAGTGTGGCAAACCACTTCTATATATGAATCGAATACAAAATGTGACAAAGCACTTCCATATAGGAATCGAATACAAAATTATGGTACATCATTTCCACATAGGAGTGTAATACAAAATTGTGGCAAGGTGAGAAAACACTTCCATATAGGAATCAAATACAAAATTATGTTACATCATTGTCATATGTGAGTGTGATACAAAATTGTGGCATTGATCAAAATATTTACACCTACAATCCTACAACAAAACACATGTATAATTAAGACCAATTAACATGACATTTATAAACAACAACTAAAAACACGAAACCCAGATATAACTTTACCTAATCAAGAATATTCTCCCATGAGACGATTGCACCGCATCCCTCTAAATCTTGTAACAGTGCAGTCAGTCCATGTCGATATCCATATGATTCTTCACTTCGCATCGGAGGATGAACCATTGCCAACTCCTATAATCAAAATGCAAAAAAATGTTAGATGAACATACATAATGTCCTTAACACAAACAACTTCAATAATTAACATGATACTTACAAATTGGTAGTGCATACTAACATATCCGCCGCTACCTAAATGCGACGTTCCAACCGTATCTAAACGTGTGGCCACCGCATCTCTCTTTTGACGATATCGATCAGGAGTATGTTGCTACTCATCCTGAATCGACTCCCATTCTTCGACATCTAGCCATACAGGCTTCGGTAAGCCTTCTCTAAAAGAATCCGAGCTTCCGATCGTCGATGAGACATTTTCTCGCGTGCCATATGTTGAATCCATTCACAATTTACAATAAGATTCTCAGGTGCTAGTTGGTACTCTTCATATATGCATTGTGTGATATGATTTTGAGAGTCCCTATCCTGTTCGGTCCATTTTAACATTACTGAATGGCCGAATTTGATGGAGCAGAGTTGTCGAACGCGCTGATGCATTGACTTTCCGGCCGCATCCATAACTGGAGCTCCATTACGGGTATGATATATCTTTGATTCGTCAGGATCATGCGCACCCCAAGGTATACGTGGAGATCCCATCTAATGCAATGTGAAGATCGCATCTCATCCAATGTATATATATGCATGCTTGTACACATATCCATTCTTGTATACATATGCATGCTTGTATGCATATGCATTCATGTATGCATATGCATGCTTGTATGCATGCATGCACGCATATGCATGCATGCACGCATATGCATGCATGTATGCATGTGCATGTGTGTACACATATGCATATTTGTATGCATATGCATACATACATTCTTGTATGCATATGCATTCATGTATGCATATGCATGCTTGTATGCATATGCATGCTTGTATGCATATGCATGCATGTATGCATATGCATTCCATGTATGCATATGCATTCATGTATGCCATATGCATTCATGTATGCATATGCATGCATGTATGCGTATGCATGCTTGTATGTATATGCATTCGTGTATGCATATGCATGCTTGTATGCATATGTATACATGCATATGCATTCATGTATGCATATGCATTCATGTATGCATATGCATTCATGTATGCATATGCATTCATCTATGGCATATGCATTCATGTATGCATATTGCATTCATGTATGCATATGCATTCATGTATGCATATGCATTCTTGTATGCGTATGCATATTTGTATGCATATACATACATGCATTCTTGTATGCATATGCATTCATGTATGCATATGCATTCGTGTATGCATATGCATGCATGTAGGCATATGCATGCTTGTATGCATATGCATGCATGTCTGCGTATGCATGCTTGTATGCATATGCATTCATGTTATGCATATGCATGCTTGTATGCATATGTATACATGCATATGCATTCATGTATGCATATGAATTCATGTGTACGCATATGCATATTTGTATGCATATGCATACATGCATTCTTGTACGAATATGCATATTTGTGTGCATATGCACACATGCATTCTTGTATGCATATGCATTCATGTATGCATATGCATGCACGTATGCATAGCATGTTTGTATGCATATTGCATTCATGTATGCATATGCATGCATGTATGCATATGCATGCCTGTATGCTATGCATTCATGTATGCATATGCATGCTTGTATGCATATGTTATACATACATAGTGCATTGTTGTATGCATATGCGTTCCATGTGTACGCATATGATATTTGTATGCATATGCACTACATGCATTCTTGTATGCATATGCATATTTTGTACTGCATACTGCATACATGAATTCTGGTATGCATATGCATTCATGTATGCATATGCATTCATGTATGCATATGCATGCATGTATGCATATGCATGCATGTATGCATATGCATGTTTGTATGCATATGCATGCATGCACGCATATGCATGCATGTATGGATATGCATGCTTGTATGTATATGCATTCATGTATGTATATGCATTCTTGTATGCATATATATACATGCATATGCATTCATGTATGGCATATGCATTCTTGTAAGCATATGCATGCATGTATGCATATGCATGCATGTATGCATATATGCATGCTTGTATGTATAAGCATTCATGTATGGATATGCATGCTTGTATGCATATTTATACATGCATATGCATTCATGTATGCATATGCATTCATGTATGCATATGCATTCATGTATGCATATGCATTCTTGTATGCATATGCATTCTTGTATGCATATGCATTCTTGTATGCATATGCATACATGCATTCTTGTATGCATATGAATGCATGTATTGCATATGCATGCATGTATGCATATGAATGCTTGTATGTCATATGCACGCATGTATGCATATGCACACATGTATGCATATGCACCTGCATGTATGCATATGCACGCATGAATGCATATGCATGCATGTATGCATATGCATGCTTGTATTCATATGCATTCATGTATGCATAGGCATTCTTGTATGCATATGTATACATGCATATGCATTCATGTATGCATATGCATTCATGTGTATGCATATGCATGTTTGTATGCATATGCATACATCATTCTTGTACGCATATGCATATTCTGTATGCATATGCATACGTTCATTCTTGTATGCATAGCATTATGTATGCATATGCATGCATGTATGCATATGCAATGCATGTACCATATGCTTATGTACGCATATGCATGCATGTACGCATATGCATGCATGTACGCATATGCATGCATGTACCGCATATGCATGCATGTACGCATATGCATGCCATGATGCATTATGCATTGCCATGTATGCATATGCATGCTTGTATGTATATGCATTCCTGTATGCATTGCATGCTTGTATGCCATATGTATACATGCATATGCATATGTATACCTGCATATGCATTCATGTATGCATATGCATTCTTGTATGCATATGCATATTTGTATGCATATGCATACATGCATTCTTGTATGCATATGCATTGCATGTATGCATATGCATGCATGTATGCATATGCATGAATGTATGCATAGTTCATGAAATGTATGCATATGCATTCATGAATGCATATGCATGCTTGTATGCATATTGTATACATGCATATGCATTCATGTATGCATATGCATGCATGTATGCATATGCATGCTTGTATGCATATGCATTCTCGTATGCTATTGCATTCATGTATGCATATTGCATTCATGTATGCATATGCATTCATGTATAGCATATGCATTCATGTATGCATATGCCCTTCATGTATGCAACATGCACTGCTTGTTATGCAAATGCATGCTTGTATGCATATGCAATGCTTCTATGCATGTTCATGTATGTATGCATATGCATGTATGTATGTCATATGCATGTTTGTGTGTACTATATTATGCATGCATGTATGTGTACGCATATGCATGCATGTATGCGTATGCATTCATGTATGCATTTTCCTTCATCATTATGCAAATGCATGCTTGTATGCATATGCATGCTTGTATGCCTATTCATGTATGTATGCATTGCACTGTATGTGTTATACATATATATGCATGCATGTTATGTGTATGCATATGCATGATGAGTATGCATATGTAAGTATGTAAGTGTGTATGCATATCCTGGCGTATGTGTGTATGCATATGCAGGTGTGTATGCATATGCATTGTGTATGGGTGTATGTGTATGTGTATGCATATGCATGTTGTGTAGGCATATGCATGTGTGTATGGCCATTGCATGTGTGTATGTGTGTATATGTATGCATATGCATGTGTGTATGCATGTGCATGTGTGTATGCATGTGCATGTGTATGCATGTGCATGTGTGTATGCATGTGCATGTGTGTATGCATATGCATATTTGTATGGATATGCATGTGTATGTGTATGCATATGGATGTGTATATGCATATGCATGTTTGTATTCATATGCATGTGTGCGTTTATACATATGTCAGTGTGTATGTATATATGTATATATCTCTCCCTCTCTCTTTCTCTCT